>CM023867.1:32416382-33008882 GCA_013389735.1 Phaseolus lunatus | reverse complement strand
AATCCTCCCTTTTGAAAAGGATATGTCCTTAGATCCAATTCTTCAATATTGTCAGCACCACCTGTAAAAGGAATCAGATCACAAACATTAAAAGTAGTGCTAACTCCATAATCAGCTAGGAGGTCTAATTTATATGCATTGTCATTTATGCGTTGAAGGACCTAGAATGGACTATCTGCTCTGGGACTGAGTTTTGACTTTCTTTGGTTTGGGAATCTTTCTTTTCGTAAATGTAGCCAAAACTAGTCTCCTTCCTCAAAAATTATTTTCTTTCTCCCTTTGCTATTGCTTTCGATATATATTTTTGAGTTTGTTTTTCAATTTGGGCTTTAACCTTCTTATGGAATTTCTTAATAAACTTTGCTCTAGAAACTCCTTTATGAATCAAAGAAGAATTTTCTGGAAATGGTAGTAAATCAAGAGGTGTGAGAGGATTAAATCCATAAACAACCTCAAAAGGAGAAAGATTAGTAGTTTTGTTGACTACTCTGTTAATAGAAAATTCTACTTGAGGAAGATATTCATCCCAGGCCTTCTTGTTGCCCTTTAAAAATGCCCTAAAAAATGTGGATAGAGATAGGTTTACTACTTCAATTTGTCCATCAGTTTGAGGATGACATGTGGTAGAAAACATAACTGTAGTTCCTAATTTAGACCATAAAGTTTTCCAAAAAATGACTTAGGAACTGCACATCTCTATCAGATACAATAGTTTTGGGTAAACCATGCAACTTGACAACTTCTTTGAAAAAAAAATTTGGCAATGTAACTAGCATCAACTATCTTGTGGCATGGAATGAAATGAGTCATTTTACTAAAACAATCCACTACCACAAAAATAGAATCATAGCCCCTCTATGTTCTTGGAAGTCCTAGAACAAAATCCATGCTAATGTTTTCCCAAGGGGTGCTAGCTATAAGAAGGGGAGTATAAAGTCTATGAGGCATAATTTTAGACTTAGCACCAGAGAGTTTTTAGGGTTAAAGTTTGCATCTTGGCAGCCCATAGCACTATAAATAGTGTTAGCCCCCTAGTAAATTAGATTTAAATTGATAATGAAATGTTGCCCAAGTTGCTAGCTCATTTGTCTTCAAATTCTCACTTTCATGTTTGCACTTCTATTAGTGTTTTCCTTGAATCTTCTTAGAAGTTGGCCACACCTCTTCTAAGCTTCTACTTCTCCTCTTCATTTCATCTTCCCCACATTTCAATTCAGCCATTGATGTCACTTTCAAGTCCACTCTTCCGCAACATACAAAACTACAACAAAGAAGAAGCCAATACAAGCTAGTTTTGCATCACGTTATTTATTTATATTTTCAAAAAATCTGTTCCTTTCACGTAGTATTTTAATAACTTACTGTTATAAATCAAAATTAATATAAAGTATATTTTTAAAATACATTAGGATATAAATTGTTTAATTATCTTATGATTATTTGAGTATGACATTAAATAATTTAGGATATATATTTATTTAATAATTTGAATAATTTTAAATTTTAAATTATTTTTTATTATTATTTAAGTAGAATATTAAGTAATTTAGGTTTTGTATTACAAATTTTAGTAATTTAGAAATTTTTTTATTTAGGTAAGTAGAATATCAAATAATTTAGAATTTGTATTTATTTATAAATTTTAATAACTTAGGAATTTTATTTGTTGTCATTTTTATTTAAGTATGACATTAATTTAGAATTTCTATATGTTTAGAATTTTGAATAATTTAAATATTTTATTTATTGTAAATTTTTATTTAAGTATGACATTGAATAATTTAGATTTGTATTTAATTAGGATTTTGAATAATTTAAGAATTTAATTTATTTCAGATTTTTATTTACGTATGATCGTAAATAATTTATGATTTGTATTTATTTAGGATTTTGATTAATTTAGGAATCAATCACACTGTAGTTATATTAAATAATTATTTCAAATAATTATTTCAGATACTTTATTTAAGTAGGATATTAAGTAATTTAGGATTTGTATTTGTTTAGAATTTTGAATAATTTATAAATTTTATTTGTTTCAAATTTTTATTTGAGTAGGACATTAAATAATTTAAGATATGTATTTATTTAATATTTTGAATAATTTAGAAATTTAATTTATTTTTGATTATTTTTTAAGTAGAACACTAAATAATTTAGGATTTGTATTACAAATTTTAATAATTTAGGAATTTATTTATGCTAAATTTTTAGGTAAGTAGAATTTTAAATAATTTAGGATTTGTATTTATTTATAAATTTTAATAACTTAGGAATTTTAATTATTGTCATTTTTATTTAAGTATGACATTCAATAATTTAAGATTTATATATGTTTTGAATTTTGAATAATTTAAGTATTTTATTTATTACAAATTTTTATTTAAGTATGACAGTGAATAATTTAGATTTGTATTTAATTAGGATTTTGAATAATTTAGGAATTTAGTTTTCTTTCTGAATAAAGATGTCTGCTTTTTCATGCTTAATGTTTGTCTTTATACGTTTTATGAGGCATTGCTCTTTGCTTTCAATTTTTGCTTCTGAAAAACACTCCCATAATTGTGTAAATTGGCAACGGAAGCATTATTTCATGTTCAATATGTTAGTCATTTAGGCTAATCGTTTCCATTTGGTTGAAACAAAAACAATATTTATTTTGCGTCGTTTATTTAATGATTGGTTCTTATTTTCTTAGTCGTTCAGACTAATGGTTTCCCTTTGGTGGAAACCTAAACAATTTATATGTTTGTTGGTTTATTTCACAACTGTTAATGTTTATGTTTGTTAGCCATTCAGGCTAATGGTTTGTCTTGGTGAAAACTAGAACAATTTATATTTTAGTTGGTTTATTTTATAACTGATATTTACTGTAAATTTTTATATTAGTCTATGTTTGTTAGACGTTCAGGCTAATGGTTTTCCTTTGCTGGAAACCACAATAATTACATATTTTTAAATGGTTATGGTTAAATTTTTTTTTAAATGTACATAGTGCTTAAAATTTTTCATTCATTATCTAGCAGATTTAGAATGTGTTGGCATAAATACATTTTTATTCATTCATTTTAATGTACTTAATTTTACTTTTAAGTTAATATTTTTTATTTTACATTGACATTATAAAATTATATTGCAGGAAGTACTACAAGATATACTAAACCCACATATGATGTATATGATGTATTGGACGACTACGAGACAAATATAATTCTATTATTTTTATGGCCACATGGTCTTAAACAGGACTTGGGACATTTTTGAAATTGTTGTAATCTCCACTTTGTGGAGAAAATTAATTATGTTCATTCTGGTTTAGTTATGAAGTTTTGTTTACCTACATTGTAAAGTTATGTAATTTCATGTTAAATGTTATTATGCAATGTTATTTTGTATTTTTTTATTTCAGTCTCTTACTCTATAATTTTTGCACTGTATGGACAATTATAATTTGTTTATTTTAATAAAAAATAATTCAAAATTTATAAATGTCAAATACCATAAAATAAATGTCTAAGAACTTTGAAAAAAGACAAATGTATGTTCGATGTTTTTAAATAAGGAAAAAGTCAAGTATAATAATATAATATTATTATCACTATCAATATAAGAATATTATTCTTGAAAATGAATTGAAATATAAAAGATTGTAATGTTATTTTAACATAAAATAAGAATTATAAGATGATGAGATTAAATTTGATTTAAGTGAGGAACTTTCTCAAAAGTAGCAAATACACCATTAGGTCTTCTACACATAGTGCCAATTCATTGTCATTTTTTCAGCTCCTCGAATAGTTCATTCATTGTCCTGTCTAGGAACAATCTGCTTCAACTTTGCATTTTCAACATACTCTCAGAATCTTCATCCATTGAGGATCAAAACATACAAACCTACAAAATAGCAATACACAACTATACAGTCCAATACATAACATGTCATACATAAGAGTAATAATAATATCCTCAAAACATCAAAATCAAATGTCATACATAAGAGTAATCATAATATTGCCAAAACATAAAGTTGTTGTTACATTGTTTTGCATAATAGTTCAAATCCACTGGAATATTACATAAGTAATATAATTAGTCTCATATCCTCAAAAGATGAAATGTAACAAAGAAATTCTAAATAACATTTCACTTATCAATTTTAACAGTTCTTTTGAATGTATTTAGTGGCAAATTCTCCTCTGCAACTTGCACCGTTAGTGGAGATTGTCTCTTAAGTGGAGTCACTGTAACATTGTTATTCCTCAAATCCACAGTTTGAGATTGCGACTCATTACATTCACTCCCAAACTTTGGGAACAAATCCTGTTTCAATACACACATGTTCAGAACTAATGTTTTCAACTAATGGTATTGTCTATGACAATTTATTTATACCTCTGTGATGTTGTCACAGGAAGCACCAGTCAATGCCAGCTTTCCTTTTCCTTTATTACCATCTTCATCATATATTTCCTTACGAACAAATGTGGATTTAAACAAAATAAACAAATTTAACAAATCAGTACAAAACAAACATTTTATTTTGGTTTAATTATCTTATTCATCCCTACATTTAGGGTCAATAGTCAATTTAGTATAGTGGTTTTTAAAAAAATCAATCTGGTCCCTATATTTTTTAAAATGTATTCAAATTTGTCATTTCCGTTAAGTTTCACATAACAACGTCAAGTGTTGCTTATGTGGCAGAGAGAGTGTGTTTATGTGGCAGAGAAAGACGGTTTATGTGCCAAAGAAAGTGTTTATGTGGCAGAGAGAGAGTGTTTATGTGGTAGAGAGAGAATGTTTATGTGGTAGAGAGAGTGTTTATGTGGAGAGAGAGGTGAGATTGATAGTTATTATTATTATTATTATTATTGTTGTTGTTGTTGTTGTTATTATTATTATTCTTATTATTATTATTACTATTATTATTATAATTATTACTATAATTATTATTATTGTTATTATTATTATAATTATAATTATTATAATAATAATAATTATTATTATTATTATTATTTTTGTTACTATTAATATTATTATTACTATTATTATTATAATAATTATTATTATTATTATAATCATTATTATTGTTGTTATTATTATTATTAATATTATTATTACTATTATTATTATTATTATTACTATTACTACTATTATTATTATTGTTCTTATTATTATTACTACTATTATTATTGTAACATCCCTAATTTCTACTCATTTATATAACAACTATCTCATAAATATTTAATTAACATACAAATACAACTATCTTATAATTGTCTCTCAAAAGAAACATCCTTCCTTGCAGGGAGTTTAATTTATACATCAAAAGTTTTCCAAAATAAAACAAAACGATTCAAATCTAAAACGATCATTTTCTCCAACTGCTTACTAAGGAGCTCTAACACCTGCAACATCGTCTGCTCCCGTGTAAATACACGATCATCACAGATTTAAAGAAAACAAACACAAAACAAAACACAGGGTAAGCTAGATATTTTAAAAACTTTAAATATGAAACTTAATATCATCATAAACCATCATTTTTCTTTTTCACACACTTCACAATTTCCTCAAGTGTCTATCATATTCAATTTCCACATTACTCTTGTCAGATTTCTACTGACTCACAAATATAGACACTTGACTCTACTTCCGGAAGACTCGTGCTTTGAACTTAGCATCCAGAGACCTGCACCTGTCATATTACCCGCTGTGAAATCCACACAGCCATGCGCATACTCATCTCAATGTCTCCTCATTTCATATGACAGGGTAAATCCATTTGATCTGCTCTGATCAGTTCCTTCGAACCTCAGACTTAGCCAAATGGACCTCCTTCGACTCTCACCAACTGAATAACTTCATCTATGTGATTCCATTATATCAGTAGAGTCAGGATCGTCTCATTCACAGGATACTCACTGATCAAAACACCCTAATAACCATCTCAACATGGTATTTCCTTTCCTGAAAATACTATGCTTTGATCACACTTTCACATCATTCAGCATATCATACAACACGTAAATGAACCAGTCAATCATAACATATTTTAAACCTTTTCTAAACAATCCAAATCACAAAAATCCAATCGCACCAAAGTCTAGAATTTCGAAAATCATATACATTTCACATTTCAATCTCAAATAGATTCCGATATACACAAAACAGAGTATCGTGCAAAACAATTTGAAACTGGTGACCACGTCACCCCCAACTTCAGAATCTTCTAGCCTAAGGTTTTTATTGAAAATAAAACTAGCTTCCCTTACCTGGACTTGAGTAAAATCTCACTAAGCTCCAAACCCACCAAAAAGACTTAAGGATATCCTAACTCTGTTTTAAGGCTTTGATCGGAAAACTTGCAGAGTAACTTCCCAGGAGTCCAAAGGCAGTCGCCGATCTTCAAACTGATACGCCGATCGTCAACTGCTAAGGGAGGGTGGCCGCGTCGTAGAGTGAAGGAAGGGAAAGGAAGAAGGGAAACCAAAATGAACTTAATCCCCCAGAGATTATAATCGAACCGTTCCAGAATCTTCGCTGCCATCACCCACTCTCTGGCAACCTTGCGTGTGGGTTTCCTCTGCTTGAGTGCAAAGCACGACAGAATGGCCACGTGGACACCTTTGTATGCCCAAAACTCTGGAGCCACCTGCCGTACTTACTCTCTGCTGCCAACTGCTCTGGGGACCCTTACTGTCTACGTGTCGCGCCTGCAGAACGCCTTCGTTGGGCGCCTGGGTCCCAGCTTATCTGCATGTAACAGGACCCCCCGATGACCAGGCACCGATGACTGATCTCGCGATGATTATCCACCAATGTCTCACCCTGGCAGACGACTGATGTCTCTCCCTGGCAAACGACCGATGTCTCACCCTGGCAGACGACCGATGTCTCTCCCTGGAAAACGACCGATGTCTCACCTTGGCAGACGACCGATGTCTCACCCTGGCAGACGACCGATGTCTCACCCTGGCAGACGACCGATGTCTCACCCTGGCAGACGACCGATGTCTCACCCTGGCAGACGACCGATGTCTCACCCTGGCAGACGACCGATGTCTCACCCTGGCAGACGACCGATGTCTCACCCTGGCAGACGACCGATGTCTCACCCTGGCAGACGACCGATGTCTCACCCTGACAGACGACCGATGTCTGATGACACATCGTCACACCCTGCTGAAGGCTCATCGACTCACTACTCCACGTCTGTGTTATCACCCCTTCATGGCTCGGTGACGTTGGTAGCTTCTCCTGCCCGAGGACAGGTCGGTACCAACTCCTCACGCGCCAATGCATGCAACACTGAGGACAATCTCTTATGCCAAAGCATAGAGTTTCGCATTTATCCTGCATGCATGGCGTATCTAAGGTTCAAATCACACCTTGATACATGTGATTTCTGGAACCCACTATGGTCCACCGACCGACCTCTACCATACTAACCTCAGACCTTTTGGGCGACGTCCGAGGTCTAACTACTATGGATTTTCTATTATATGACCTTTTCATTTTCGATAATCAAATATTCAGAAAGAAATTAAAAGATACCACTTCTACTCTAAATTAATTTTCTAGATCCTTACAATTATTATTGTTATTATTTTAATTACTATTAATGTTGTTATTATTAATATTATTATGACTGTTATTATAATTATTATTATAATATTATTATTATTAATATAACTATTATTATTGTTAAAATTATTAATATTAGAATTATTAGGGTTATTATTATTATTATTATTATAATTATTATTATTATTCTTGTTATTATTATTATTAATATTATTAGGAAGATTATTTTTATTATTAATATTATTACTATTAATATTAATATTATTATTACTGTTGTTGTTGTTATTATTATTATTACTATTATTATTATTCTTAGTAATAAGAATAATAATATTAATAAAAAAAATAATAATAATAATATAATAAAAATAATAAGAATAATATTAATAATAAAAATAATAATAATAATATTAATAATAAATAATAATAATAATATTAATAATAAAAATAATAATAATAATATTAATAATAAAAATAATAATAATAATAATAACAATAATAATGGTAATAATAATAATGAGAATAATAATAATAACAATAATATATTAATAATAAGTAATAATAATATTAATAAAAAAATATTAATATTAAATAAGAAGAGTAATAAGAATAATAATAATAGGAAGAATAAGAAGAATAAAATAATAATAAAACAATAAGAAGATTAAGATTAATAAGAAGAATATAAAAAATAAGAATAATAATAATAGCAAGAATAATAATAATAAGAATATTAATAATAATAATAATAATTATAATAACAGTAATAATAATATTAAGAATAACAAAAATAAGAATAATAGTAATAATAATATTAATAATAATAAAATAATAATAATAATTACAATAATAAATTTAATAATAATAGTAATAATAATAAAATAATAATAATAATAGTAATAATAATAATAATAATAATAATAACTTTCAATCTTACATTTCTCTCTCTACATAAACACTCTATCTTTACCACATAAACACTCTTTCTGCCACATAACTACTCTCTCTGCCACATAAACACTCTCTCTGTCACATAAGCAACACCTAATGCCGTTAGGTGAAACTTAACGAAAAGGGCCAATTTGAATACATTTTAAAAAATATAGGGACCAAATTGATTTTTTTTAAAACTACTATACTAAATTGACTATTGACCCCAAATGTAGGGACGAATAAGGTAATTAAACCTTTTATTTTATATATTACAGACCCAGTACACAACAACATAACTTACCAATGAGCTATTATTGTCACTAATGAAACGTTGAATAATGTCTTCATCTACACAAATTTTTTTAACTCTAAAGGTTTGCTCAAATCTGTAGCCTTTGTCCGTTTGCTAAAATAAAAATGAAATTCAAATTAGCAATGTACGATTATATATATAAATCACATCTAAAGGTGTGCAACGATAACCTTATCATGGCTTTCAAAGATTTCAGCACATGATTTATTCAGAAGTGAACTAGCCTCTCTATCAAAAAGCATGAATGTTGTAGAATAAGTGTCATTGATCACACGGAGTTGCACTTTATACCTGACATACAAATACAATATAATCAAACCAACATAGTAGCGTTGTACCTAAATCAATATTTGAGAATAAATCACTAACACATATGTCAAAGCCTGTACCTAAGGGACACCTTCATTACATGCTTATTGCACTTTTCACAAAAAACATTTTTGAGTCGGGGTAAACTGCCTTGTTATAGATACAAGCAGTATACCACCAATCATCATCATCCATAACATGTTTTATAGTTGCAAGAACTATGAATGTGTTGACCTATTTCTATAAAATATAAATATCAGTAAAAAAGCACAAATGAAGAATTTAAAAAATGTAATGACGTTTACTTCTCTACAATCCTTCAACCCTGCTATGGTGTTCTTGGTGGTGCTATAAAGAAATTCATCTTGAGGAGTTTGCTTTGATGATTCACAAAGTTGGCTAAGTCCCTGGGATGGAGAGTCCATTGTTTCTAACATCCTTTACCATTAAAAGAAAATTAGAATCCACTCAAAGAGTTTTTTCAGCAACATCAAATAATGATATTTCTAAACTACCTTTTCTTCAACAATAAGACTTCTTCAGATAGTACATTATATTCTACTCTTGTGCAATCAATACAGTTTTGAACGTAGATGTTGTCTATATAATAAAAACTAACATGTAAGAACATTTTTAAATTCAGACTAATAACAAATAATAGAGATAACATACTATGATTCATTAAAAATGATATCTCTGAACAACTTGACTTTGGCAAATTCTATAGATATGACTACATTGTCCACTTCCCCAGTTGAGAGGAATGCATTTAATTGATCTACATAATTCCCAAAAAAGGTGCATTGAATCCTAAAACTACTCTCACAAAACAACTCTGTTACACCGTCAGTTTTAAAACAATTAAACAATTATGGATTCAGGTTAAAACATTACCCATCACAATCTATGGAGATGACATTCATTTTGGTAACTTTTCCTTCCTTGGTCAACTCCTGCTCGGTGCCAACTCCAGTCAAAATTCCAATTATATCTTCGTAGAACACTAATCATGTTAATAATAGTAAACTTGTATTGAAAAGGTATCAAAAAATAGCTTAAAAATTAATTTAACTAACCTACTAAAAAGTCAGTGTCAAAGCCTGGAGCCAAAAGAAGCGAAAGAGGTGTGTAATGTGGTTTACTTTATGGTACAACTTCATTAGCCATTAAAGATATCTTCGTTCCATATTGAAAGTTAATCTTATAAGCATGCTTGGTTGTTCAGTAAGATCCTAAATTGGATGCCACACTAAAGGATTGTATGGAATACACATGACCTTCAGATATCTAACTCTGAAATTTATATATAAGTGTCCTCCTGACATATGCATGGATTCCTACTCCCTAAAAAATTGCATAATGAAATCAAGTTCAAAAGCAACACATACTAAATATATGTATATCATAACTCGGAGTTTTATGAAAACTTACTTGCTCATCCTGTAGCACCATCTCCAGTGAAAAAGGTATTTTTTGTTTCGTGAAATCTTGCACACACCATAACCGTAAGACTCTAACAACCACATTCCATGACTCTTTTGTTGAATTAACATCATTTAAGACATTGATAGTTTGATCTAATTTGAATATAGACATAGTGTATTCAACCTAATAGACAAAATAGTTTTACTGAGAAAACACAATGTTTTCAAACTTAATGTATTCACAATGCTGAAGTTCATATAAATAGTGTCTGCATTACACCTTCAAAATGCACTTTTTCCCTTGTCCACAATTGATAGCTACAACACGTTGCCTACAATAAGCTTGATATATAGAAAAGCAATTCTGCACATCTTGCCTACAACACCCTCTGATATACATTTTAGGCATGTAATTATGAACTTGAAACAGCTATACAAAAGTAGTGCAGTTTTTGTGTTGATTCCCAAATTTCACTTTCTATTTGCCAGCCAACTTAAACAACGTTAGGGAAAGACAAACACAAACCTTTTGCTATACCACCAAAAGCTTCACAAGATTGGCAGCTTTAGCAATGGGTCTCACTTTCCATAAATTAAAACAACTGGAGCACCATTTGGGAAAGGTCAACACACATTTTTTTATGTAGAAAAGTGAATTTTTTATTGAAAAACTTGGTTAACTGTTGTGAGCAAATCTTGCCTACAACACCCTCTGCTATACATTTTCAGCATGTAATTATGAACTTGAAACAGCTATACAAATCTCTTTATAAGCATGCCATTGAATTGCATAATAAGTTTGGTTCTCTGAACATTGTCAACAAAAATTGGTCAAACCAATTTGGAGCACCATTCGGGAAACATCCTGGCACGTTTTTTTTATCTAGGAAACTGATCTTCTTGGATTGGTACCTTGAATGCTCTGATGTTAAAAGAAGCTCGTAATATTAAAAGAAGCATCATCTGCGATACAACACCCTATTATGTGCATGTAGAATTATACTTTATACTTAGGATACATTGCAAACATTATTATATATATATATATATATATATATATATATATATATATATATATACATACATACATATATACATACATTCAAAATTCAAGCTGTTGTTTATGTTATTTACTTATGATTCATGTGTTGTTTATTTTTCATTTCTCTATACACAGTTTGCATCATATTTATGTTGCATGTACATGCATAACTATTTCGAAATTATTCAAATAAAATATCTCAAATAAATAAAATTTTAAAAAATTAATGAATCTGCACTGTTGTCATAAACTTCATTCAAACACTGTTATAAAAAAAACAAAAGTCGTGCAGTTTTTGTGTTGATTCCAAAAATTCCACTCTCTATTTGCCAGCCAACTTAAACAACATTAGGGAAAGATAAACACAAACCTTTTGCTATACCAACAAAAGCTTTACAGGATTGGCAGCTTTAGCAATGGGTCTCACTTTCCATAAATCAGAACAACTGGAGCAACATTCGGGAAACGCCAACACACATTTTTTTTATGCAGGAAATTGAATTTTTTTATTGAAAACTTGGATAACTGCTATAAGTAAATCTTGCCTACAACACCCTCTGATATACACTTTCAGCATGTAATTATGAATTTGAAACAGCTATACAAATCTTTTTTTAAGCGTGCCATTGAATTGCATAATAAGTTTGGTTCTTTAAACATTGTCAACTAAAATTGGTCAGACCAATCTGGAGCACCATTCGGGAAACATCCTGGCACATTTTTTTATCTAGAAAACTGACCTTCTTGGATTGGGTACCTTGACTGCTCTGATGTTAAAAGAAGCTCATAATATTAAAAGAAACATTCGCTGCCATACAACACCCTATTATGTGAATGTAGAATTATACTTTTTATACTTTATACTTATGATACATTGCAAACATTTTTATATATACATACATTCAAAATTCAAGTTGTTGTTTATTTTATATACTTATGATTCATGTGCTGTTTATTTTTCATTTCTCTATACACAATTTGCATCATATTTATGTTGCATGTACATGCATAACTATTTCTAAATTATTCAAATAAAATATCTCAATTTAATAAAATTTTTAAATTATTCAAAATCTCAATATAAATAAATATCTAAATTTTTAAAAGAATAATCTCAAACCCTAAGGTACTTAATTTTCTACTTATATAATAATCAGAAATAAATAATATTTATAAATTAATAAGAAAATAAAATAAATACATGTCTTAAATTATTTAATGTCGTACTTAAATTAAAATTTTTAATATTTAAATTTTATAAATTATTCAAAATTCTAAACAAATAAAAATCTTAAATTACTTCATAAATAAAAAATCATGAATTACTTAATGTCTTACTTAAATAAAATTTCTTACATAAATAAAATTTCTAAATTATTCAAATTCTCATAAAAATTTAAATTATAAATTATTTAATGTCATACATCGGCAAAAGTTACCGGTTGTGCTACCTAGAATTGTTATATTTATAAGATTTCTCATTTCTCATCTGATTTGAAGTTTCGGGTTGTGGTACCTAGAACTCTTATAAATATAAATATAGATAAAAAGCTTTTTCACAATAAAACGTTGATCGGACATTAGTTTTATATAATAATCAGAAATAAATAATATTTATAAATTACTCAGAAAATCAAATAAATACATGTATAAATTATTTAATGTCGTACTTAAATTAAAATTTCTAATATATAAAATTTTAAAATTATTCAAAATTCTAAACAAATACAAATTCTAATTTACTTAAATAAAGTATCTTACATAAATAAAATTCCTAAATTATTCAAATTCTAAAAAGATATAAATTATAAATTATTTAATGTCATACATAAATTAAAATCTGAAATAATGTTTATATACCAAATATTGAAAGGAAATCAACTTCTCTCCTAGGCCCAATATGACCACTCTTAGAAATTTATTAAGTATAACTTGTTTTTGTATACAAAAAATAATTTTGTTAACTAGCTTTTATAAATTTATATTATTATATGTTATAGATATAGATAGATTTAATGTTTTTTTCCAAAAAATGTTACAATCACATCTGGCAAAAGTTACCCGTTGTGCTACCTACAATTGTTATAAATATAGATAAAAAGAAAATCGCAATAAAACGTTGATTGGACTTCAGTTTTATATAATTATCATAAATAAAAAATATTTATAAATTACTCAAAAAAATTACATAAATACATATCCTAAATTATTTAATGTTGTACTTAAATTAAAATTTGTAATATATAAAATTTATAAATTATTCAAAATTAAAAAAAATTCAAATCATAAATTATTTAAATAAAATTTCTTACATAAATAAAATTTCTAAATTATTCAAACTCTCATAAAGATATAAATTATAAATTATTTAATGTCATACATCGGCAAAAGTTACCGATTGTGCTACCTAGAATTATTTAATGTCATACATCGGCAAAAGTTACCGGTCGTACTTAAATTAAAATTTCTAATAAATAAAATTTTAAAATTATTCAAAATTCTAAATAAATACAAATCCTAATTTACTTAAATAAAGTATCTTATATAAATAAAATTCCTAAATTATTCAAATTCTAAAAAAATATAAATTATAAATTATTTAATGTCATACATAAATTAAAATCTAAAAAATATTGAAAGAAAATCAACTTCTCTCCTAGACCCAATATGACTACTCTTATAAATTTATTAACCTTAACTTGTTTTTGTATAAAAAAAATAATTTTGTTAACTTTATTTTATAAATTTATATTATTATATGTTATAGATGTAAATAGATATAATATTTTTTTCCAAAAAATGTTACAATCACATTTGGCAAAAGTTACCTGTTGTCACCTACAATTGTTATAAATATAGATAGATAAAAGAAAAATTGCAATAAAACTTTGATTGGGCTTCCATTTTATATAATAATTATAAATAAATAATATTTATAAATTACTAAAAAATTTAAATAAATATTATTTAATGTTGTACTTAAATTAAAATTTGTAATATATAAAATTTATAAATTATTCAAAATTGTAAAAAAATATAAATCCTAAATTACTTAAATAAAGTATCTTACATAAATAAAATACCTAAATTTTAAATAAACTTCAAGTTAAATGCTTCTTGTATACAAAAAAAAATAAATTGTTAACTTGCTTTTATAAATTTATATTGTTATATTGCTTATGCTACCTACAATTGTTATAAATTTACAAATTATAATATATAAAATTTTGGTGGATAAATAATTATAGGTATGTATATCATCGATTCCTAAAAAGTTACAACATTCGTTTCAATCGCTCAAAAATTTTATCATTACAAAATCTATTTATAATATATTTTTATACAAAATACTGTAAGCAAAACAACTTCTCTCATAGGCCCAATGCCTAATATGACTACTCTGAGAATTCTATTAAACTTGGAAAATAAAATAGAATGCAAAAGCATCAAAACGAAACACCCTTATATTATAATATGCAGAGAATACAAAACAAAACGAAAGTTGAAATATTATAATAAGCAGAGATATGTTTAATTAAGTCCATCCTAGAAACATAATTGCAGAAACATAAGCGAAATTAACTTACTCAGTAATCACATAACTAACAACACCCTCATATTAGTGGGTTCTATCTCATTATTAGCCTCAAAAATTAATTTTTCACCTTCACAAAACCCATGGATCTTACAAAATTCTCTCCATCCAACACCAAATTTAACAGAAGTTTTAGGAGGTGGCCTTATCAGAATCTTGCACTTGACTTCCCTCTTATGTCCATGAAGGACAATATCCTTGAGCCCGCTTTCCTGAATGTATTTTCCAAAAGCAACCGGAAGATCCTAAAAGCCAAGTAACATGTGTATAAATACAGTAATCAAGTAATATAAAGTACAAAAAAAGTTAAGAAATTATGTAGTAAAAATTACCAAATGGCGTGATTGACACAGATAGTGAGATAGTGTGATAGTGAAATGAAGATACGGACCCTCAAGAAGAGGACAACGATTCTCGATACATTCATAAAACTTTTTCATGGCTGAAGAAGATGAACTTCCCATAAATAAAGTAATTTTAAAATGATTATTTCCTACATAATCAAAATACACCAAATGATCTCCATAAAGGTCATAAAATTTGCGTAATTCAACTTATCCTCCATTGATCTTAGGAAGACACAAGTCCGTATTATACTTAACAATATGTCTATGCCCTTCGTTGTCCACCAGAAACCAAGTTGGACCAAGTTCAGACACAAAATCGATTGCAAATGCACGATCAACTAAACCGTGTTCCTTTTGAAAAGAAAAAACATGTTACTTTGTGTGTAATCGTAATCTGAAATCTAATAAAAAAGAAGACAACACACCTCTTCTAATAGGTTCATCGTTTGAAACTTTCCTTTCGTTTCCATTCTCAATATGTCATCTAAATATGAAAAATTTGGTATAAGTGGTACTATATTAGAGAGTAAATGGCAATAAATCTAAATCAAATAGAAACAAACCCTAATAGAATAAAAAAAACCAATAATATTAATAGATGAACAACAAGAAATCAAAATAGTACGATTGGTTGCAGTCTAAAACAAAGAAAAAGAACTTGGAGATAAGTTAAAATAGATGAAGTGCAAGAGCCAAAACATGAAATCGTAAACATAAAACAGTAGAATGGGAAAACATGCACACAAAAAAAAACTAAAGGATTAAAAAGGACATAGAATATTACCTGTTTGGTTGCTTGCGCTTGCTGGTGAAAATGGGCAGTGGTAGTTGGCCATAGTGAAAGACGTAACAGAGCAAAAGAAGAGAATGAAAATAGTTAGTATGCAAAAGAGATAACAGAGCAAAAGAAGAGAATGAAAAAAAAGTGTTTCATATTAGTATTAGTATTCATTAATTTTAATTAATGAATGACATTGGAATTGCAAAGTGTACAGTAGAAGTCTGAAATAAAAGTCTGAAATTTCTATTTTAATGATCTTGGAAGTGTATGTTTGAAAAAATTGAAAGAATAAATATCTGAAATAATAATAATTAAAATCATAATAATAATGAATATTACAAAATCGTCAAAATGGAACTACACTACTGCAGAAGTCAGAAACTATCATTACACTAAAAAATAAATAAATAAATAAATAAATAATAATAATAAACATAAACAATATAAATAAATATATGAAACAATAAATATATGAAATAATAATAATAATAAAATTCATAATAATATTGAATATTACAGAAACGCCAAAATGGAACTACACTGCTACAGAAGTCAGAAACTATCATTACACTAAAAAATAAATAAATAATAATAATAATAAACATAAACAATAATAATAAATATCTTAAACAATAAATATATGAAATAATAATAATAATAATAATAAAAGTCATAATAATAATGAATATTACAGAAACGCCAAAATGGAACTACACTACTACAGAAGTCAAAGACTATCATTACACTAAAAAAAAATAATAAATAATAAACATAAACAATAATAATAATAAATATTTGAAACAATAAATATATGAAATAATAATAATAAAATTCATAATAATAATGAATATTACAGAACCGCCAAAATGGAACTACACTGCTACAGAGGTCAGAAACTATCATTACACTAAAAAATAGTTAAATAAATAAATAATAATAAACACAAACACCATTACCTTTTCAAACCTTTTCAACTTGGATCAAAATCGCAAAATAACACATGAATAGATGAACATTTGCATAAAGAACGTAAACGAAAGAAGTAAACGAAAGCAAACCCAAAAAACCCTAATTTTTGCAAAAATCAAACACTAAAACCCAGAAAACGAATAAACAATTGCAGAGAACAAAAAAGACGACCCAAAGAACAGAAGAAAAGAAATAAGAAAACCCATAAAACAGAAGAAAATGAAAAAGAAGAGGAAGAGAAACAAAAGACCAACAGCCATAGCAAACCCAGAAAATCCCAATTTTGGCAAAAATCAAACTCATTCTAAAACCTAGAAAACCCTAATTTTTGCAAAAAAAAAAAAAAACTCAATCTAAAACCCAGACAGTTAGAAAACCCCTATTTTGGCAAAAATCAAACCCATTCTAAAACCCAGAAACCCTAATTTTTGCAGCAAGAGGAAGAAGATAGCGGCCGCCATAGCAAGAACAAAACTAGTCTAAAACCCAGACAGCGAGAACAAAACGAAAAGAAGAGGAAGAGAAAAAAGATAGCGGCAGCCATAGCAAACCTAAAAAACCCTAACTTTTGCAAAAATAAAACCCAGTTTAAAACTCAAGTGAGAAAAAAATGAACAACAGGTTAAAATGAAAAAGAAAACGAAAAGAAGAGGAAGAGAAAGAAGATAGCGACAGCCATAACAAAAACCTAATTTTTGCAAAAATCAAACCCAGTTTAAAACCCAGACAATGAGAAAAAAATGCACAACAGTTTAAAACAAAAAGAAGAGGAAGAGAAAGAAAGAAAGCGGTAACCATAAGAAAAACATAATTTTTGCAAAAATCAAACCCATTTTTAAACCCAAACAGCAAGAAAAAACGAACAACAGGTTAAAATGAAGAAGAAAACGAAAAGAGGAGGAAGAGAAAGAAGAAAGTGGAAACCATAGCAAACCCAGAAAAACCCAGAAACCCTAAACCCAAAAAACAAACCCAGTCTAAAACCTAGAAAAACCTAACTTTTGCAGGAAGATGAATGCATTGGGCCTGTGGGCCGCTTCACTCTGGACCAGATAGAATGCATCACTGCAGGACACGTGTCAAGCTTTTATTTGAAAGGCTAATTGCTTGAAACGTGTCCAAATTACTGTTTTAAGTTAAAACAATTTTTGAATTTTTTTTCTAAAAAACGATAGTGTGACACGTGGCAACCTGTTCTGTTTGTGCTACCTAGCTTTGTTTTAGATTAAGATTTGTGGTCATCACAGGTGGCTTTTGTTTTTTCATTTTTACTTTATCTTATTTCTTTATTCTTAAGCTCTACCACATAAAAACTCTTTCTCTTCTACTCTAACTTGCCAATACGGAACTTGGTAACCATACGCAGTGTAGAGGTATCCATGGAATCGGAAAGGTAAGTAAAGTTTGGATCTTTGTTCATTCTGCACACAAATATTAATTAAAGTTTGCATTTTTAAATGTATTCAGTTCACAGATTTAAGGCTTAAACATTTCATGAAAAAAATATCGTTATACTCATTTTATTTATTTATGATTTTTCTTTGTTTCATTTCTGTTTTCATAAAATTAGGAACTACACAATGACCATTTCTGAAAATAGACAGTGTAAGTAAAAGGGTAACTTTTGTGGGTCGTATACAAATATTAGGTGTTCTTGCAATCTGTGTATTATTTCAGATATTTCCAACACAAGGATTCCTTTTATTTGTTAAACATAAAGGTTGTTTTGCAATTGTGCAAAAGAGACCTACGTAAAGTTCTCATCTTTTTGCATATTAGGGTTCTCAGATCATGCTATATTTTTTTAAATTGTTGTACTTTATGTTTCATTTTTTTGCACAATGTTTGGTTCTTCAGTGGTTTAAGGTGATTGTTTATAGATAGATGTCGGTTCAAATCTATGACTGTATACAATCTGATAAGTATATTTTTCTGCAGGTTTTCTCTTTCAAAAGTCAACCAACAATTCATTAATGACAATGCTTAAAGTAGAATGTTGTTCTTTAGACTGGAAAAGCAATTTTGTTTACACAGTTTAAAAGTTAAGTTCCCCTTTTTCACAACAACTTCCATACATGCATTGCATGAGCTCTCATGATAGAACACTGGTACTACCTAATTTGCTAATTCAGTTTATGGTTTTTATTATTTAAGTTTTTTAATTAGGTTACATTTCGAAGTTCGTTTGATTATTAGGCAAAATCATGTATAAGAGTACAAGTGGTACTCCTATTAAAAGGTAAATTATTTGATTTAACAAATTGAAGTATTAAATATAGTTATATAAAAATATGAAACCTCTTTAAATTATCCTACATTTGTTTAAATGAAAAGAATTTGCATGTGTAGCTTTTTTTATAAATCTCTATGAAAAAAAATTATTATACTTAGATTTTTGTATTAATTTTAGTCAATAAATGTTTTTTTGCATTTTGTTTTAACTTCAAATACCTTCATAGTTATTAAATTTTTTATTTAAAAGCAAAATTATATAAGGAGTAAAATGCTAATCACTATCAATATAGCTAAATATTAAAGAAGTACCATTTTTGTCCAACATACATCTTATATTTAGATTTTTTAGAGTCATGTATATTGTTGAATTTTTTTGTCAACATGCAAATCAATGTACCTCTATTCCTAAATATTATTTCTTAGACAAAACAATGAAAAACATTTTATGCTACCAAATACTTGAATCGTTGTTATATTCTTTTTTTGTTTTTCCACCGAATTAATGCTCCTTGTTTTTAATTATAGTACATATTTAAGTTCACATGTAACAATTTATCCATGTATTGTTATTTCAAAAACATGTTAATCCAAATGGAATACCCTTAACTAAGATAATTATATCAACTTAATTTGAATCTGTGGTACCTAATTTTATATTTATATATATATATATATGAATGTATAATACAATGAATTTTTCAACATAATTGATCTTTCTCAATAGTATACAGTTTTTTATGTATTGTGATTTGCAGAACATGTCATGCCTAACAGAAAAGCATTAAGTCAGATAAACAATGGTAAGCTAAATTTTATGTTTTATTTTACTTTAAAATTTAGATGTTATTGTACATTCTCATTTTTTTTGCTAACTTCTTTTCTTAACTTTTTCATCCTGAAAATGCAAGAAATACAAAAGAATAAGAAAAAATATACTTTCTGAATTGTGCAATGCAAATCTTAAAAGAATAGGTACTGAACTTTTGAAACAATCCATAATGCACAAATTAGGTTCATAAAACAAGTTAATAGTCAGTTATGATGTAAGACTGAATGAACTGTCAGTACAATTTAGGGTAATAATATATAAAAAAATAGATAGTATGTTATACTTTTTAACAGCTATAATGTCCGTGTATAAATTGACTTATTGTTTTTCATGGGGGTTATTTTCCAGAAAATCAAAATCCAAACACAACATCCTTATCTGAGTCCAACAATAGTAAACTTAATTTTATCTATATTTTTTAGTTCAAACTACAATATCTTATTTATGTATATTTTTCTTTCTAATTACTTTTGTTTTAGTTCTCGATGCTAATGATGAAAAATATGTTAGAAGAAAAAGAAAAAATATATTGTATGAATTGCACATCAGAAATGTCAAAACAACAAGTACTGCAACCTAATTACCGTTTTTTACATATCTTTATATCACAAATACAATTAAAATTAATGTTGAACTAATATCATATGCGTAAAACAATTACATAGTAATATTGATTATATAGATACTTTTGGAAGGCAATGAATTCTTAAAGTTATTGAATACATGGTTTAAAGTTTAACTTTAATGTAAAATAATTTATAAGTTCTTATATAGTAATTGTTCATTGGTGTACCTTATGTTATCACTCATTTTAAACTTTTTGTTGTAGGTGAAAGTACTCAAAACTCATGTTACGATTTTGGTTCTCCAACATCAGGAATTATGAGAACAAATATCCCTGTTTATGAGAAGCGTACTCCTAACAATGAATTAAACATCATGCATTTAACAACCAAAGTATTTCAGTCAATGGAAACAATTACTAATGGAGAAATTAGCCTTACAAAACGGCTTCAAGGTTAGTTAGGAACCCATTATTCATTATATTTTATTACAATTTAGACTAATATTACACCAATAAAAGTTTTAATTTTATTTCTGTATTCTTTGTCTGGAAACTTTTTTTTTTTGTATTAATCCAAATGTTGCCAAAGATGCAAGAGGAAAGAGGAAAAACCTAATTTTTGGATTGCGGAAAAAGGATGACCAAGGAAGAGGTAGTACAAATATAAATTGAAATCATTACTGATGTTCATACATTTATTCCTTCAACAATGACTTATAAAAGAATTCATCATTCAAATTAAAATTGTTTTACTGAAACATCCAATTTTGTTAAACTAAATCATTTTTTTTTTTTTGTCAATCAGTATTATTTGAAAACAATGAATGAATTCATTTCTAACAATGACATTTTAGTTCATTTAACTCTCGCAGTATGTCATTCAATGTTATTACTATTAGCTTTGTTAATTATAGTACTAACTTATGTTCTTACAATCAATTGTGTACTAACTATAGTACTAAAGTCAACTCTTATGACTCATTAAATTTTTTGTTGTACGTCAAATTACTGCCAACTCAAGTAAGCAATTTTGGTCTCAAACTTCCTAAAATAGAGGCATAAATGATTCTCTCTCTGTAAACCTGACTCCTAACAATGAATTCAACATCATGCATTCAAGTACAATACTATTATCATCAATTGGTACAATTAGTAATGCAAAAATTGGCCTTATAAAGCAGCTTCATGATTAGTTATTAATGGATCATTCACGTAGTTTGATTACAATTATACTATTAGTACATATATAAACATATTTTAGATTTATTAATTATATAGTACTAACTTGTGTTCTACAATCAATTGTACCTTAAGTAGCTGAAATCATTACATAGTAATATTGATGATGTATATATCTTTGGAAGGCAATGAATTCTTAAAGTTATTGAATACATGGTTTAAAGATTAACTTTAAAGTAAAATAATTTATAAGTTCTTATATAGTCATTATTAATTGTTTTACCTTAACTTATCACTGATTTTAAACTTTTTGTTGTAGGTCAAAGTACTCATAACTCAAATCAGGATTTTGGTTCTCGAACATAAGGAATTATGGACACAAATTTCTCTTTTTCTGAGAACCTTACTCCTAATAATGAATTAAACATCATGCATTCAACTACCAAAGTATTCTCATCAATGGAAACAATTACTAATGGAGACATTAGCCTTACATAACGACTTCATGGTTAGTTAAGAACCCATTATTCATTATATTTGATTACAATTCATACTAATACTACACCAATAAACATTTTAATTTTATTTTTGTATTCTTTGTTTGGAAACTATGTTTTTTTGTTTGTATTAATGCACATGTTGCCAAAAATGCAGAAAAGATGACCAAGGAAGAGGTAGTATAAATATAAACTAAAACCATTACTGATTTTCATACATTTATTCCTTCAACAATGAGTTATAAAATAATTCATCACTCAAATGAGATTTTTTTAATGAAATATGCAATTTTGTTAAACTAAATCATTGTATTTGTCAATCAGTGACCCCTAATAGTCATTTGAACGTGATGGATACAAGTTTGCAATCATTGGCAAGTTTACAAACAATCTGTATTGCAAAAGAATATCTTACACCTAAATTTTATGGTTAGTTCTACAAACGAATGTAAATTCTTTTTCCTTGTTCTTTTATGTTTATTTTAAATCCTTTTCTCATCTATGGACAATATTGAAGTCTAGTTATTACATTTATATTATTGTATATTTCTTTGTTTTAGTATACAATTAGAACCTATTACATATACATATCATCTATTACAAATTGAGAGATCACATGTTACAAATTGAGAGATTATATGTGTGTGTATGTATACATATATATTTCTATTTTATTGAGTTAAGATATATATGAATTTTATATTTATTTTTGTTTGTTATCGTAATTAATATATAAATATTTTTTATTTAAGATTAGAAGAAGTAAATTTGAAATTCATATTGCTTTTTATTACTTAGCAAATGTTTTACTACTACTTAATTGCCATTTTTGAACATATTTTGTCCAGGTAATTCAATTGGAGGAAGTGTAGGTGTTGGAAGCACCACTGATATAGATAGATTCACGTCTAGATTGTTAGTTAGTAACACAATAAACTTACATAACAGGTCCAGTACATACTGTGTTCAAATCCTTGAATCAGTGACTAAGAGCTTGAATTTTAACTAAGATGTGCAAAATGAAGCAAATAATGGTAATAAAAAATTGTTATTTGTTAATTTTAATTTTTTCACAACCAGATTCTTTTACTATGTTTTGTTTCAGATGACAACACAAAAGTTTATAATTCTGAATTGTATTCAAAAGCTGAAAATGAAGGTGCATCTCTTTAACTCTAACTTATGTATGCAAACTAAATGCATTTATCTCAGCAAGGTAATATAGAACCTTTCTTAATTTTTTGAAAATAACTAATGTTGTATTGGGCCAAACTACTATTCAATGTGAATATTGTTTGGTCGAGGTGTGGTATGAAGAAAGATCTTTGGAAACAAAGACTTACGTTAACGTTGATTTTTCTATTTGTTGCCAAAAGGGAAAAGTACAGCTACCTTTCCTACAAGAACCTCCTAAATTGTTGTTAGAGTTATTAAATGGCCAAGATAGACGAAGCAAACACTATTTACAAAATATTAGAAGTTACAATAGTATGTTTTCATTTACTTCAATTGGAGAGAAGGTTCAATCTTCCTAAATGATGGATTTGGACCTCCTCAATTTATTCTGCATGGACAAAACTACCATAGGACTGGAAGCTTGCTCCCTGATAGTGGATCAACTCCTAAGTTTGCACAACTTTACATATATGACACTCAAAATGAAGTCTCAAACAGAGTATCTCACTTTGGGTATGTGTTACATTCAGTTAGTTTATCTTAACTAAATCGATTCATAAAATCAATTTTAATTAAATATTTTTAAAAATTGTATATAGGTCCAAATTGAAACAGTCGAAGTTTGATAAATCTTTGATTGAAGATTTTACCAAGATGATTGATAAGAACAATGTTTTGGAAAAAAGTTTTAGAAGGGTTAGAGATTTTGTACATATCGATGTAGATTCAGATTTTGGATTGAGGTTATTTAGACATCGGTGCAAATATCCAAGAGTGTATGATACCCCTACAACTGATGAGATAGCAGCGTTAATTGTGGGTGATATGAGCAACATGGATGTAGGATGAGATATCATAGTGAAAAAAAAATTTGGACAATTGTTTAGACTCCATGAGACACATACAACCTTCATCCCATTACAATATTCATTAATATTTCCCTTTGGAGAGGATGGCTATCAAGAAGAGATTCCAATAGGCAATTCTGGAAGTAAGACCAGAGAACGTAAAAGAAGTCATATTTCCTTAAGAGAATTTATTGCATTTAGAATTCAAGAAAGAATCGTTGAGTTCGGAAATATAGTCCATTCACGTCGATTGTTTCAACAATTCTTGGTTGATGCATATACTATGGTTGAAGCTCAAAGATTTTCTTTTTTAAGAGCAAACCAAAAAACAATACGTTGTGATATTCTCTAAGGTGTACAAGAAGCAATGAATCGAAGAGAAACAAATTCTTCTGCAATTGGAAAGCGTATAGTTCTACCTACATCATTTACAGGAGGAATGAGGTACATGTTCAATAATTGCCAAGATGCTATGGCCATTTGCAAAATGTTTGGATATCCTGATTTATTTATCACTATTACCTATAATGTAAACTGGTCGAAAATACGTGACTTTGTTACTTTAAAAGGATTAACTGCTACTGATAGGCCAAACATTGTTTGTAGAGTATTCAAGATGAAATTAGATCAAATGATGACTGGCTGGCTTTAAAAAAATGAATATTTTGGCAAAGTTAATGCAGGTAATCACATTAACCCATATTTAGCACTTTCCTTGCTATTTTATGTATTATAATTCAAGTAAATTTTATATTATTATAGGTATGTACACTATGGAATTTCAAAAAAGGGGTTTGCCTCATACCCACATATTAATGTGGTTAGATGGAGAGAAAAAGTTACGAACTCCAACCGATATTGATGGAGTGATTTCTACAGCATTACCGCATGCAGATTTATATCCTAAATTGTCAAAGGTAGTTACAACCTACATGATACATGGTCCATGTGGAGCAGCTCGATTTAGCTCACCTTGCATGAAATTTTACCCCAAAAAATTTAAATTATTGACTACTATTGATGAAGATGGATATCCATGTTACAGACGTCGAGATAATGGAACTAAGTTAGACAATAAAAATGTCGTGTCGTATAGCCCATTACTATTACTGAGGTACCAAGCCCATGTTAACATGAAATATTGCAACAAATCCAATTCAATTAAGTATTTGTTTAAATATGTGAACAAAGGTCCAGATAGAGCAAATTTGAAAATTACTACTACTCATAAAGACTCTGCTGAGACACCAGTTATAGATGAAATTAAACAATATTATGATTGTAGATATATATCTCCATGTGAAGCTGTCTGGAGAATATTTGCCTTTGATATTCATCATAGATGGCCTCCAGTTCAAAGGTTGACTTTTCATATATTCTACGAGCAACCCATTCTATTTAAAGACAATGAAGAAATTGATGAAATATTAAACACAAATGAACATAAACGATTTTTAGCTTGGTTTGAGGCTAACAAAATTTATCCAGAGAGAAGAAATTTGACTTATTCTGAATATCCTAGAAATTTTGTTTGGATGGCAAACAGAAGAGAATGGAAGCCAAGGAAGATGGGTGTTAGTATTGGAAGGCTGACATATATTCCTCCTAGGTTAGAGGAATTATATTATCTCAGGTTATTGTTGAATAATAAAAAGGGTTGTTGTAATTATGATAGCATCAAGACTATTAATGGTGTCATTTACAAAACATATAAAGAGGCTTGCTATGCAATGGGGCTATTGGCAGATGATAAAGAGTTTATTGATGCCATTATAGAGGCCAACAACCTTGCTTCAAGAATTCAATTGAGAAGATTGTTTGTTACACTGTTACTGATGAATACTATGTCTAGACCAGATGAAGTGTGGAACAAAACTTGGAAGTTGTTATCAGATGACATTGTATACCAAAAAAGAAAGGATTTTAACCTACCAGGTTTAAATTTTTGATTTGTTCAAAATTTTTAATTAATTTTATGACATATCCTTTTTTTGCTAGGTCTTACAATTGAAGATGCTCAAATATAAAACCTTTGTCTTCTACAAGTAAAAGACTTATTAATTTCAAATGGTAAGTCTTTAAAAGACTTTACAAGTCTACCACAACCTATTCATTCAGATTCTTTTATTTATCAAAATATATTCATTATTGATTAATTAAATTATGACAAAATACAAATGTCTAAAATGCATTGTTCTCTTTTTCAATCTCATAATGTGGAGCAAGTGGATGTCTATGAGAATATAATGACAACAGTACTGTCAGAAGTTTGCGGTTTTTTTCTTCTTATACGATTATCGTGGCACAAGAAAAACTTTATATATGTGAAAAACTTTGTCTACTGCGATTAGATCAAAAGGGTTTATTGTGTTGAATGTAACTTCTAGCGGTATAGCTTCTTTGTTACTTCTGGGAGGAAAAACAGCTCATTCTACCTTTTGCATTCCTTTGTTAATAAATGAACAATCAACCTGCAATATACCTCAAGGAAGTCTTCAGGCCAAATTGTTGATTAAAACTAAATTAATTATATGGGATGAAGCTCCAATGATTAATAGGTTATGTTTTGAAGCCCTGGATAGAACTCTAAGGGATGTCTTGAGGGCTAAAAGTGAAGAAAATGCTCTTAAACCTTTTGGTGGTAAAGTCATTGTATTGGGAGGAGACTTTAGGCAGATATTACTTGTTGTAAAAAATGGATCAAGATATGACATTGTCAAGGCAACAATAAATTACTTGAAATTATGGAAAGATTGTAAAGTCTTAAAACTTACAGAGAATATGAGATTAAGGAGTCATAAATCAATGCAAACTGCAACAGAAATAAAAGAGTTTGTTGATTGGATACTTCACATTGGAGATGGAGATATGGACTTAAATGAGTTGGGACAAGGAAGTATTGAAATACCATAAGACATTTTAATTTTACATGATGAACAACCTTTATTGCAGTGGGTTGAATTTGTTTATCTCGGCTACATGTAGAATCTTACATGTGATGGTTTTTTTGATGATGGTGTAATACTATGTCCTACTACAGAATGTGTGGACCAAGTGAATGAGTTAATTTCATCCTTAATCCCCATAAATGAAGTTACTTATTTAAGTTCAAACATCCCTTGTCAATCTGATGAACAAGAAAATGCTCAAGTTGAGTGGTTTACAACTGAATTTTTGAATGATATCAAATGCTCCGAAATTCTGAATCACTGTGTTAAATTAAAAGATGGAGTTCCAATAATGCTTCTAAGGAATATTGATCAAGCCAATAGACTTTGCAATGAAACAAGATTACAAGTAATTCACTTGGGGAAGAATGTTATTGGTGCCAAAGTTATTACTGGAAAAATATTGGTGATCAAATATTTATTCTTAGAATGAACTTGACTCCTTCTAAGACAAGATTGTCGTTTAAGTTTCAATAAAGACAATTCTCAATATCTTTGTGCTTTGTTATGACAATAAATAAAAGCCAAGGTCAATAGCTTAATAAAGTTGGTTTATATCTACCACGTCCAGTGTTTACACATTGACAGTTATATGTTGTTGTTTCCAAAGTAAAATCTAATAAAGGGTTAAAAATATTGATTTTGGATGATAATGGAAATACCACTAATTTAACTTCTAATGTGGTTTACAGAGAAATATTTGAAATTTTTTTAAGCATATTATTACAGCCATACATATGAGGTATGAAAATTCTTTAATCCAAAACTATTCTTATTTCTCATCTCCTTGTTGTAATATATCAACATGAATTTAAGAACTTATATACATTGTTTTTTTTTTTTTGTAATAACAGGTTTTTCTTTTTTATGATAGTAAATCTTTCAACAAGACTATAATGGATTACCGAGAAAGGTATTAATTATTAAATTTTTAATAAATTTCATAATTTAAATTGCCTATAATTTTATTTTAGGTTTTCGGGTTTTCTGTATGACTTTAATATAGGATTTGATTGTACTTAGTACCACAAAAGGGCATGGTTAGTACAGAAAATAATGAAGGTATTATACTTTCAGATGTCTTGTATTATAATATTTTTAAACCACGCATATTTCTATTCATACATATAAGAAAAGGTTAGCATATAAATTTATATATTTTTATGTATTTTTAGAACGCGACATCTGGTACGATACCTAAACAATTTGGTGTTTTGATAGAGAAAGTTGTGTCATTTAAAGTTGGTTGTATTAAACATCAATCTCATAGGTTTGACCAATCATTCCATGTCAAAAAAGTGCGTACTGATCTTATCGAAAAATATTTTGATGGTGATCTTGAAAGTGTGGTATGTATACTTATTTCATTGTAGTATGTGGTACATTTCATTGTCAAATTCCTTAGTTATAGTTTTTTTTAATTTAATTTCATGTTTTAAAGGAAGTTCATTACCAGAAGAAACGGTTGTACAGTATTAAAGATGTTAACATGATGATTCTCTGCACCACTTGCTGAGGTATTGTTTATTTAAATCATTAGTTTACATAATTTATTCTTACTATTAGAAATTTCGTCTACAAATTTGTATACTTAATATACCATGATTGTTTAATAAATTTACAAATGAGGCTCTTGAATTGCAATGTCAATCTGTTGATTTAGGGAGTGATATTCTCTTAAGGGCTCAAGTGTTAGATCTGGTGCTTAAAACAGATTTTGCTTGCCCTTGCCACACACTAGATGATCATATCCCAATGAGGACATTAAGGAGAAATATCAAGATTGAAAAGGAAGTACTAAAATTTCTAATTCAAGTTTTAATGATTTGTAATTTTAATGATGAATTTTCATGTATTCTTGACACTACTTGGACAGTTTTAGTTTCTATTCGTTACTTTGTAGACATTGTTTAATTTCTAATCAGAACATATTATGATGTATTAGTAGAATTACTTTTTAAAGTTTGTTTGTGTAATATTGTTGGTTTCATCACTGGATATAATGTTTCAGGTACGTACTTACCCTATATTTAATGTTGATGTTATAATAATTTATTGGACTTCAATATTTTTTCTTTTTGTTTACATTGTAAGGTCAATAGTTTGTTGTTGTTTATTTTTTTGTTTTCTATTTATGTTGCTTTAATTAGGTTTTTTATGTATAACTAATATAATGACTCATTTTTCTGAACGTTAGGTAAGATTGTTTGTTTCATGAAAGGCAATAATGTTACAGGCATGTCAATTACCTTATAATTATTCGTCAATTCACATGAACTAAAATTGTATAACTTATTATTTTCCCCCTTTTTTGAAGGTCATTTGAATAATATGTTTATTTCATCAGACCAATTGTTACAGGTATGTAAAAGTATTTGTTTGCTACAAGTCTGTTATTCATTTCCAATTTTCAATATATGTTGCTGTAATGAGGTAATTTTTTTATCCAACTTTACTTAAATTCTTTTGTTTTATTCTCATCATTTTTGTGTACATTTTAACTGTTTTGCTTTATTAGTAATACTATTGTGTTTTTATGTTTTTCTTGCACTTTTACTTTCTAAGCTAATTAAGGTTGGCTTATTTAAATGGTTGACAATTTGAATATAATATTGTTACGACAAAAAATATGTCAACTACAGGATCAACTGCTTCACATCTCATGTTTAATTATTGTTTTATCATGCTCATCATTTTTATATACATGTTAAGTGTTTTTCTTTAATACTTATACTCATTCGTTTTCTTATTTTTGTTGCACTTTTAATTTGTAAGTTAATTAAGTTTGTCTTATTTAAATGGTTGAGAATTTGAATATAATATTGTTAGGACAAAAATAAGCCAACTACAGCATCACCTACATCACATGTTTTGTTTAATTATTATTCTTTCTTATATACTATACATTATAATTAATTTTTATTTATTCATGTTCCATTTTTATACCTTATATCTCATAGTGTGATAGGATGCAGTATCAATTTATTTTTCATCAGATTAGTCGTATTTTTTTTTTATTTTTTATAATCATTTTTTACAATTTTTTGGGTTATAAATGTTATATACGTTATTGTTGAGTATATATTAATATTATGCTCAACAAAAGAAGATGAAAACTACATCATTTAATATTTACAAGCCTTTTGTTTATTGATACATGCGTGCATTAAACAACTATCAGAGCACTTAAGTCACTAATTTATTTTATTATTTTTTAGATACAGTGTGGCCTTTCTCTATTCCTCATACACTTTTAATATTCACTCTTCTTCCTATGCAGAGTTAATGCAACAGGTAATCATTTCATCCCAACATTAACAATGTTAATAACTTCAATTTCGCATTCCTAAAATAATTTTTTACATAATAGAAATTTATTTAAATTTTAATATTATTTAAATTTTAACCTTTTGATTAAAAATCCTTATTATATATACTCTAATATTTAACAAATTATATTACATAAATTAGATTAAACAATATTATTACTTTTTAATTATTACAGATATTGAAACTTAGTATATATTAAATATATTTATTATATATTATTTATATGTTCATTGTTTGGTGAGATTATTATTATTGTTGTTGTTGACATTAAATAATTGTATGTTGTTCTCTAATGTGATTTTTTGGGGCGAAGTCGTTATCATTTTAGTCAATTTTTGCTTATGTTATGTTTTTCATTATCAAACTTCTTAAAAAATCTCAAATTCAATATTCGAATAAATGTGTTAAATAGAACAAATAAATAAGTATTTACAAGCTTTTTGTTTATTGATACATGCGCGCTTTGAGTACATGTCAAAGCAATGAAGTCACTACTTTATTTTGTTCTTTTTCAAATACGTTGTGGTCGTTGTCTGTTTCTTATACACTGTTTTTAAAATATTCATTTTTCTTCCTATGAAGATTTAGTACATTTAGTGCACCAGATAATCATTTCATCACAACATTAAACAATGTTAATAATTTAAATTTCGGATTCCTAAAATAATTTTTTAAAAAATTGAAATTTATTTCAATTTTAATATTATTTAAATTTTAACCTTTTGATTAAAATTCCATATTATATATAGTATTATATTTAAGAAATTATATTACATAAAATACATAAAACAATATTATTCTTTTTTACATTATTGCAAACATTGAAACTTAATATATTTTATATATATTTTATAGTTATTTACTATATATTACCTATATGTTAATTGTTTAGTAGGAATATTATTATTATTTATGTTAAATAAATGTATTTTTACTTTAATTATTAATTATTAATTAATATGATACTTGAACTCAAAAGACATTGTTGCATGTGACAATGGATAAGTCAAAGGTCATAAAATATGTTGCTTTATAAATAGTTACAGGTAAGACAATCATTTTATTTACTACTTTCGAATTTACTCTTTTCTTATTTATTGTTTTCAAATTTATATTATTTAATTTTTTATACTAATTAATATTTGTTATTTATTAAGTATTATTTAGTATTTCTTTTTTATTATTTAATATTTATTTATTATTTATTTATTATTGTTGTCATTGATTATTAATTATTAATTTTATATTTCTTTTCATTATTATTTATACAGTATTCGTATTTGAACTGAAAGGACCAATTCTTTCAGGCATTGGATAAGCGAACAGTCTTTAATGATATTTGGTATAAATAGATAACATAGTGCGGTTTTTTATTATTCACAATCCTACTCTTTTCTTCTTTCTTCCTCTCTAAATCCTTCTCTCCTACTTCCTTCTTGGTGCTCTCTCTATTATTCACTTTCTCTCCTACTTTCTTTTTGGTGTTTTCTCTATTATTCATTTAATGGCGTCCACTATTGAAGAAATCATTAGACTTGACACAAGAGGTATGTTTTGGTCGATGAACACTCCTAGTGAAGTATGGATTTTTTTCTTTTCTTCTTAAATTTCTACTTTTACACAATTTCTTCAGTTCCTGACTTTTTATTCTTTATTTTAAAATGAATAGCCTGGGTATGTTGATCGTGCATTCGCGATCGAGTTTCAAAAAGAACTTGGTGAAGAGTGGATCCTTGCAGATACAATAGGGAACGTCCATATAGTACATTATAACGAGAATTTATTGTCTCCTGAAATGTTGCGTTGATGGTGGAGTTTGAGTGATTTTTATGGCTTTAAAGGTGACCACTATATCTTATTTCGTTATGTCGGTCAAAACGCTTTCCATATAACTGTTTATATGGATGAGGTCTCTGAAAGTGGAGTAAATCGTTATTTGGAGGAAATTGAAAGGAGGGAACCGTTGACCATTGGTCCCTTTGACCATTTTTCCATAAAGTTGTCTTGGTTACACATCAATGCCAATTATTTGGTTAGTATAGCAGTCATTTCTTTTAAAATTCTCTATATTATGTTCTATTTTTTCTTCTTTTCTTTTTTTTTTACTTATTATTTGGATGTTGTTAGAGGATCTTCCTACTCCTTTGCACAATATCTTCGACAAGGTAGATTCAATAAGATTACGCTACATGGTCTACTAATGGAGGTCGAATGCAAGGTCTTGAAAGGAAGGTTTCCTTCAAGAACTATTAAACTTGGCACCGGCTGAAAGAATTTCCATCATCTTCATTCTTTCCATGAAGGAGATAAAATTATCTTTGAATGTGATACCAGGAATCCCTCTTCTGATATCAAGGTTTTGCTATTGATTTCAAGTCGTCGTCTAACCTATCCTGAATAATTTTATTTATTATTCTTTTAGGCTAATAGTTACCAGTGCTTTCGAACGACAAAACTTATTTATTTTTGTGGTTTCACTTTGTTGGAAACCTTAATAGTTAATTACATTTTATGTTTATGTTCAGTAGATGTTTATGTTTATTAGTATTGATATTGTATTTGATCCATGCATTACTTGCAATGTGCATACATAAAGTGTTACATTTTTATTTCATTATCTGGCATATTTATAATGGGTTGGCAGAATTAAATATGTTTAATGCTATAACAATTGCCAATACATTAAACTCATAAAATCTATTTCTTGATTTTTTGTGTTTTGTAATTTATTTTGACTTAATATTCTAGAAGTTGATTGTCATTATGTTGTTCATTATTAATTATTTTGTGATGTATTTTGTTTGACAGTTTAACACAGATCTAGTGAGGCATCAATATTTTGGTCGGTTGTATTTTTTTTTTTATCAGTTATATTTTATTGTAGTTCAAAATTTTCATATATTATTCTATTATGATTTCAATTATATTTAGTTTCAATTTATATAAAAAAAAAAAGTGGATGCATAATTTAATGTGTCATTCAAGGAAATGTTTCTGTTAAAAAACACATTTTTTTTAATAAATTTTATGTTAGCTAAACTTTGTTACTTCAACTTTTTACATTATTTTTTATTTTTAATTGTACTAAGTAGTACAGTATATTTGTAAGGATCTAGAAATTTATTTAAAATGAAAAGAACATATAATAGAAAATTCATAGTAGTCAGACCTCGGACGTCGCCCAAGAGGTCTGAGGTCAGTATGGTAGAGGTCGGTCGGTGGACCATAGTGGGTTCCAGAAATCACATGTATCAAGGTGTGATTTGAACCTCAGATGCACCATGCATGCGGGATAAGTGCGAAACCCTATGCTTTGGCATAAGAGATTTACCCTTATTGTTACATGCATTGGCAAGGGAGAGGTTTGTACCGAACTATCCTCGGGCAGGAGAAACTACCGATGTCACCAAGCCATGTGGGGGCGACACCACAGACGTGGAGTAGTGAGTCGATGAACCCTCAGCAGGGTGTGACGATGTGACATCGGTGACCAGAGTGAGGCGATGTGTCCTCGTCACACACAAGGGCGATGAGAGATCGCCAGGAGGAGAGACACATCGGTCATCGACCATGATGAGAGATCGCCAGGATGAGAGACACATCGATCATCGCCAGGATGAGAGAGACATCAGTCATCCAGCATGAAGCTATGCATAAAGCTGTTAAAGGCATTGCTAAGGTTACAGTTAGTCGCGATCAAGTCATAAACCAAGTTGGAAAGGTTGCAGTGAGATCGCGCTAAAGCCTAAGCCAGTTAACAGTTAGTCACGTGCAGAGATTTAAAGATGGAGAGAGGACCAGTGGTCAGTAAAGCGCCTGGAAGCAGAGCGCGATCAGTCATCGGTGCACTCAGAGCGCGATTAGCCATCGGTGCACTCAGAGCGCGATCAGTCATCGGTGCACTCAGAACGCGATCAGTCATAGGGGGAAGTAGTGAAGCACCTATGTGTCATCGGTGCATGGTCATCGGGGTTCCCTGCTACACGCAGTTAAGCTGGACCCACGCTCCCAGCGAGAGCGTTATGCATGCGCGACACGTAGACAGTAAGGGCGCCCAGAGTCGTTGGCGTCAGAGTTTTGGTAGGGCAGGTAACCCAGAGTTGGTGCGCGCAGAGACACCACGTGGCCATCCTGTCAGAGGAAACTTGCATGCAAAAGTTCTCCCAGAGAGTGGGTGATGGCAGCGAAGATTTATGGACGGTCCTCTGAGGGATTAAGTCCTCGAAGATTTATGGAAGATTTATGGACGGTCCTCCCCGACGACCTGCCATTGGACTCCTGGGGAAGTTACGCTGCAAGTTTTCTGACCAAAGCCTTAAAACAGAGTAAGTCGTTTTGCTCTGTTCTTCGAGTCGATTCTGAACTTGAGAGGGTTGCCTCTGCATAGGCTTTGCATGCGACTCTTTTAGCTTCAGAAATCGTCTCTGTTAACGCAGAAAATGAGTAATCTCGTTAGATTTGTGATCAAGACTCTATGGTGCAGGTTAGGATATCCTTAGGTCTTTTCGGTGGGTTAGGAGCTTAGTGAGATTTTACTCAAGTCCAAGTAAGGGAAGCTAGCTTTAATTCCAATAAAAACCTTAGGCTAGAAGATTCTAAAGTTGGGGTGACGTGGTCACCTGTTTTAACGTTTACTTCACAATCCCCTGTTTTGTGTAAATCTGTATTGGTTTGAGATTGAAATGTGAAATGTATATGATTTTCAAAATTCTCAACTTTGGTATGATTTGATTGAGATATGTTTGAATTGGTCATTGATGTGTCGTATGAGATGCTGGATGCTGTGAAATTGTGGTCAAGACATAGTATTTTCAGGAAAGGAAATACCGTGTTGAGATTGTTATGAGGGTGTATTGATCTGTGAGTATCCTGTGAATGAGACGATCCTGACTCTACTGAGATTGATCCGGTCGGTCGTCGGTAGTCGATGACATCAGCAGTTGTTGATCATGTGGACCATTCACAGGGTGACATGTGGTAGAAGATAGCAGGTGAATCAGGGAGGAAGATCACTCATAATGGTGATCGGTGATCGGTTGCCAAGGAGCCACCACCCGTAGATCAGTGCCAGGTGAGCGCCTGGAAGCAGAGCGCGAGAAGTAAAGAAGCACTGATCGGTCATCGGGGGTTTCCTGTTAACACACCGTTAAGTTGGGACCCAGGCTCCCAGCGAGAGCGTCGCGCAAGAAGCACAGATCAGTGATCGCCTATCGCCATGTGTGAGGATGAATAATCACCTATCGCCGTGTGTGAAGATCAGTAATCGCCTAGATTGCACATGATCGCCGTGTGTGAAGGTTAGGAGATCAGGTGGTCAGCAAGTCGCCGAAAGAGCACATCGCCGGGTATTTAGGAAGGCTTGGCAAGCACTTGTTGAATGGTCTAAATACAGAGGATAAGTGGCATGTCTGCCACCATGAGTAGTGTGAGCCATGATACCCAGTGTTAACCAACTCATCATGTTAAGGTTGCGCCCAGAGTAGCCTGTGCACTAAGCTACTCCCTGTGTGGATAACTTAGTCGCAGGAGGAAAGTGGAAGTAACACTTCAGCTGTAGGTACTCCAGATGGTGACACGTGTATGACCAGATGTTATCCACGTGTCAAGAGGAATAACCGTCAGGAGAGAGAAAGACTCAGGTATATATATAAAATTCTTAACGGAATTAGGAGGAGGATTCATTTTTGGTAGAGATTCACTGGTACACGGTTCTGAGTTTTTCTTTAAAGTTCTTTGTTGATTCAATCACTGACTTGAGCGTCGGAGCGCAACCGGCCGCAGAGGCGCCACACTGTTCTTTCAGGTTTCTTGGAGGATTATCAACTGAAGGTCATCGGAGATTCGGCGTGAAGCTGGTGAGGACGAGGTTCAAGAAGGAGAAGCTCTGACGCTTTAGTCAAGATGTTGGATCATCTGGCGCCCACCGTGGGGCCGTGTAAACTGTGATTCCCATCCACAGGTGAGTTTGTGAGGTTTTTGGTAGTTTCTGTTCGATTGCTTGCTGCTGTAATCGTTTTTCGGAGGTTTTAACCGTTTGAATCGAAGTCCAATCGGTGAAGAGTGGTTTTCTGGAGGTTTTTACCGATTGCTTCCTGGATCGAACGTTGTGCGAAGGAACTTGTGTGCGAAGGAAGTTGAAGGTGTCTTGAGCGTTGTTGCAAGATAGGTTCTGCGTGTTGAAAGGCAGTTGTGTGAGATTAGTAGAAGTTTCATGAGGAAAATGAGGACAACTAGGTCTAGTTCAGTTGCGCCACAATCTGAAGAGAATAACGTGACGATGTCGCAAATGCTGGAGATGATGCGTGCTTTGCAAGAAGATGTGGCAGCATCGCGCGTCGAGCAGACGAAGATGCACGACGACCTGGTCGCTTCCCAGGCCAAGAACGAAGAGCTGAGCAAGGTTAATGAAGTGTTACGTCAGGCTCTTCGCGAGCAGAGGGAGAGTGCTGCGTCCAGTGGAGGTGCACCACCGTCTCCGCCACGAGTTTTTCCAATGCCATTTTCGCAGGCGATCATGGACGTTGCGATTCCTACAAACATCACGGCGGTGAAGGCCTCCTTCACTGGAGTGGAAGATCCAGAGGCTCACCTCACCGCGTTTCATACGCAGATGATGTTGTCGGGAGGATCGGATGCGGCCTATTGCAAGATGTTCATGAGCACTCTCCACAGTACAGCATTGGATTGGTTTGTGAGCCTACCTACTGGGCACATTTCCAGTTTCCAGCAGTTTTCTAAGCTTTTCGTCGATCAGTACATTGTGAATAGGGCGCCGCCTATGGTGTCGTACGACCTGTTCGACGTAAGGCAATTCCAGGGGGAATCTTTGAAGGACTATATGAATAGGTTTGGAGCTTAGATAGTCCGATTACCAAGTAAAGATGAGGAGATGTTCGTGCACGCCTTTAAGAAGGGCGTGCTACCTGGACCCTTCAGTGAATCGTTAATCAGGAGCCACCCCGCAACGTTTGCAGAGATTCAGCGACGTGCTGTGGCTCACATCACCGCTGAGAATGAAGTGATGGAGAAGAAAGGGAATATGGCTCCTGCAAAACCACGCACCCAAGCCAAGACTCAGCCTCGAAGGGTATTGGAGACGACGACAGTGAAGAAGGATCAAAGGACATACCATCCTTATGATCCGAAGAAAAACAAAGGCGATGACAGTAGTAGAGGAAGAGGGCCAGGTCGCATGAGGGAATTCAAGCGCCCTCCGAGGCATGAGTTCGTCATGAGATTGGTGGACCTGATCGCCATTCCCAACATAGTTGCCAAGATGAAGGTGCCTGAAAAAATGTCAGATAAGGTGTTGGGGCCAAAGCCAGACGCATGGTGTGACTTCCACGAAAGTTTTGGCCACACCCTGGACTCCTGCCTGTCGCTGGGATACCAACTCGACGAGTTGGTTAGAAGTGGATTTCTGAATGACTATTTGCTGGAGAAGAAGGCAGCAAATGCGTCGAGCTCCCAGCCGGCGAGCAGCGAGGGCCAACAACATGAAGTGCCCATCCACGGGGAAATCCACACTATAGCTGGGGGTTTCTCAGGAGGTGGGTACACCGCGTCACAGCGCAAGAAATATGCTCGATCTGTGATGCCAGTGGAAGCATTCGAGGACCACTCGCCCGATGTGGGCATCACGAAGCCCTTTTTAGTTTAGTGTATGGCTGTGGCGCCATGATTCCAATTGAAATCCAGGAGAGCTCGCTGAGTTTTCAACACTTTGTAGTAGAAGAATCAGATGAAGAGAGAAGAATGAACCTGGATTTACTGGATGAGGTCAGAGAGGAAGCAAGAGTGAAAGCTGAAGCGGTGAAAAGAAGAATAGAACGAAGATACAATCCTAGAGTAATACCGAGGCAGTTCAGAAGCGACGATCTGGTGATGAGGAAGGCCCACCAGTACGTGATGTAGAATAAGTTGTCACCCAAGTGGACAGGACCGTTTAGAATAATCGAAGCACTCGGGAACGGCACCTACCGCTTGGAGACACTAGAAGGAGGGGCGATTCCTCGTACTTGGAACGCCACACATCTCATATTTCATTTCAGTTAAAGCTTCATAAGTAGTACAAACTCAGGGGAATCATGAACAGTTTTGTAAAAACAGTTGCAAGGGGGCACTCTTTTTTCCCTAAGGAAGGTTTTTAACGAGGCCACCCAAGAAATAAGATATTCAAAATTGAAATTTTGAAGTATACTAAAATTTTGTGTGCATATCGTTTTAAAGAAGTTTTTGGAAAAACCTTATCACCTAAAGTGATTCGAGGTAGAAATAAACCGATTGCGCACGTTTTAAGAGAAAAGTTTTAAAGTCCTCATCGCCCTTAGGCGATTAGGGGCACAGGTGAAAAGTTTAAAGTCCTCATCGCCCTTAGGCGATCAGGGGCACAAGTGAGAAGTTTTTAAAGTCCTCATCGTCCTTTGGCGATCGGAGGCATCCAGCGAAGTTCAAAGTCCTCGATGTTCTCGCGCATCTTGAGGCAATAGAGGAAGACCTCCTTGCCTTTGAGCAAGCGCAGGCGAGAAAGAGGAAGTCCTCCTTGCCTTTGAGCAAGTGTAGGCACCAGAGGAAGACCTCCTTGCCTTTGAGCAAGTGCAGGCGAGAAAGAGGAAGTCCTCCTTGCCTTTGAGCAAGTGTAGGCAACAGAGGAAGACCTCCTTGCCTTTGAGCAAGTGCAGGCGAGAAAGAGGAAGTCCTCCTTGCCTTTGAGCAAGTGTAGGCAACAGAGGAAGACCTCCTTGCCTTTGAGCAAGTGCAGGCGAGAAAGAGGAAGTCCTCCTTGCCTTTGAGCAAGTGTAGGCAACAGAGGAAGTCCTCCTTGCCTTTGAGCAAGTGTAGGCAAGAAAGAAGAAGACCTCCTTGCCTTTGAGCAAGTGCAGGCGAGAAAGGAGAAGTCCTCCTTGCCTTTGAGCAAGTTTAGGCACCAGAGGAAGTCCTCCTTGCCTTTGAGCAAGTGTAGGCAACAGAGGAAGACCTCCTTGCCTTTGAGCAAGTGTAGGCGAGAAAGAAGAAGACCTCCTTGCCTTTGAGCAAGTGTAGGCACCAGAGGAAGTCCTCCTTGCCTTTGAGCAAGTGTAGGCAACAGAGGACGACCTCCTTGCCTTTGAGCAAGTGTAGGCGAGAAAGAAGAAGACCTCCTTGCCTTTGAGCAAGTGCAGGCGAGAAAGGAGAAGTCCTCCTTGCCTGTGAGCAAGTGTAGGCGACAGAGGAAGTCCTCCTCGCCTTCGAGCAGGTGCAGGCAAGAAGGGTTCATATATAGGAACGACAGGTGAAAAAGCGAATAGAAGGTTGCAAAAGGTGATCCCACAAAGGACACCTTATTTGGGTAAAGAAGGCGACATCGCCCAAATTTAATTCGGCGAGTACCAGATCAGAGGAATTTCTGGCGATGATGCAGAACACTTGGCATGTCAGTTAAATGCACAAAGAAACAAGGCGAAGTGAAGAGAACGGAAGATGACCTTTACAAACAACCCACACAAGGTGAAAGTTGAGCTGTAAAGGAGAAAGAGTAATTCGAGTTGTAAAGACAAGATTTATAATTCATTCATTACATGACCTCGGTCGTCGGCAAAAAGGTGAGAGCCCGTCAGCCCGGTAGGTCCAATAGCGATCAGGCGAGTTGTAAGGCTCTTCGTTGAGACAAGTTACAACTCGGGCCTGGGGGGCTTGTGTAGTGGCCAAACCTCGGTCGTCGAGAACAGATAGTAAAGGGTGAACCATGTCAACTGGGTCCCACAGCATGGGCCAAAGCCACGTGGAGTGGACCTCGCAGGTAGCTTGGATTAGCGGGTGATCGGTCATCAGTGTGTCCCCTCAGAGGGAGGTGATCAGTCATCGGTGTGTACTGAACAAGTAGTCGGGTGTGATGACGTAATTGTGAGGTAATCCTGTGGGCATGCTGGAGGAGTACACGTGGATCAAGAAATTGCAAAGAAAGAAAAAGGAAGAGATGAGGGAAGGTGACTTAAAGGAAAGGTTCGAAGAAAAAGGAAGAATGAACAAATGAGGGGTTTATAAGAACAGGGGTCATCAGAAAAACCCTAAGTTACGAGAAGGATCAGAAAGCATCCCACAGCGTATGCACCAAAAAATCGTCACGAAGGCTGGAGATTGAAGAAGTCGAAGGGTCTCACAGAGAAATGCTTTGAATGTCTGAAGGCAAAGAAGAAGGAATGAAACAGTGTTACTGCCAGAGTGTGCGCTCCTGTAGACCGCTAGAAGACGATTTCTTAGTCTCTTCGCTGAGAACAAGTTCACAGCTCGAGACTGGGGGGCTTGTGATCCGGTCGGTCATTGGTAGTCGATGACATCAGCAGCAGTTGACCACGTGGACCATTCACAGGGTGACATGTGGTAGAAGATAGCAGGTGAATCAGGGAGGAAGATCACTCATAATGGTGATCGGTGATCGGTTGCCAAGGAGCCACCACCCGCAGATCAGTGCCAGGTGAGCGCCTGGAAGCAGAGCGCGAGAAGTAAAGAAGCACTGATCGGTCATCGGGGGTTTCCTGTTAACACACCGTTAAGCTGGGACCCAGGCTCCCAGCGAGAGCGTCGCGCAAGAAGCACAGATCAGTGATCGCCTATCGCCATGTGTGAGGATGAATAATCGCCTATCGTCATGTGTGAACATCAGTAATCGCCTAGATTGCACATGATCGCCGTGTGTGAAGGTTAGGAGATCAGGTGGTCAGCAAGTCGCCGAAAGAGCACATCGCCGGGTATTTAGGAAGGCTTGGCAAGCACTTGTTGAATGGTCTAAATACAGAGGATAAGTGGCATGTCTGCCACCATGAGTAGTGTGAGCCGTGATACCCAGTGTTAACCAGCTCATCATGTTAAGGTTGCGCCCAGAGTAGCCTGTACACTAAGCTACTCCCTATGTGGATAACTTAGTCGCAGGAGGAAAGTGGAAGTAACGTTTTAGCTGCAGGTACTCCAGATGGTGACACGTGTATGACCAGATGTTATCCACGTGTCAAGAGGAATAACCATCAGGAGAGAGAAAGACTCAGGTATATACATAAAATTCTTAACGGAATCAGGAGGAGGATTCATTTTTGGTAGAGATTCACTAGTACACGGTTCTGATTTTTTCTTTAAAGTTCTTTGTTGATTCAATCACTGACTTGAGCGTCGGAGCGCAACCGGTCGCAGAGGCGCCACACTGTTCTTTCAGGTTTCTTGGAGGACTATCAACTAAAGGTCATCGGAGATTCGGCGTGAAGCTGGTGAGGACGAGGTTCAAGAAGGAGAAGCTCTGACGCTTTGGTCAAGATGTTGGATCAGAGATAATGGAATCACATAGATGAAATTATTCAGTTGGTGAGAGTCGAAGGAGGTTCATATGTATGGGTAAGTTGTTTGAAAGATAACTAACTTGACGTATTATATGAATTAACCCTGTCATACTAGGAGAGTGATGATATTGAGATTGTATATACGCATAGCTGTGTGGATTCACAGCGACACTGTGTGGATTCACAGTGATATAGTATGACAGGTGCAGGTCTCTGGATGCTAAGTTCAACGCACGAGTCTTCCGGAAGTAGAGTCAAGTGTCTACGTGTTATGAGTCAGTAGAAGTCTGACGTGAGAAAGAGGAATATTGAAATTGTTGGTAGACACTTGATGGTTATGTGAAATGATAGACACTTGATGAAATTGTGAATTGTGTGAAAAAGAAAAAATGATGGTTTATGATGATATTAAGTTTCATATTTAAAGTTTTTAAAATATCTAGCTTACCCTGTGTTTTGTTTTGTGTTTTGTTTTCTTAAACCTGTGATGATCGTGTTAATTTACACGGGAGCAGATAAGGTGGCAGGTGACAGACCTCCTCAGTGAGCGTGCTGGAGGATGGGATAGATTTAGGTTTTTATGCTCTGTTTCGGTTATTTTGAAACTTTTGATGAATATGTATTAAAACCCCTAGACAAGGGATGTTCTTTTGAGATACAATGTATGGGATGGATGTATTTTATTATATATACAAATGTTAATTTGATATTATTGTTCTACCGTTTTTTTTTATTATTTTATATGTATGAGTAGAAATTGAGGGGCGTTACAATATTTATGGAAATCTATTTACAACACAAAGTTATTGTGAATTTCATATTAGATATGATTTTGTATAATTGAAATTAATTGAAGTTATTGTATGGTACATTTTATTATAAAATTAATTCATTCATTATTTTCGACTTGTAATTTTAGATCTACCTACTTTCCAAAATTACAAAATTATGTAATTTGATTCTCTATTTTTTGTAACATATATTTAAAATGTCAAATATCTAAGAACTTAGAAAATGACTGATGAAAATAGCATTTTTTTTTATGTTCTGTATTTAAAATACCCGTTATATCTATTTATAATTCATATGATTTACAATTTAATTAATTTTTACCTATAATTTATTGTATAACTAATATTACTATTTTATATATTACATTTTGTAAAAAGAAATATAATCTAATATATATAATATATTGTAAGACCCAAAAATACAAAAACACCAAAAGTAGAAATAAAAAATAATTTTTTTAAGAGACAGTGAAAAGATTGAAAGAAAGTGATAGGTGATGTAATGGAAAAAGAAAATGAAAAATATAAATAAATTAAGAAAATAAAATTGATTAAAAAAGTGAAGAAAAAAATGATATAGAAGAAAAAAACATGTATAGAAACATGTATCAAATGAGCGTCAAGACAAGAAAAACACGTAAAGAAACGTAAGAATGACGCAGAAGTTAAGTATTATATTATTTTTGTCAATTTTAAATTTGCACTCGGTATATGTTTATAATTTCTAGTGTAGTGAAAATCTCTCAATCTCCACCAAGCCTATTTTCACCAAATACGAGCAATGAGGAAAATGAGTTTTTCTTTTTCCAAATAGTGCAATTTTATACGTTTAATACTAAAATGGATAGATTTTTTAAAAATTATCCATATGAATAAATTATATAAGCATGATACGAATTCATTATGAAGATATTTTTCATGTTTGATATGATTTTGATTTTATGAGAATGAAATTACGTTATACTGACACAAAAATTATATCATCTTAATACAACTTTAATTAATATTAATTATTATTTTTAATTAAAGTTGTGTTATGTTTTTGTGTTGTGCAAGTTCTATTTATTTATTTACTATATTTATTTAATTATTCAATTAATAAATATATTTAAAATAAGTTAAAATTCAGTACTGAAATTAACTAAATTATTTAATATTTAATTATACTCGTTGAAAGTTAATGGTTATTTGATAAAAAAAAAAAAAGTTAACACAAGAGTCTTATTTAAGAAAAAAAATGGTATTTAATATTTTAGTGTTTAATATTCAGGTACAAATATTTTTATATAAAAATAATAAAATTAAAAATGAATATTGTACAATTCGAAAATAAATAAGAGTAGGAGGTAATATTCTTAAAAATTATAACAAAGGGGATACATTAAAATATACAAATTAGTAATGAAATATAGGAAAATTGAAAAAACTTGAAGATATAAATTTGACCATAAAATAAAGAAGAAAGAGGAAAAGATAATAATTGAAATTGTAATTAATTTATAATATAAATATTATGAAATAATTTTGTGTATGAGAGGATGTGTTGTAAGATGGATTTCTAGACCGACATTGAAGGCCGATAATAAATGATGGATGATATCATATTATATGCAAATGAGTGTTAAAGTTCCAAACATATTTAATAGACTAAAAATGGTATTCGGTAGAGAAGAAAAAATATTATATATATATATATATAACGAATTCTATGAATAATAAATTGACAAGTGATGATGATGACCCATATATATGAACATAGATGATTACTGAAAATCAGATTAACTCTACTAACCAACATGAAAATCGTGTTATTCTCTTGACACGGACTTAAGTCATACATAATTAAATTAACTAAATGATGGTGTAATTATGGGAAATTTCAATCTCTTCCATTGTCTTATCCTTATATTATTGTTGTTTGTTCATTTTGTCATTTACTTACGATATTTGTTGATTGTACAATCTCTATAATATTTACAAGGTTTATAATGTCCAATTTCATCCAATTTAAGAATAAGATTATTAGTTTATTACATAGGACCAAATTTGATATTTAACCCCATTATGTAACGAGACGAATCAGGAATACCAACTATTCAATATATTTATAACAAAATAAATGAATCAATTTCAAATAAAAAAAAATGTTCATATCATAAAAATGAATGTCATAATAGAAATAATTGTCTATATAAATAAGATTAATAATAAAATTTACTTCCAATCTTCATTATTAATATTTTTACATTATCTACTTATAATTTTATTTTCTTCCACTGTCATACAAAATAACAAATGGTCAATATTAATATATAACTCCATAAAACTAACCACTTAATTTTTCTTATTTCAATACACATTTCTTACATTATTTTTTTTTTCTTTTAGTGTATTTTATTATCATTATAACTTTTATAAAATTATCTATTCTTCATCTTTTTGAATAATTATCTATATAATAATTTTTACATTTCATAAAATAATATTTTTCAATATAAATAATAAAATAATTTATATAAACTTTATCTTCATATAACACTACTTCAATTAAAAAATAATAATAATTAATATTGATGAAAGTCGTGTCAATTTGTATAAAAATTTCATTTCTCATAAAACCAAAATCTTCGTAATGTTAATACATCTTATTCATATAAATGATTTTAAAAAATAAGTCAATTTTGATATTAAACAAATAAAACTGCCCTGTTCTGAAAAAAAACGAGGAAAGTGTAGCACCATTGAATTATATACTCTATTGCAAAGCAAAAAGCGACGGTGTCAAAACTACATTTAACAATCAAGCATTGGCCAGTTTAAATTATAGTTTCTTCATTCGTGTCAAAAAACATTCTTGTATAAAACTCAACCAATATCTTGTGTACTTAAAAAAAAATACTTAATCATTTTAAACTTCATATTTTATTAATTTCTTATCCGGACAAAATCCTCACATTCTATGAATTCACAATTTTGATTGAAAGGAAATACGAAGAAAGAAAGGATTTCTTTTGTAGATAATTGCTATACTTCGGAATTAACAGTGTATTTGAGGATTCTAAGACATCATCTGACTTAATTGGATTTCTAAAACAGGAAAACTAATGATTGAAACTTTACTTTATCTTCTCTTCTTGTGAACCAATGCACATCCCTAAGTCAAGCAATTAAGCAAAGCAGAGTCAATAGCATAACCATTGCATTACATCTGTCCAAAAACATTCAACAGCACAGGACGTTAACTTCAACACCCTTGACGATATGAATTTTTGTTAAACATAATGTTTCACGCGTAAAGGATAATCAACAATATTAAGATTACAAGTAAAATTATCTCAGCACCACGAGACTACATCTTTCGAATCAGTCAATATAACAGTTACACATAACCAGATTGCTCGTATAAGAATATGCTCAGTAATAAATGGAAATTAAAAACTGTCGTGCTAAGATTCTCTGACAATCATTTTATCCAAACGAAGGAATGATTTTAAGCAATTTCTTCTAAATTATGACAGGGACATACATTTCAACTAACTACTTTTCAGACACTTCAGCAAAAAGAAAAAAGCATCACCGCCGTTGGTCGGCTCCTCTCACTCTTCCCTATAATCTGGATTCTCCTTCAAAATTACAAAACCTTCAAGAATTGGCGATAGGGGAAGGTATCTGAAGAAAAAAAAGTAGTTAGTATTAGAGAACATAAGCTTGGCATGTTTTAAAATTTGAAGGCATGGGTGCATTACTTTTCCGTTGCCAGCTCTGCCCTGTCCCCGGCAGCCAGGAGAACAGGGGTGGAGTGGGTCTGAAAGCCAGTAATTGTTTTAGGACGACCTGCTTGTCCAACAACATCTACTGCTTGGCCAACACGAACTGGCACTGGTAAAGGCTTCAAGTTCTCATCCACAGTCAGTAACATCCTTGGCTGTTGCAACAAATTACAGAACGTGACTGAGAATGGCAAAAGAGTCTAACTGGAAAGAGGAAATGAAACTCAAACAAACCTGCATTGCCAAAACGAGGAAGTACAGAACATAGTGATATTTCCCCAACACAATGGCCTTCATATCCAGGCATGCGTGCAACATGGTAATTAGTCCAGCAAGTGCTGTCCTGTAAAAATGATACAGAATGTTGATTAGAAAATATTACCCTAAAGCTGTATACTTCATTATAAAGTTGCCAACACGGTCAGAAAGAATGTTTACTTACGGTGATAGTAGGAAACGATCTGAATGATATGGATTAAGTGTTAATAAGCCCTTTCCCAAATGCACAAGACCTTGGGCAATCCGCACCTGTAAGTAAAAGAAAACGGGTGACTATATAAACAGTGGAATTAGAAAATAAGGAGGGAATCTTAGGGAAAGCTCACACAAAATAGAAGGCTGGTATCCTTGTAGTAATAACTTGAAAGATTACGAAGCATGCCAGCAATTCGGGCATTGTTCGTTCCAGCACCTATTAGACCCAAGGAGATTACTGCCGCCTAAAGCACATAAATTGTTTTAGCTACAAATAATCAAAGGTAGACTAGACTGTCCAAAGTAAAGAGACATGACATCTCACCATAGCTACTTCTGAATCAGTATCATGGCTCAGTCTGCTTAAGGTATCCATAACATTGACCTGTAATGTTTCCGTAAAATTTAGCAAAAGATTATCAAAAGTGAGATCTTGCACCCGTACAATGATATAATAGTTTGAACTACAATTCATGTTTTTCATAGCAAGGTTAATTTATTTCACTTTCACACTGAAAAATAAACAGCTGCAAACATGATAAAATGCAGGGAAGCAAGTCTACTTCTTACCTTTGGATTTGATATACAAAGTAGACCAAGTGCGAGAGGAACTGCTCGGCGAATATTCTGCTCTCCATACTGCAGAAGATGTTCTAATGATCGAATTGCCATCTCAACTCCCAGTTCCTCAGCCATGGCTACCATAGCAATTCCAAGCACAGCAGGACCTTGGTGAGTTTCACCTTTATCAAGATGTTGAGAACAATGACCTAAGAGATTCTGAACCTACAAGAGCCAGAAAATACAAAACATAAAAACATGCATACACAATTATAAAAAAGGTGCAGCAGAAGTTTCGTTTTTTAAAAACTTCATCATAAAATTGTACCTTGAGAACATTTCCAGTTCCAGCATAGGCACATGACAGTAGTGTCATGTCACAATACTTTCTAATTTTTTCATTAAAAGTCTTTGAAACTTCGGCAGTTGCCTCAACACTGTCCTGCAGTAACAAAGCACAAGTGACAAGTGAGTATTATAACAACTTTGACCTCACTCAATAGCAGAATCCCGCTCAATATCAATTGTTATTCAGAAATTATAGAAATGAGATTAATGAGGTGATAAGAAAATAACCTCTAATTCAAGAAATAAAGACAACAGACTGCCAAACAACTGATTACCTGCTTCCCAAGATATAGAAGACCAAGGCCAAGAGGTAAAAGTCGGGTAAGGGGCTCTCCTAACTCTGACTCACTCCTGTCCATTAGTGTATATATAATAGCTTGGGCAATTTCCTCATTGCAAGAACCCACAAAGATCAAGCCCAGGGAAATAGCAGTAAAAGCAAGCACATCAAGTGATGCTTTAGAATCATTCAGTACACCTGTCAATTTCTCCCGTAACTGAAAGAAGCAAGAACAAATTAAAAACACTGCATTTGCATATAGTGAGTATCTCAATTCTCAACAAAAATTATTACAAGATTTTCAAAAATATAGAGAAAAACAGATCACCTGCTCATTCTGGGAACCAGCATATGCAATTCCCAAACCCATTATAGCACCAATCCTAATTGATGTGTCTTCTTTATCTGTATAATCACCAAGAAGTGCCATTGCCTGAAAAGGAATTAAATCAGATCTAAAATATAAACTAAGAAATTAAGTGGCATAACCTCATATCCAAAAACATAAGGATAAAAGAAACTCACAGGATCACAGTCATTCTTGATACTACAATTGACAATTCCAACTCCCAATAATGCACCAGCAATGACATGATTATCATTACTATGGAAGTACTTGTCAAGTTGAGCAAGTCCTGAGTCAACGTCCCACAGTAAAATCATACCCTGAAACAATACATTAGTGTTGTAAATTAAATTTTACATGATCCAAACCCATAAGAAAAAGTGACTCAGTATGAAATCGCATACCAGACTAGCTGCAGCACTAGTCTTCCCATGTTCCTTGTTTTTGAAAAGCCAATTTCCAGAAGAAGCACTACTTGAAGAATCTGAAGGAACAGTCATTAATTTATCCTGAAAAATGAGGATGGGAAGTGAGGTAAATATAATATTGAAGAATAGAAGAAATCATTAACCCAATCACAAATAGAACATATAGAATCTTAAAATTTAAAATACAGTATACCTGACCAAAGCCAGCATTTACAAATGCATTAACAAAAGTTGCAGCAAGGTTCTGTCTAGCTGAATCAACACTTGCACCAGCACTAGCCCGGCCATCAAGCAAGTGTGCCTAGGAGAAATCAATCAGAGTGAAACATAAGTTGACAGCTAATCAACAAAATGGCACACTTGAGATAGAAACTAGCACATCTAGAACCTTTTGTTTCTGGTACATGGAATATGAACACAATCAGAGATGTCTCTCTGTTAGTACAAAATTAGTTTCAACATAAAGCAATCCAGTACAAGAATAATCTTTTTTCCTGAATGAAATACAATTAAGTATCAGAAGAGGCAGCTGCTTCTTTAGCAAGAAATCAATCTCAAAAAAATAACTCAAACCATTTTTGACACACGATTTATGACCAACATATAAACTATTTCAGTTACTAGCCTAGACTCTTATATAGTACATCACCAAATTTGAACTGGCAAAAAACAGCACATCGGAGACAATTCTTCCCCTTAATAAATTAGTAAGAAAATCTCACATGTCAAATATTATTGGAAAAAGATTAAATAACCTATGTACAAAAGTACTACAAATAAACGTGATAGGGCAATTCAATAGCAAGGAATCCTTTCAATTTCTCAGAGTATATAAGAAACCAGAATTCACTGATATATCAACAAGAATTCTTAGACAAGACAAGCAACTGTAACAAAAGCAGCAAAAAGTAATGTATATTAATAAAAATCATGACTTATCATTTTAAGAATTTGAACCATAATTTAGCTAGGCAAAAATAAAATATCATTGCATTAGATGTAAATTTATAGACACAGAGGAAGTTATATCTGGTACAGAGTTCATTGTGGCAGAAGTTAAATTATCACCAAAATTACACCTTGTATATATCCTCAGGGGACTTGGGCTCCGTAACTTCAATATCACGAGCAAGGGTGAGATATCCTTCACTTAACTTAGAATTATTGATAATATCCTGAAACATTTCTCTGTCCTCATCATCTGCAGCCATCTCCTCATCAAGCTCAAAAGTAATTCCCTGAAGATAAATAATAATCAACAATAAATATCTCACAAGACCATAAAAAAAAAGTCCCCAAAAACATCTGATAATGGAATTTTTTCTGTATATATGGGCCCTTTAGCTTTGACAAAACAAGTTAGGCTGTATAATATCACTGTTAAAAGACTTATGAATCACAGCTACCTCACAAAAAGAAACATGAGCCAAGATAATTTCACAAAGTAATAAACAGAATCCCAGACTTACATGACGTGCAAGCATGTAACAAAATTGCTTCTTTCGCAGCACATCATTACAAGAGGTGAACACGTCCCTCACATGCTGTCACAGCACTGCAACTAATTAGTTTCAAGCCACAATATAACATACAAAAGATAAAAATATTTCATGATTTGTGTGTGTGTGTGTGTGTATACACACACTGAGAATTGAACGCAAACTCCGGTGTTAAAAGAGACACTTTCAACAATTTCAGGGCCACACCTGCATGTTATCCATGAACAATGCAATTTGGAGAGCATTTGGATATTCTTCAAATTGTTTATAAATTGAGTATGCAATGTCCAAAACTAGCATATCATCTGGCCCTGGGAGGTATCTGCAATGTTACATACAAATAATAAAATATAAATATATAAGATAAAATGTTTGTCAGAGAAAGGGATATAATTTACCCCAGACAACATTATTAAAGAAAAAACCAAAACAGCAGCATCACATTTATATGCAAAATGTTTACAAGTCAATAGATTCCTTCTCAAGAAATCTTTTAGAATATTCACTACCATTACAAGCCAAAATGCACCCATAAACCTTTACATTATTATAAAATACAACATCACTCTCAAACTTCAACACCAAACTTAGAAGCTTCAGAACCTCTGACTGTAAAAAAATAATTCTGTCAGTAAAACCAAACTCCAATCTTCAGTATTCTCAGCACAACTGTAGTAAGAGATCCAACAACAACTTAAGCTAACTAAGATCCTTTAGCCACTAAAACTTAAGTATAGGAATTTAGAAATGAATATATAGACATAATAAAAATAGAAAACCAAATGAAAGGGCATGAAATTGCAATACAAAAAATACAATTAAACCATGAAAGGGACAAACATTCATATGCCATGATAAATTGTTACTCCCTCCATTCCTTATTATAAGACACCTTCTAGAAGCTCTATATGGTCCCTTTTGTAAGGCACTTTATATTTTCAGTGATGCATTTACCTTTTCATTACTTATTGTCCTTGCTAAATGTTTTCGGTATGTATTTTGGGGTTTGTCTGTAATGATGAGAGCTTATAATTCACGTATTTTCCAATGAAATGTCATTACACCATTTTCAACTGCTAAAGATTGTGCCGTTTTCTACTTAAAGTTCCTTTCATTTATAGATCACTCACTGACTATCCAGTTCTCATTCATGTAAGCTTTGATAAGCTATTTTCTAATTAAACATCCTCTTTCACATATCATTCCACTTTAGCTTTGAAAAATCAGATTGCAGAATTAGAATTTTCAATCTAGTGGGAGAAGTTATAAAGAGAACTTTAATTCTTGATTAACAATATTTTGGTTCTGTCAAAAAAAAATCTCAATGTCTCAATAAATTTCAGAATAAATATATGATTGATCGTTAAGCTTCCCATGCATGACTCTAACGTTTTACAATCTCAATACATCACCCAATGCTCCAAGCAAAACGTGCAATTATTATGAAAATTAATATTTTTAATTCACATACAAAAATTAAATGTTTATCATTGAGGATAAAATAGGTAAGTCAACACTACTTTTAAAAAAAAATCTACAAAAACTAACCTATTTTTTTACCACGTAATTTGGTTAATGGTGCCTTGTAATAAGGACAGGAGGGAGTGTTTTTCTTTCTTTCCACTATTATGAACTCAATTCAATTTTCTCTACATAAACCAAGCCCTGTTTGCAGTTACCTTGCTGAACTGGTGAGATATAGGCAAGTTCTTTTAAAATTTGTTTTGTCAACATGTGCACTCAACATACCAAGGTCTTCAACCTAACATTAAAATGCAGTACAAAGAGAGTTTTAGTTCACCGGACAAAATAGCAAAGCTAAGCAACAGCCTAAAAGGATCTGGCATATTACCTCCATCAAAAGATCAACAGCTTCAGGTTCTGCATTATGCTGCAGGACATTGAAAATTAATTAAAATAAATAAATAATAGTCTTCCACAAACACATTTAATTGCATCATTCCATACAGTACAATTTTGAGTAAAATGAATGTGATATACTGTACCTTCATGTGAAAAGCAACTATTTGTTGCACGAGTTCCATGAGATCATCTATGGGAGTCTCTTCACTCTGTAAAAGCATTTCAAATTAAATATGAACAGGAAACAGTCTGATAAATTTTAACAGTTAACTGCACTCAACGTAAATACCAATCATGTGGAGCCACGTGATGCTAAACTACTTCAATTATTACATACATAGACTATGGTTGACAACATATAAAGTAAATAATTAAATGAACAAGAGAAGGTGATTCATGCTTATTCATAGGACTCATTGAAATATCAAATTTTAAATTAGCCAGATGTCCAACCTGTCGTTTTGCGTATTCTTGTGCAATTTCTCCGGCCAGATTCCTGATAACAAAAAAAATACATAACTGGTAAGATTAATGATAACTCCTCAGTCAGACTTCCATCACCAGAATTCTAACTTTACTGGTAATTTTCTTTGATAATGATAAAAAAAGGTCCCGAAGAACATTATTCTCACCTAACATACTCGTGGCCCCATGAACCAATATCGCCCTCCGAACCCAGTAATCTATACTTGAGGCTTTCCTGACAGAGCCATATGAAAAAATCAATACAAAAACCGTTTTGCAAAGGCCCTAAAAGGCATCTAAATGAAGGGACATCACCATGCCGGAACACAACCAAACCAAGACAATCACGATATATTTTCAATTTCTAACTAAGCAAACTTGCTTACTCGTTCTCCTTCGGCAGACATTGTGAGTGCCAAAACCGACAATATATCCGCAAGGTACTTCTGCATTGAGGAACGACGACTAGGTTAACCAAAACTACAAACGCCATACTACTACTATCAAGTACCAAGGCCGCACCATATCCATAACAATACCTTCAAATCAGACTCGACCATAGTTTCATAATACGTCTTAAGAGTTCCGTAATGCGGGCGAAGAAACTTCAAGGGTTTAGGAACGGAAGTCATAGAGCTCGTGGAAGTTCGAATTTCTTGCCTGCAAGAAAACCACGCCCAATTCAAAATACACAATCAATTTAAAAAGAAGTTAAAAATCCCCTTCCAAATAAAAGATTATTCCGTTAGAGCATATTACTAGGTTTACCTCATGCTCTCGAGTGCAACCTTCTGCAATCCCTTGTCGGCATCTTGAACCCTCTCCACGTAAAGGTCTAGCTGCTGCTTCAACGCCAAATCCTCATCGGACTGCACAAATTTCCAAAGAAACAATCGATTTCCGTTTCTATCTTGCAAGAAATAGCCTAACAGGCATTAGAGTTTTGAAGCACGGCTTTTGAACTTACCAGATCTTCGTTCTCGACCTTCTTCTTCGTAACGGCGTCGTCTTTGGACGCACTTGTGCTGGCGCTGGTGCCGGCACGATTAGGATCGGGCGCCATCGAAGAAATTGGAAACCCTAGAAATGACTGAGAAAAGAAAGGGGGTTGAACTACGACGGAAAAGAGGTGAAAATCGAGCAGAGTGTTGGTGGTGCCAGAAAACTAAAGAAAGTACCACTTTGGAGCATATAACACACAAAGGTTTCTTGTTGCCGAGGATTTTCTCACTTTAATGGGCCTTCACCCATTCCAGAAAGGCCCAGCAAGTAACATCGACTTGAATGTTTCTTCCTGCACCTCCGTCATTTCTTTAGCCACCCCATACTAAAATTGAATTTACCATTATACCCTTCAGTAAATAATATTAAAAAATTAAAATCTAACCTAATTTTTACTTTAACCTAACTTCTAACTTTTCACATTGACATTCATTCACCCAGGAGCATTTACTCTCGGTGACACCCACCTACTCTCCAAAGCTCTCCTTAAAATCTCTCATCCAAACACTATCCTCCATCATTCACTATAGTTGCCCTCTTCATGCCCTCTTCATCCACCACAAGGTTAGTAGTTTTCATGGTCTTAATTTCTAAGTTTTTTTAATTTGAATTTGGTGGAAGTGTTTCAAATCGGATCAAGTGATTCAGTATTTTTCTTTGTTTACTTAGGTTCCAAAATCCAGTAGTTTTAGTTTGTTAAATAGGTCCCAAATTACGTAATCCGATGAGTGTTTATTTAGGTTCCAGATTATGCAATTCAATAGGTTTATTTTCTTAAATAGGTTCTGGATTATGTAATTTGGTATTGTTAGTTGTTAAATAGGTTCTGGATTACATAATCTAGTAATTTTAGTTGTTAAATAGGTTTTGAATTACGTAATTTGATATATTTTTTGTTTAATTAGGTTCTAGATAACGTAATCTGGAAGTGGTAATTTTTGAGTTTCGGATTAGGTAATCTAGAATTGGTTATTTTTGTGTTCGGGATTAGGTAATCTGGAAATGGTTTTTTTCGAGCTTCCAGTTCCACAATCTGGAAGAACATCTTTTGTATTATGAGCAATGGTTCAACTTGATGATTATATTATTCCTTATCATATTTGTAAATAATTGAAATTCACATGATGTGGACATATATGGCTAAAACAATAGGATCTCAGGGTCGTGATCGTGCAAGACCGACGACATTGGTCTATAGAAGAGACTGAGGTGATGTCGAGGAAAGGATTGGTGTTGATGCTCATATTGATAATGACAATCAACAAGGATTACGTGATGATGAGTAAATGGACCAAGGAGAAGGATTTCCTGGAGGACCTTCTGATATGTCGTTGCTGGTAAATTTTGATCATGTTGTTGTTAAGTTCTGGGAGGGTGAGGTAAGAACGGAAAAACCTTCACTTAATTTGTCTTTGTTAATCATTGTTTAAATTGATTTAATTGTATTAAATATATACAAATTTTGTATTAGGATCGGGGAGGACTTAAATTAGTATCCCACGGTAGAAAATTACGTAAATTTGGGATGCCTCATGCTAATATTGAGCTTATTGTATAAAATTTTGGATTGTTTAGTTTCTACAATATAATATATGAGGTGGGGGATAAAGGTTGATTTCAACCTTTTTCGAGAGGTGGCATGGGGAGACGAACTTCTTCCACCTTCTCATACAATGTTAAATGCATTCAAAAGTTTCACAGCATCACGATGAGTCCAAAAAATATCACTAACAATATTGGAAGACTCATGACACGTACTCTAGTGAAGATAGTTGTTACGGTCTAACAACATCATTAATCGTTGTAATTTAGTTTTTGGTCCTCTAATTGATCTTTTGTACAAGTATCTTGTATTGTATACTTGCTTTATTCTTGTCATATTATCCTCATTATTCTCCTTCAAAGTACGTAGTATGTTATCCAGCTTAACCATGCTTTTAGTCATATCAACAAGCATGGAATGCTCATTCGCTTTTTATATGCCTGCATATGGATGACCAACTAATGTATCACACAAATCATGATTACGAGTACCGCATATTACCTTAAGTACCCAACTTTGACACTTTCCAAGTCTGGGAGCGTGCAGGTTCACAGCGATTCAGGTGTGAGGACCTTTCACTCAAACTCTGAGTATGGGTACCCCTGAATCGCAGCTCGCCACTGTTGTGGCTTGAGCTAAGAAAAGATAACTTCCCTTTGGAAAGATTCCAAGTTTGGGAGCGTACAGGTTCATAGCGATTCAGATGTGAGGACCTTTCCCTCAGTAAGGCTCTAAGCACAGGTACCCCATAATTGCAGCTCGCCATCGTTTGGTTTGAGCTAAGAAAGATGACCTTTGTCTCAGTAAGACTATGAGCTCAAGCGTGTCAAAAGGTTTTATTTTTCGTGACTGAGATTGTCTAGCCTAAACCAGGGAAGTCGCCCTGTCTTGGAAAAATTCCACACTCAGGCGCCCTGGGTATGCAACTAAGGGTGCAGAGTAACCTACATTGGCACAGGAGGAATCCACCGAGCTTAGGACCTCGATTAAGAGAAATAGAGGTCAACCCTGTAGGGAAGCAAGACACTGTGAAGGTGTTCAAAATAGACTTGAGGCCAAGTCAGCCATCCTTGTCCTCGAGGAAGGATGTGTGAAGGAAAGTGCATGAGTTTTTCACAACCAAGCTAAAGGTAAGATGGGACAACCGTTGCATTCATGAAGTACAAGTCGTCCTGTGGATGACTCTATCAAGAGCACAACATCTTACCATGCTTAATCAAAACAATTATCTTGTTGAGATGGTTAGCTACATCGATTATTTGAAATGCATCGCGAATTACCTTGTTATGTTAGGATTTATCATTAGTCAATTTGGTCATGATATCTACATTACTTAGGCGTAAGGTAATCGAGTTCATTGTCATTAGTTGGTCAAGCCATGATTGTATTGGACCAAAGCGTGTAAAGCTCAGTGCTCAGTGATCGGACATCAGCGTCTACGACAAACAGGTCAGCTTAGTTGCTAGGTCGAGTTGGCAGTGTTAGAATATATGGCCTTAAACAAGAGGGGGGTGAATTGTTTAAGAAATATTTTTGTAAAATTTGAAGGTCTAATGAAACTTAATGCAAAATTATAGATAGAGAAATCAAGTTAGCCAATAATATAATCTGTTTTAAGTGAAACACAGAAAAACAACCGGTTGTTTATTCGAATCAATCGGTTGTTTATACCAACACAATATAAAACAACTTAAAAACAGAATTTACAAGAGATCAGAGTAAGAGAAAATCACACTAGCAAGTTTATACTGGTTCACTCTTATACCAAGAGCTACATCCAATTCTCAGAAACCTCTGAGTAAACCACTATGTAATCAAAACCAGATTACAAACACCACACACCAAAGTAGTGACCTTGAACCCCTCAAGAAACACATTACCTTTGGCAAACCACACCAAGAGTGTTGATCTTGAACACCTCAAGAACACATAACACTCCTTGGCAACACAAATACCGAAATACAGTAATCAAGGAAGAAGGAAATATAATACACTTGGTTATTACAAAGATTAAAGTTCAAGAGTACAACCCAATCCTATTCCACACACTTAAGAGTGATCTAAAGCTCTTTCAAATCTTGGAAAAACTGTTTTGATAAACTCTTTTTCTTACTCCAAGATTAAGAGCGTAAAACCACCTTTATATAGACCAACCAAGTGGTCAAAAACATTTAATCAAGGAGCCAAGGTAGTTAGGATCATTTAAAACATATTAAAACTACTTAACAGAATTCTGTTAAAGTTTTCTGAAAATCAATCGATTGCATTGTCGAAACAATCGACTGAATTGACCTGACAGCAAAGTCAAGCTTTTCAAAACCTTTTCAAAATCTACTAAGGTAAAACAACCTGTTGAAATTTCAACAACTTTTTAGAAAACCCATCTTTTCAAAAGGTTAAAGATTCAAATGAACTTGGATCATCTTAAGGAGTGAATTAACAAGTTTCAAACAACTAGACAACACACACACACCCAGTAGCAAGGTCTTCAAGCTTTTCACTTGGATTTGGAGACATCAAAGCATTTTATTCAATAGGCGGGTCACATGATTGGGCTCAGGTATGTGCATATTAACTCTCATTCATACATTTAGTGTAATCATTCGCGTATAAGGCATGGAAGGTCAACTAAACGTATGTTAATGGGCCTAGGGGTGCATTTAGTGCATTTGGGTATAGTACGAGTAAAACGTTCTCTATCAGCCTAAGCCCAAGTATGCGAGGGTCTGATAGAATAGTTTGCATGCACGATATGTAAGAGCATATGCATGATACGCAAGGGCACGTATGTCTACATGGAACAAATTGGACCTTAGGAGCTGGTATCCAAATTGATACTCAGGTGGTTATTCTGTTAAGATTTTATGCACTTTAAGGAGATAAGATTCTGTGCAGTTGCGGCACTAAGATTGTGCACACTATAGCAGGATCTTCTACCATTGAATATGCTCTCACTCGAGATAAGATTCTCATGAGGGAAGGTTGTTACGAGAGGTAGCCTAGTGCTAGTCTATAAAAGGGACTTGAGATCCTAGGTGAAGGTACGCTGTTTCTAAGCCTAAAACTAGATACTTTTTTGTTTCTTATAAGCGTTGTACTGACTTGATCGTCGAAGTGCAATAGGCAAGTAGGGCACCCTCTTTCTCAACAAAGCCACATCTAGATAACTAAGGAAAGTGTAGATTTCAGTAGAGGTAGACGGGGTCAGAGCTTGCCTTTAGAGTTAACCGGCGACCAGGTCAACCGGCAAGAACATTTGGTGCCCACCGTGGGGTCCGATAAAACTAGGTCTCATCCACAGTTGTGATCAAAGCTATCAGGCGGCATGAGGAATACAAGGCAAGGTCCCTTTGGATCGGAGGGAGGTGACAACCTCACCATCCAACAACTCATGGAGATCGTCAACGCTTTCCAAGAGACAGTGGTGACATCTAGGGTTGACCTGGAGAGGCTCTTGGTTGAGGTTCGAGCCGAGCAGGCTCTCAGACAAGACCAATTCAGGGTCAAGTTAGAAGCGTCGCGAGTAACCAACGATGAGTTGTGCAGGGCCAATGGGAACTACATAGAGATTTACAGCGCTTGGGGGAGCGCACCGTAGGAGAGCGAAGTCCGCCTATCCAAAACAGGGCTTGCCTAATGCTGTTCTCACAAGCGATCATGGATGTCATTATACCAACAAATTTCATGACGTCCAAGATTACTTTCACCGGTACAGAAAATTCGGAGGCCCATCTCACGGCCTTCCATACCCAGATGATGATCTCGGGAGGAACAAACACCATGCACTGTAAGCTGTTCATGGGTACGTTCACAGGCACAGCGTTGCATTGGTTCATTGGCCTTCCAGATGGTCATATAATCTCGTTCGATCAGTTCTCTTCATTGTTCAGGGAACAATTCATAGTCAATCAAAAACCACCACCTGTCCCTTTCGACCTCTTTGGGGTGAAGCAAAAACAGGAAGAACCCTTGAAGGACTTCCTGAATTGGTTTGGGGCATTTGTGGTAAGGCTCCACACCCAGGATGAGGCTTTGACGGTCCATGTCTTTGAGCAAGGGGTCATGTTAGGTTCATTCAGCGATTCCTTGATAAGGAATCGGGCGAGGACCTTTGGCGAGATCAGACGACGAGCTATTGCCCATATCGTCATTGAAGAAGCTGTGACGATAAAGCATGGGAACACGAGTGCTGGGCAAGCCAAACCCCACGATAGCAGTCGTGCCCAACCCATGAGGGTGCACGAAGCTGCAACAGAGAATAAGTCATCGACATGGTGTACACCTTATGAGTCGAAAAGACACCAGTCTAGATCAAAGACAAAGGACGACATGCCTTTTCGACCTAAGTTCAAAGTATCCTACAAAGAATTGCTTGTCATGCCAGGTATGGTGGACAAGCTGAAGTTCCCCCAAAGACTAATAAGATTTTAGGGCCAAGTAAAAATACCTGGTGTGATTTCCACAAGGCCTTTGGGCATAATGTGGAGAATTGTATAGTTCTTGGTTACTAGTTGGCAGGACTAGTGAAGGATGACCTCCTGCAGGAATATTTGGAGGGAGGTCAGGAGGGATCGAAGGAGGAGACACCGACGGAGGAAAAGAGGCATGTGGTGCCTATTCATGGCGAGATAAACACCATCTCTAGAGGGTTTTCACAGGGAGGTTGCACCGCCTCCCAGCGAAAGAGGTATGCGAGGGAGGTGATGACCGTAGAGGCTCGAGGATCAGATCAGCCAGCTGAGTCTGACCTCTACTTCACCCAGGCTGACCTGAGGGATGTGGTCCCACATGATAATGATCCGGTGGTAATCTAGGTGGTCAATGCGAGGAGAATGGTGCATCGGGTTCTTATCGACAAGGGAAGCTCGGCGGACGTGATATTTTGGTTGACGTTCAATAAACTGTAGTTGTCATCAGATCGGCTGAGATCGTACGACGGCTGTTTGTATGGTTTCGCAGGAGACCAGGTAAAGGTGAGGGGACATGTAGAGCTGAAGATGACTTTCACAGATGACACCTTATCTCGTACCATCAACATAAGGTACTTGGTTGTTAATGTTGTTTCAGCTTACAACATCCTTTTGGGCAAACCTGCCCTGAACAGGTTAGGTGTTGTGGCCTCATCAAGGCACATGAAGATGAAATTACCCTCCCTCGAAGGAGGACTGATAGTTATCAAGTCTGATTAAAAAGCGGCAAGGAAGTGCTACAAAAATAATTTGAAAAATAAGAGAGGGGTATGCGTGGTCGCCGCCCAACCTTAAGAAATTGAAGAAGCCACTCGTGTGGAAATCGCCATTGATAGGCAACCTGAGCCTGCTGGTGAGGTTCAGGAAAGAGAGATTGGAGGGAAAATGTTCAAGCTTGGCAAATCTCTAAGCCAAGAGATGCAAGACAGGATTGCCAAGGTGATATCACGGCATTTGAATGCCTTTGCATGGTCTGCTTCAGACATGCCTAACATCAACCTTGATTTTCTGTGTCATCAACTCAAGATGGACTTGAAGATCAGGCCTGTAATACAGAGACGAAGGAATTTCAATGAGGAAAAACGTTTGGTCATTAGGCAGGAAACTCAGAAGTTGTTGAGCATTGGCCACATAAGGGAAATCAAATACCCTGAGTGGTTGGCAAATGTAGTGTTAGTGAAGAAGGCCAATGAGAATTGGAGAATGTGCGTCGATTTCACGGATCTGAACAAGGCTTGCTCTAAAGATTCATATCCACTGCCCAACATTGACGCCTTGCTAGATAGCGTATCAGGCTTCTGACTTCTTAGCTTTTTGGATGCTTTCTCGGGGTACAACCAAATCCGCATGCACCCCCGAGATGAGAGCAAGGCTGCCTTTATGACAGAGCTCTCCAGTTATTGTTATAAGGTGATGTCGTTTGGGCTGAAGAACGCTGACGCAACCTATCAGAGGTTGATGGATAGGATCCTCGCCCCCATGATAGGGCAAAATGTGCAAGTGTATGTGAACGACATGGTCGTCACCTTAAAGGAGAGAGATCAACATGTTGCTGATTTAGAGGAGCTATTCACCAAAATAGCTAAATACAACTTGAAGTTGAACCCTAAAAAGTGTGTGTTTGGAGTGGAAGCAGGAAAGTTCTTGGGGTTTCTCCTCACAAAGCGGGGCATAGAAGTAAATTCTGAAAAGTGTGCGACAATCATTGCAATAAGAAGCCCTGCCACCTTGAAGGAGGTGCAGCAGTTGACTGGGCAAATGGCTGCCCTATCCCGGTTCTTATCAACTGGAAGAGATAGGGGGTACCCCTATTTTCAATGCTTGAAGAGGAATAATCGTTTTGAGTGGACTAGCGAGTATGAAGAGGCATTTCTAAAGTTAAAGGAGTACTTGACTAGCCCACCCGTTCTTAGCAAGCCGCTACCAAGTACTCCCATTTGTCTCTACTTCACGATTACAGATCGAGCGATTAGCTCAGTTATAGTGCAGGAGTAGGAACACGCCCAGAGGCCCATATACTTCGTTAGTAAGGTGCTACAAGGGCCAGAGGTACGCTATCAGGCCATTGAGAAGGCGACCTTAGTAGTGGTGTTCGCAGCACGTAGGCTCCACCACTATTTCTAGAGCTTCACAGTAATAGTTATGACTGACCTGTTAATTCGTAAAGTCTTACAGAAGCTCGACATTGCAGGTAGGATGGTGCAATGGGCAGTCGAGCTGTCCGAGTTCGACATATAGTATGAGTCTAGAGGCCCTCTTAAAGGACAGGTTTATGCTGATTTCATGGTAGAGCTCTCCTCAGAAGCTACCCAACCAGACAATGGAGACTTCTAGTGGATTCTCTCTGTTGATAGGTCCTCCAACCAGTAGGATAGCGGAGCTAGTATCATCTTGGAAGGACCAAATGGATTGTTGATCGAGCAGGCCCTAAGATTTGCCTTCAAAGCCAATAATAACCAGGCAGAATATAAAGCATTAGTAGTTGGAATGTTGTTGGCTAAAGAGATGGACACTCAAAGCCTATTGGTGAAAAGTGACTCGTTGTTGGTAACTAAACAAGTTACAGGTGGATACTAGGCCAAGAATCCCCAGATGGCCTCGTATTTGAAGTATGTTATGCTCTTGAAGGATACTTTTTCTGTGTTCGGGTTGGTACATGTCCCAAAGGAACAAAATACTCAAGCAGACCTGCTGGCCAAACTCGCCAGCTCAGGAAAGGGAGGTCGCCAGAGGTCAGCTATCCAAGAGACTCTGAAGGCGCCCAGGACTGCCGTAGCTTGTGCAGGAGAGGTCCAACAGGTGGGTACCTTGGAGGTCGGAGGAAGAAGGCACCGCTCACTGACCTAAGAAACGCTGAAGGTACCCAAGGTGAGTGTCTATGGTTTGTTAGAAGAGGAATCACCACATGTTTGCCTAGTCGACGTGAGTGAAACTTGGATGACACCTTATAGACGTTACCTTGCTGATGACATGCATCCGATAGAGCCTGCGGAAGCTAAAGTCATCGAGAAAAACGCGGGTAGGTACACCCTGATAGATGGAAAGCTATTTAGGCATGGCTACACCCATCCTATCTTGATATGTGTTAGTGGCGAGCAGTGCACACGTATCATGGCAGAGCTTCATGAAGGTATCTGTGGAAACCACGTCAGGGGACGAGCTCTCTCATTGAAAGTTGTTCGAGTAGGGTATTATTGGCCGACTATGAGGGAGGACTACATGAAGTATGCACAACGGTGAACACAATGCCAAAAGCAAGCCGATTGACATCATGCACCCCTAGAGGAGTTGCGATCAATCCACAGCCCGTGGCCCTTCCACACATGGGGAATCGATATCCTAGGTCCTTTCCCACTAGCAATTCGACAGATAAAGTACCTGGTGGTGGCCATTGAATATTTCATCAAGTGGATAGAAGCTAAGCCCGTTGCGCAGATAACTACTCACAAGGTTCAGCACTTTGTGTGGAAGAACATTGTTTATCGTTTTGGGGTTCCAAAACGCTTAGTATCTAATAACGACACCCAGTTTGCAAGTCAGCAGCTAGGCAAGCTATGCACAAAGCTCGACATCTAACAAGTGTTTTGATGCAAACCAAGCCCATAAGGTGATGACCAAGGATGCTAAAGTACACAAAGAGAAGTCATCTCAAAGTAGAGACCTCACCAGAGGGAGAATTGGACGAAGACCAGAGCATCTAAAGTTCTTCCTAAATCATAAAATCAACTCACATCATGTTTGCCTTAGTAGAGCATCCTCAGACTAACAGGCAGGTCGAGTCTACCAATAGAGTCTTGCTTAGAGGCTTGAAGAGGAGGTTGGAGAAAGCAAAGGGGACCTGGGCAAACGAGGTTCCTCGAATCTTGTGGGCCTACCACACCACACCTCAATCCACTACGAAAGAAACGCCTTTCAGTTTGGTGTATGGGTCTGATGCTATGATCCTAGTGGAGATCCAAGAGAGCTAACAACGATTCCAGAACTTCGTGGCAGAGGAATCTAACGAAGGGAGGAAGGTGAACCTCAACCTACTCGACGAAGTGTGAGAGCAAGCATGCATTAAAGCTGAAGCTTTGAAAAGGAAGGTGGAGCAGAAGCAGAGATCCAAGTTAAGACCTCGGCAGTTCCAGGTCGTCGACCTGGTAATGCGAAAAGCTCATCCTTATCAGTTGGAGAACAAGTTGTCTCCCAAATGGACTGGCCCATTTTGCGTGGTAGAGGAACTCGAAAACGGAGCTTATAGGCTCAAGACTCTAGAAGGTGGAGCTATACTCCGAACGTGGAATGAGGCCAATCTTAAAGTCTATTTTAGTTAATGTATAATGTCATTCAAGAACAATTAAGGGGACACTCTTTTCCCCCTCGGTAGGGTTTTTTAATGAGGTCACCCAATGAGAAATTATTTATGAAATATGGTTTGTCATTATACTCTGTTGACATGCAGGAAGATGACCTCCCCTTGGAAAGATTCCAAGTTTAAGAGTGTACAGATTCATAGCGATTTAGGTGTGAGGACCTCCCGCTCAGTGAGATTCTAAGTATGGGTTACCCTGAATCGTAGCTTGCCACCATTTTCCCTTGAGTTAAGAAAGACGACCTCCCCTTGGAAAGATTCTAAGTTTGGGAGTGTACAGATTCATAGCGATTCATGTGTGAGGACCTCTCGCTCAGTGAGATTCTGAGTATGGGTACCCCTGAATCATAGCTCACCACCGTTGTGACTTGAGTTAAGAAAGACAACCTCTCCTTGGAAATATTCCAAGTCTGGGAGCGTGCAGGTTGACAACGATTCAGGCGTGAGGACCTTTCGCTCAGACTCTGAGTATGGGTACCCCTAAATCGCAGCTTGCCACCGTTGTGGCTTGAGCTAAGAAAAAATAACTTCCCTTTGCAAAGATTCCAAGTTTGGGAGCGTATAGGTTCATAGCGATTCATATGTGAGGACCTATAGCTCAGTAAGACTCTGAGAACGGGTACTCCAGAATCGCAGCACGCCATCGTTTGGTTTGACTTGAGAAAGATGACCTCTTTCTCAATAAGACTCTGAGCTCAGGTGTGTCAAAAGGTTTTATTTGTCGTGACTAAGATTGTCTGGCCTAAACCAGTGAAGTCGGCCTATCTTTGTAAAATTCCACGCTCAAGGGCCCTGGGTATGTAGCTAAGGGTGTACAGCGTAACCCATATTGGCACGGGAGGAATCCACCGAGCTCAGGACCTCGATTAAGAGAAATAAAGGTCAACCCTATAGAGAAGCAAGACACCGTGAAGGTTTTCAAAATAGACTTGAGGCCAAGTCAGCCATCCTTGTCCTCGAGGAGGGATGTGTGAAGGAAAGTGCATGAGTTTTGCACAACCAAACTAAAGGTAAGGTGAGAGAACCACTGCATTCATGAAGTACAAGTCGTCCTGTGGATGACTCTGTCAAGAGCACAACATCTTACCATGCTTAATCAGAACAATTATCTTTTTGAGATGGTTAACTACATCGATTATTTGAAATGCATCGCGGATTACCTTGTTATGTTAGGATTTATCATTAGTCAATTTGGTCATGATATCCGCATTACTTAGGTGTAAGGTAATCGAGTTCATTGTCATTAGTTGGTCAAGCCATGATTGTATTGGACCAGAGCATATAGCTCAGTGTTCGGTGGTCGGACATCAGCGTCTGCGACAAACAGGTCAGCTCGGTTGTTAGGTCGAGTTGGCGGGTCACATGATTGGGCTCAGGTATGTGCATATTAACTCTCATTCATAGATTTAGTGTAATCATTCGCATATAAGGCCTGGTAGGTTAGCGAAACGTATGTTAATGGGACTAGGGGTGCATTTCGTGCATTTGGGTCTAGTATGAGTAAAATATTCCCTATCAGCCTAAGGCCAAGTACGATAGGGTCTGATAGAATAGTTTGCATGCACGATATGTAAGAGCATATGCATGATACGCAAGGGCACGTATGCCTTCATAGAACAGATTGGACCCTGAAGCTGGTACTCGAATTGATACCTAGGCGGTTATTCTGTTAAGATTTGATGCACTCCAAGGAGATAAGATTCTGTGCAGTTGCGACACTAAGATTGTGTACACTATAGCAGGATCTTCTCCCATTGAATATGCTCTCACTCGAGATAAGATTCTCGTGAGGGAAGGTTGTTACAAGAGGTAGCTTAGTGCTAGTCTATAAAAGGGACTTGAGATCCTAGGTGAATGTACGTTGTTTCTAAGCCTGAAACTATATACTTGTTTCTTATAAGTGTTGTGCTGACTTGATCGTCGGAGTGCAATAGGTAGGTAGGGCACCCTTTGTCTCAATGGAGCCACCTCTAGACGACTAAGGAAAGTGCAGATTTCAGTAGAGGCAGACGAGGTCAAAGCTCGCCTTCAGAGTCAATCGGCGACCAGGTCAACCTGTAGGAACAATTTACCTTGCAATTTAAAGGGACATTGACATTTTCGAGTACCAGTTATAGTAACCTCCAAATGATCCTTGTACTTTCTGTAACTACCCCCCAGCCTAACAAGACATATGTCTTTCTCCCTTGCTTTCCATTTGCTATGTCAAACCTAATAATAATAATAACAAAACCAAGTCCATAACCAACCCTACGAACCCATTCAAGTAAGTCTTCTCACGAAGGAAACACCTAAACAAAATTATTCTAACAATATTACAAAATCACTTCTTCAAATTATAATGTAATAAACATGAAATTTTTTATTCACCTCATCTGTTGTAAAATGGGTACCATCGTCCCTTTCAACCAATTCATGTCGATACACATAATTCATTAATTCTTCGATACTACATATCATTTCTATATCATCGGATCTTTTTGCAATCAATCCAACCTCCATGTCCATGCTTACACCTTCATTAATCAACATAAATTTTCATTTTATTCTAATTTTCATAAATTGATACAATTATGCAAAATAAAAATAGCATTCAATTTCCCTTTCGGATTATGTAATCCATAACTTATTTAATAACTACAAAAATACCTTCCGGATTGGGTAATCCGTAAGGTATTTTCCAACTTAAAAATGGCTTCTGGATTGTGTAATCCGTAAGACATATTTTAAGAGAATAAATTAATTGTGGATTGGGTAATCCGTAAGGCATATTTTAAGTTATAAAATGACTTTTGGATTGGGTAATCCATAATTCATTTTATACCAAATTATGCATTAAGTAATCTCAAAACCTTTAAATTTTGTGTTTATCTTCCGGATTACATAATACAAAACTTAGTTCTGGATCTGGAAAAATGTTTTGAATTACCTAATAGGGAACATAATGTTCTATTATGGCTTGTGTAACGCCCCTCCAATTCTTTTCATATTTATATAATAGAATAACGTAAAACAATAATATCAAAATTAACATTCATATATATATATATATATATATATATATATATATATATAAATACATCCGTTCCATACAATGTATTCTTCAAAAGGAACATCCCTCCTCGCAGGGAGTTAAATTTATACATCAAAAATTTTCCAAAATAAAACATTCAAATATAAAACGATCCTTTTCTCCATCTGCTCACTGAGGAGCTCTACCACCTGCAACATCAGCTGCTCCCGTGTAAATTAACACGATCATCACAGGTTTAAGAGAAACCAAACACAAAACAAAACACAGGGGGTAAGCTAGACAATTTTAAAACTTTAAAACATGAAACTTGATATTAACATAAACCATCAAATATTCACACATTTCACAATTCCCTCAAGTATCAATCATTCCACAAAACCCATCAGGTGTCTATCACATTTCAATGTTTCTCTTTCTCACGTCAGAAATCCACTGACTCACAACAACATAGACACTTGACTCTACTTCCGGAAGACTCATGCGTTGAACTTAGCATCCAGAGACTTGCACCTGTCATACCACACCACTGTGAAATCCACACAGGGTCGCTGTGAAATCCACACAGCCATGCGCATACATAATCTCAATATCATCACTCTCCCGGTATGACAGGGTTAATTCATATAACAAGTCAAGTTAGTTATCTTTCAAACAACTTACCCATACATATGAACCTCCTTCGACTCTCAACAACTGAATAACTTCATCTATGTGATTCCATTATATCAGTAGAGTCAGGATCGTCTCATTCACAGGATACTCACAGATCAATACACCTCATAACCAATCTCAACACGGTATTTCCTTTCCTGAAAATACTATGTCTTGATCACAATTTCACATTCATCCAGTACATCATACCACACGTAAAAGCACAATTCCATCATATAATATTTTGAATCTTTTCTTAAACAATCCCAATCACAGAAACAATCATACCAAAGTTCAGATTTTCGAATATCATATGCATTTCACCTTTCAATCTCAAACAATTTCAAAACGACACTAAAACAGGGGATTTCGAAATTTGCATTAAAACCGGCGATCACGTCACCCAAACATCAGAATCTTCTAGCTTAAGGTTTTATTGAAAATAGAACTAGCTTCCCTTACCTGAACTTGCGTAAAAATCTCACTACGAGCTCTAACCCACCGAACTTAAGGATACCCGAACTCTGTTTTAGCGTTCTGATCGGAAAACTTGCAGAGAACTTCCTAGAAAGACAATGGCAGTCGCCGATCGTAGCACTGGTACGTGAGGATAGCCGCGTCTTCGAGTAGAGGAGAAAGGAAGAAGGGGAACTAAATGAGCTGATTCCCTCAGCTCTTAAGGTCGAACGACTCTTTAGCCTTCACTGCCATTACCCACTCTCTGAGCAACCTTGCGTGTGGGTTTCCTCTAACAGTATGGCCACGTGGGTCTCTGCGCACACCAACTCTGGGTCACTTTCCATACCAACTCTCTGGAGCCACTGTTCTGAAGCACTCTCACTAACTACGTGTCGCGCATGCAAGACGCTCATGCTGGGAGCCTGGGTCCTACCTTATCTGTGTGAAACACGACATCGCGCGATGACCATCCACCGACGACTGATGTGCCTCTCATTCCGGCGATGATTGATATGCCTCTCATCCCGGCGATGACTGATGTGCCTTCATCCCGGCGATGACTGATGTCTCATCCCGGTGATGACTATGTGCCTCTCATCCCGGCGATGACTATGTGCCTCTCATCCCAGCGATGACTGATATGCCTCTCATCCCGGCGATGATTGATATGCCTCTCATCCCGGCGATGACTGATGTCACATCGCCACACCTTGCTGAAGGTTCATTAACCCACTATGCTACGTCCAAGGACACCAAAGACTTCCACCTTCAATTCCTCAAAGAGACCTGAAGAACAGCATGGCGCCTCTGCGGCCGATGTGGCTCCTGCGACTAAGTTATCTACACAGGGAGTTGCTTAATGCACAGGCTACTCTAGGCACAACATTAACATGGTGTGCTGGTCAACTCTGGGTATCACGACTCACACTACTCATGGTGGCAGATATGCCACCTATCTTCTATATCACTCATCTTCTGTATTTAGACCACATACTAAGTGCTTACCAAGTCTCCTCGAATACTCGGTGATGTGCTCTTTTCGGCGATCATGTACACCATAGACGATTGGCGATCATGTGAAATCTTCGCACACGGCAATCATGCGCAAAATAGGTGATTACTGATTTCATATGGGGGAAGTCGGAGGCCGCCGCCTTCTTCAACAAACGGCGATCTCATCGACTTCTAAGCTACACCTTCCTTTCTCTTACCCTTCTTGATTCACATGCCCCCCCTTCAAGCACGCCCACGTGATTACCTCACGATAAAGTCATCGCACCTGACTACTTGGTTAGTACAATGGTCAACCGACCGCCCTCTACCAGCTGACCCCAGACCTTGGGCGACGTCCGAGGTCTGACCACTATGATATTTTCTATTTTTATGTCCTTTTTATTTTAAATAATAACATACTCAGAAATTATTTAAAATCTATCACTTCTATTCCAAATAATTTATAGGTCCTTACAGCTTGAGTAATCCGGAATGTTATTATGGATCTAGAACTAAATTTCATATTATGTAATCCCAGAACATGATTCCTTCACATTAATCATTACGGATTGTGTAATGCATTGATCTGACGGATTGCCTAATCCATAAAATAAACATTTAAGGTACCGGATTGAAGAACTTACCTAAGAATGATGAGGCAACCATCGTCAACACCACCACTACATCAACTACTGGCACTATCACTACCGTTACCACCGCCACCACCACCACAACAAGCACTATCACCACCACCACCACAACAACACCAAGCATCATGACCATCTTCTTCTTTCACTTAACAACAAAGTGTAGAATATTACTTCTATTTTTATTTTTTTTATTGAAGAGTAATTTTAGGAATTCAAAATTTATGAAGATGCTGAAGAATTGATGAAGGTGTAGGAAGAAACAGTCCATCAACTTTTTTAATATTATAGATTATTATTATTATTATTATTATTATTATTATTATTATTATTATTATTATTTATTATTATTATTATTATTATAACATTTGATACCGAGTCAGTTTTTATCTTTATAATTGTTACTATTTATTGTTATTATTGAAACTACGTTAACTCTTTTGTTGTAATACAAATTTATTATTTTCTATACAAAGATATATCATTTGGTAATTTATTTATTTTATAATTAGATAATTTTATTTTTTAATAAATAAAATATTATTTATTTAATAAATAATTAAAAAATCAATTTATTTTAAAATAATTAAAGAATTTTTTTATTTTTAAAATAATGATTATATAATTTTTTAATATTATTTTTATAAAATTATACATATATATATATATTAGATTATATTATTTTTTAATTAATTATTCATAAAAACAATAAAATTTTAAAGTTGTATATATTTTAATATTATATATATATATATTAGATTATATTATTTTTTAATTAATTATTCATAAAAACAATAAAATTTTAAAGTTGTATATATTTTAATATATATATATATATATATATATATATATATATATATATATATATATATATATATATATATATATATATATATATATATATATATATGCGCGCCCGCGCGCATAACCACTGTGTTTTCGCATAAAAATAATTATTAAAATAAAAAATATTATTAAATTATAAAAATAATAATAATAAATCATTTTTATAATTTTGCTATAAGTAATTTTTTACCGTGTTAATAACTTTTTATTATGTGTAGTTAATTGAGTTAAAAATAATAGTTTCTTAAAGTGTAAAATGGTAAGAATTTGTATAAACAAATAGTTAAATGAGAAAATCTCCTTTATTATTATTATTATTTGTATTTATATATAAAGGAGTTGTCTCTTTAACTGTTTTTAATTTTTAATTAGTTAAAGTAAAGCGTCTATCAAGTTTTAATTCAAAGTTTTATTTAATTTTTTTTTTAATTTGACATAATAAATATCTTTAATTTTTTATTTAATAGAAAAGAAAATCAATTAAAACAGAAAAGTAACCTATCAATCTCTTCACTCTCCTACCAATCTCGCCACTTTCCTATCAATGTCTCCACTCTCTTACTAGTTAATGACAACAAATAAAATAAAATTTTAAAATTAAAAAATTACTTTATTAAATTTTGAAATTATAAAATGTTCAAATAACTAAAATAAATTAATAAAATAAAATATTAAATAATGATAAAATAAGAAAAAAAATACAATTTTAAATTTTAAATTTTGAAGATTCATTCTTTTTCTTTGCTATATATAAGAGAAATAAAAAATGTGGATACACACGTCAATGTCTGTGTTCCCACTAGTTTAATAATAAAAATAATTTAGAATAATTTTGAGAATAAAAATAAGAAAATAAATTTGGTGTTGGTTAATATTGTAAGGTAATGCATACTTATGACATCTCCACGTTAAATTATGGATCATTAATTAACAATTAACATTTTTTTTCAAAAAAAATTAATATATATATTTAATTTAGTTATGGCATTTTATCTATAGTTTGATAAGAATGTTGATGGTTAACTTGTTGGGTCACATATGTTCATTCATTACATGATTGTTATTGTATTTATATTTATATTAGTTTATTATATTAATTAATTATTGAAGAGTTGTATTATAATCAACTCACTAGAACAAATATTTTTCCTATGGTTTATATACTAAGTTACTATTCGTTAATCCTCCCAACTTGCTTTTAAAATTAAAAAAACTGAGTATTTTTCACGCTATGTAACTCTTAACTTTCACGAGTAGTCTTTTATTGTTACTCTTGACTTACAAATAAAAAACTTATATATATATATATATATATATATATATAAAGTCTTTTGGAAAATAGTATATAAACACAATCACTTATTTGAAGGTACAAATTTCATTAATGCTCACGTTGTTTCTAGATGTCTACTATTCACGAGGAAGAAAGAGTGAGGGTGCAAAATTGTTTGGATCGGTTGTGTTTGGATTAAGAAGGAAATTAGCTGATATGCTAAGGAATGATATGCTAAGGAAAGGGAGACACGAATTTGCACGAGTACTTCTGAAGTTTCCTCACAAAGTTGTGAAGAAATGTGAGGAAATACAACTATGCATTTCTGAAAATTCCAATATCCCTTACTTTATTGTATAACTTTAATTTATTTTTAATATTCTTTTATAATTACATAATTTATATTTTTTAACTAAAATGTTTAATTAATAATATTTTAATTTAAATAGATATCGTATATAAATAACTAATTTTTTTATTTTTAATTAACTGTAGTATTATATTTTATTAATTAAAAACTAATTAATTATAATCTTTATTTCAAATTATTTTTCAAACATTTTTTACAACTTTCAATGTATAATCGATTATGTAGTAGGTTATAAATGAAACAATTATCTATAATCGATTATGTAAATATATTATAAATGAGGCATAATCGATTATCCATTGGTTTTAAAGACATAATTGATTATGTAGTATGTTACAAAATAAGGCATAATTGATTATTCAGTGGTTTTGAAGACATAATCGATTAGATAGTATGTTATAAAAGAGGCATAATCGATTATGTAGTATGTTATAAATGAGGTATAATCAATTATGCATAATCAATTATGTAGTATGTTAGAAATGAGACATAATCGATTATCCTCATGATATATGTTGCATGTTGATGGATTTAATTTTTTTTTTATGAAAATGGCTAAATTTTTTTCCAGTAAAATGTGCCTCAACATCAAGATCCTCAAGTGTCTAGACAAATCTTGGCAGCCCAAGGTCACAATCATCTCTGAATCTAAAGACTTAACATCCTCGACAACAACTTCATTGTTTGGAAAGCTTAGAGAACATGAATTGTAGATGAATAGGATGAATGATCAAGAGTGATGAGCATATATTTATTCACACTCAATAGCATTAATCATGGATTATTGGACTATAATAATAAATAAATCCATTGTTTTAATTAATATTCATATAATTGGATTTATTTGGGCCTTAACTATTATTTTTGTTAATTTTGTGTTTTTAGAGTAAATTATTTGGAGGAAGCATCTACCTTTGTGAATGGGCCAAATATGCAAAAGTCCAAGTTGCTTCTTGAATCAAAAATAGAAAAAAAATTCTGAGGAGAAGAAAGAGCAAATAAAATCTACAATATCTCAGAAACAGAATTGGAAGCAAATCTTCTACAAAATACAAGAATTCTGAAAAGTTAGAAACCGTTAATAAAATATAAACTACAATATTTTCCCAAGATCCTTGGAGCAGAAAAGCCTATAAAAGGACACAAGAATCAAGGAGAAAAGTGAGAACTTCATAGGGTTTTCTTAGTTTCTTTTCTTCTTTGTAATTCTTTTGTTTTGCCTCTGCATGGAAGGCTAAACCTTTTTGGTTGATTCCTTTGTAATTCCCCATTGAGTTATGAGGTTTTGTTCAATAAAAGTTTTGATTTTTAATTCTCTATAGCAGTTGTTTTAATATTCTAATCTCCTAGAAAACTAGTTTTTGTGAGAGGTTGTACTTGAACGCATGATTGAGAGTCTTCCTTATCTTAAACTTTGGTTTCTTAGTTAGTTCGTATTGTTCTAATTAATTTCTTGGGTTCATGATTCAAGAAAGAGAAGATAAGCATACCCATGGAGTATACGCATAGAACAAAGTGGGTATTGATTAAACCAGTAGACGCATGCTTTACTGATGAGTTTCAGTTGAATCAGATCAGCGCATGTTCAATCTGGTTTAGCTCTGTTGGAGGATTGAGAAAGGATTAATCTTTAGAGAACCTGTAAAGAATTCAATGGTGGAAGAACTTGGAGATCGACCGCTTTTTATTTGCTGTTTTAATCTCTTTTATATTTTCAACAAAACTATCTCAACCCCTTTTTATCTTTATTGTTATTACTAAATTTTATTACTTACAGATAGATTCTAAACACTGATTTACTAATTTCACAATTGAATTTTTTAGGAGACGACTTGGGGCCATCTGACCACTTTTATACTATCATCTATCTAGCGTTAAACAAGTCTACGCTAGAATCATCTTAATTTGACAGCAAAATGACAACTATCAAAGAGCATGAAGAGAAGCATGTGAGAAACATTACTTTAAAGTCTGTTGGACATAAAAACTGCCAAGAATCAAGTGGGGAAAGTGATGGAGAAACTTTTAGTTTGCTGACCAGGAAATTAAGCAAATTCTTTAAGAAAAATAGCAACAAGAATCAATCCTCCAACAGGTATAATAGCAAGAAACTGAACAATTTTAATACTAACAAATATACCTACTCTGGATGTGGTGAACAGGTCCATATTAAAGTTGATTGCCCCAATAACGAGAACAAAGAAAGAGGAGTAAGCAAGAGAAATGAAAAGAAGGGAAAAGCCAAGAGAGCCGACATTGCTTGACAAAACAATGATGTCTCTTCGACTAGCTCATCATCAAATGGAGATGAGGAAGCAAATTTGTGCTTAATGGCTAAGGGAGAATCTGACATAAGTAGTGTAAGTTCCACCACCTCAATCAATTTTGAAAATTATAGCCAGCTTCTTGATGCATTTAAAGAAACTCATGAAGAAGTTAATAGGCTGGCCATTTTGAACAACTGATTGAAAGACATGAATAATTGGCTGGAAAATAGAGTCAAAGCATTGGAAGAAAAGCTGAATAATTCGAAAAATGATTTTGAAAATCTGAAACTAATTTACAAAATCTCTTCTTGCAAATGTGACTCAAGTGTTTGTGAAACTTGTGAATCTCTTCAAGAGAAAGTTTACTATCTTGTAAAAACTGTGGATAAGCTTTCTAAAGGCAAATCAAACCTTGAAACTATTCTTTCTTCTAAAAAATGTGTCTTTGGTAAAGGTGGTTTGGATTTTAATCCACAAAGCAAGAAAATTGGTGTTTCAAAGCCTCTTTCAAGTTTCTTTGTAAAATAACCGATTGAAAAGTCGAAACAACCGGTTGTTTCATGCTTTTACTATATGAAAAGGGGCCACTCTATCATATTTTGCAGAGTTAGGAAATTTTCTGTTCCAGGGGAGTTTTGAAATGGGTTCCCCAGAATCCTAAGGCTTCTAATGATCCAATTAATGCTAATGGACCCAAATTTGTTAGGGGACCAAATCTTGCTACTTGATTTTGTTTTCTTGCAGACCTTTAAAGGTTAAGAGTCATTGGATCAAAGAATCAAGTCTCAAGAGAAAATGTCAGAATTGGTTTCTTGAATGCAGATCTTAATTACACACAATTTTCTTGAATGTCAAGTGAAATCCTTGACTCATGTACTATGGCTCTTTGAAAGAAAATATCTTTAAAAACTAAGAACTCCTTTTATTTTTCAAATTTGTGCATTTGATTCACTCTGGTTAAATGAAATCTCTTTTTCTTATGGAATATCTTTATGCAAAAATATATATATTCAGCATTCTGCATTTCCACCTCTGTCAAGGTTTCTTGGTTTATGAAAAATCCCAATTAACTATCACAAAAAAATAACCGATTGTTTTCAAGAAACAACCAATTGTTTTACCTTTGGCAACATTATGTTAAAACTATTTTTTGAACTCTATGCATTGGTACATCTATTGCTTCTCATTCAATGTTGTTTATGAGTCAAAATTGCATTTATTATGACTTTGAAAACAATCTGATTGGATGTTATTATGGTCAAAATGAAATATATTCCATAACTTCTTGGAAAATTAAGAGATTTTATGGTTAGTCAAATCTGCATGTGCTGTCTCTGGGTAATCTGTTTGAAGGCTGACGTGTGCCTGTAATTCCTATGAACAGATTCTTTTCCTTTTGGAAAACAACCCACTAAAAGCCAATATTGTGACTGCTTTTACTGCTTATATACTTGTGCTTTTTCAGTTGTTTTTGCTCACAGAATCAACCTATTATCTTCTCCTCTGCTGTCATCTTGAATCTGCTGCTCTCCTCTTTCTTTTCTGAAATTTCATTCTTTCTTCATGGATTCAACACCTCCTTCCTCCAAAAGAATGAAGACTCGTAGAGTAAAAAGGGGTGGGTGTATAGAAAGCTGGTTTGTGGGAGAAGATGAAAAGATTGAAAAGTTCCTACATGAAACTAGTAGGAAGGCAATTAACAATCCAAAGCTTATCTCCTTCAACTAGTTGAAAGAGAAGAAACTCAATGAAGTAAGGAGCCTCTTGAAAGAGTAGCTGCTGAAAAGGTTCCTAGAGATGTCTGGGAATATCTATCTTGACCTTGTGAGAGTTTTCTATACCCATCTTCAGATTGTTAGTGATAATCTTTGCTCACATGTGAAAGGAATAGACATGGAGATTACCCCTGAAGTGTGGTTTGTTGTAGCTGGGCTAAAATATGTTGGTCTGAGGATTAATAAAGGGAATATTGGTGTTGTATAAGATTTTAATAAGATGCAATTCTATAGGAACTGTCTCAAGAATCCCCAATCCAAAGTGAGGAATTTTTCTGTGGGAAGCTTGAAACTTAATGAAAGGCTTATTTCTTTCATAGTTTTATGGATGTTGACTCCAAGAGGAAGCAACCATTATGTGCTAACTGAGGAAGATCTTGTCTTCATTTACTACAGCATGAACAAGATCAAGATAAATTGGATCCACATTATCAAGGAACACATGCAAAAATCCATGAGGTTAAGTGATTACCACTATCCTTATGCTATTCTTATCTTTAAATTTTTGCATTATTTTGAAGTGGATCTTGAGGAAGAGCTGTCTAAAGTGGTGAAGTCTTCACATGAAGTGAATAATTGTTCACTTAGCAAGATGGGTTTCACCAAAATAGGAGGAAAATGGGTTAGTAAGGATGGTGATCAAGTTGGTTCTTCAAGTGTAATTCATGCTGAAGATGATGGTGAGGAACCTGCTGCTACTGCTGAAAATGATGGGGATGATGGAAATCAAGTTGGGCAAGGCAATGCTGGTCATGATGGTGCTTATGATGCTGGACCAAGTGTTGGAAACATGGATGAACACATCATGTCCATGACACCTTTTGAAAGGCTTGTGATCAATCACATGGACAGTTTGGCATATGATCAAAGGAACAATCATGAGTTCTATGTTGTCAGGTTTCAGAATATTGATGAACAAATCAAAGTAGTCCAAAATCAACTATTTGAGCTTCAATATGGCAAGGAAGATGAATGATCTCTATAAGCTGTAATGTTTATTTTCCATAAGCTAGATGAACATCTTTCTTAATTTTGTTTTATCCCTTCTTCTACTCTATTTGTGAAGAAAAAATAGGGAGAGAATGATGTGATTTATGTGTTGTATTTGCTACTACTACACTCTGGCTTATCATGATTTAATTTTTGCTACTACTAGCTTTGATATCATGGTTTAATTTCTGCTGCTGCTATCTTTGCTACACATCACAGTTTTGTTGCACGCATCACTAGTTTTAAGGTTTTTTTCTGGTTGTCTTTGCAAATGGATTATGCAGAAAATTAGATATGTGTATGCCTTAGTATCCTATTGGTATTCTTTCTTTGTATGTGCAAAGTTTCTGTTTTGCAAGTGCTTTCCAATTCAAAAAGGAAAACACAAGCAAACCAGGGATTTGTCTTCATCAAATAGGGAGAGATTGTTGAACAAAGGCTTTGATGCTTCCAAATCCAAGTGGAATAGATGAAGATGGTTGCTGCTGGTTGTGTGTGTGTGTCTTGTGTAGTTTGAATTTGTTAATCCACTCAAAGTTATGATCCAAGGTTGCTTGATTCAAGTTTCTTTGAAAAAAAAGATGTTTTCTAAAGAAAGTGGAAAATTAACCAATTATTTTCTCGATTCAACCGATTGTTTTACACTTAGAGTTTTTGAAAAGAATTTGAAAAATTTTGAATTTGGTTGACTTTGCTGTCAAGCCAATTCAATCGATTATTTCGTGTTTTCAATCGGTTGATTTTTGAAAATCCTAAATAGAATTCAGTTAAATTGATTTAATCTGTTTTGTTTGTTTTTAAAACTAATTTGGCCTTTGCATTAAATGTTTTTAACAACTATTTGGAGTATATATAATCTATTTTATGCCCGTGGTTGTTATTGATTCAAGAGAACACTTTCAAATCAAGTTTTTCCAAGACTGCTTCAAGCTTTGAATTCTTTCTAAGGGTGGAATATGATTGCTTTGTAATCTTTCTGTTCAATCTGAGATTGTACCAGGTGTTATCATTCCTTTTCTCTCTTGACTATTGTATTTTTGTAAGAATTGGTGTTGTGCAGATACAAAAGGTGTTTTGTGGTGTTGTTTGCCAAAGGTGGTGTATGTTCTTGAAGGGTTCAAGATCACCACTTTGGTGTGTGTTGTGTAATCAAGGTGTTTGATTATTTAGTGGAATACTCAGAAGTTTCTGAGAACTAGATGTAGCTCTTGGTAAAAAGTGAACCAATACAAAAATTTCTGTGCTGATCTTTCTATCTTATGTCCATTAAATATATTTTTGCTTTAGTCTTATAACTGCTGATATAAACAACCGATTGTCTCACAAAAACAACCGGTTAATTTTCTACTATGAGTGTAAAACAATTTTTAAATTGGCTTAACAAATTTCTAATTGATTGATTCTCCTTTATCTTTCAATCTACCTTCAATATTTGCGAAAATCTTTCATAAACAATTCTCATCCCCTCTTGTTTAAGGCGTATAATTCTAACACAATAGAGACACTACAAGAAAATTTGAAATTACATACAGCCAAAATCCATATGTAAGACCAAAAATTCGTATGTAAAACTGTCATAAATAAGTGTTACATACAGATTCTGGATAATATTAATAATATTAATAATTTAAATAAGAGAAAGGAGATTAATAAGAGGAAGAAGATTGGAGAGGAGGAAAGAGGAAGGGGAGAAAGGGGAGAAAGAGGAGAAAGAGAAGGGATAGGAGGAAGAGAAGGCAGAAGAGACCGAGGAGGAAGAGGAGGAAGAGCAGGGAGAGGAGGAAGAGGAGGCAGAAGAGAAAGAGGAGGAATAGGAGGAAGAGCAGGGATAGGAGGGAAAGGAGGAAGAGGAGGCAGAAGAGAAAGAGGATTAAGAGGAGGAATATCATTTATATTATTTAAATTATTAATATTATTAAATATTGTTAATATTATTAATATTATTAAATATTGTTAATATTATTAATATTATTTAGTATAGTTAATAAATTTATTTATATTTAACACAATAATATTTTCTATTATATTTTTTAATTTTTTAATTGTTTTTATTTATATTTTATTAATAATATTTATATTATGTATATTATTTATATTATTTATACTATTTATATTATTTATATTGTTCATATTATTTATATTATTTATATTAATAATAATAAGTATAATAAAAATCATAACATGACAAAAGAACTTGTTTGGTGTAGTGGTTAAAGCTTCTTTGGTCGTTGAAGGGAATTTTTTGTCTACTGCAGTTTGCTTTTAACATTAATAATAAGTGTATTAAAAATCATGAGTATTTTATCAAAGTTTTGCTACAAAATATTTTAATAAAATCTATGATTAAAATAAAACATACTTTTTTTTGGTACATTAAATTTATTTTTTTAAAAATTAAATAAAATAAATGTCATACTGCAATAATAATGTGTGAGTGATGTATGATTTTTTTTTATTGAAAGAATAAAATAATTATTTTTTTTATTTATGTGGGTCAGCGGGCCAACCTGTCCTATTGCGTTGTTGGCCCGTGCGGACTGCGAGATGGGTCTAAGTGAGTCAACAAACTAAATTAATGAGCTCGTCCAACACTTTTTAGTAATAGGCTGCGGCCCGGTTCACATGACCCATTCGCATTGTCATCCCTAATAATTGGCATTATACTGGCTTTAAATGCAAGGGAAGCCGCTATTGATAAAAAAAAAAGGCGTGGTTTATATCACAAGCACTAATCCTCTCCACTAATTGTGTACGGATCTAGAAATTTATTTGGAATAGAAGTGGTGTAATAGAAAATTCAAAGTGGTCAGACCTCGGACGTCGTCCAAGGTCTGAGGGCGGCATGGTAGAGGTCGGTCGGTTGGGTCATAGTGGGTTCCAGGAAATCACATGCACCAAGGTGTGATTTGAACCTTAGACACGCTATGCATGCGAAACTCTATGCTGGGTCATAAAAGATTGTCCTTAGTGTTGCATGCATTGGCGCGCGAGGAGTTGGTATCGACCTGTCCTCGGTCAGGAGAAACTACCGACGTCACCGAGTCATGTGGGAGTGATACAACAGACTTAGAGTAATGGGAGGACGAGCCCTCAGCTGGGTGTGACGATGTGACATCGGTGACCAGAGTGAGGCGATGTGTCCTCGTCACACACAAGGGCGATGAGAGATCGCCAGGAGGAGAGACACATCGGTTGTCTGCCAGGATGAGGCATCGGTCGTCTGCCAGGATGAGGCATCGGTCGTCTTCCAGGATGAGGCATCGGTCGTCTGCCAGGTAAGAGACACATCGCTCATCGGTGGATGGTCATCGCGCGAGGTCGTGTTTCACACAGATAAGGTGGGGCCCAGGCTCCCAGCATGAGCGTTCTGCATGCGCGACACATAGTCAGTAAGAGTGCTTCAGAACAGTTGGCACCAGAGAGTTGGTATGGAATGTGACCCAGAGTTAGTGTGCGCAGAGACCCACGTGGCCATCCTGTTAGAGGAAACCCACACGCAAGGTTGCTCAGAGAGTGGGTGATGGCCGTGAAGGCTACAGAGCCGTTCGACCATAATAGCTGAGGGAATAAGCTCATTTCGTTCCCCTTCTCCTTTCTCCTCCTTCTCTCAACGTCACGGACGCCTCCCTCACTAGTTTGACGACGGCGACTGCCACTGGACTCTGGTGTTTTTCTCTGCAAGTTTTCCGATCAGGACGCTAAAACAGGGTAAGTTTTTTTGCTCTGTTTTTCGAGTCGATTCTGAACTTGAGAGGGTTGCCTCTGCATAGGCGTTGCATGCGACTCTCTTAGCTTCAGAAATCGTCTCTGTTAACGTAGAAAATGAGTAGTATAGTCAGTTTTGTGATTAAGGCTCCATGGTGCAGGTTAGGACATCTTTAAGTTTCGGTGGGTTTGGAGCTCTTAGTGAGTTTTTACGCAAGTCCAGGTAAGGGAAGCTAGATTTATTTTCAATAAACCTTAAGCTAGAAGATTCTGATGTTGAGGCGACGTGGTCGCCGGTTTCAAACTTTCTTGCACGATGCTCTGTTTTTATGTGTGGATCAGAATTTGTTTGAGATTGAAATGTGGTTTTTTTTTTAATATAGTAGATGCTGTGAAATGCATATGATTTTCGAAATCTTGAACTTTGGTATGATTTGGATTGTTTAGAAACGGTTGAAAATATGATATGATTGAATCGTTCATGGATGTGTTGTATGAATATGGAATGATGTGAAAATGTGGTCAAGACATAGTATTTTCAGGAAAGGAAATACCGTGTTGAGATTGTTATGAGGGTGTATTGATCTGTGAGTATCCTGTGAATGAGACGATCCTGACTCTACTGATATGATGGAATCACATAGATGAAGTTATTCAGTTGGTGAGAGTCGAAGGAGGTTCATATGTATGGGTAAGTCGTTTGAAAGATAACTGACTTGACCTGTTATATGGATTAACCCTGTCATACTGGGAGAGTGATGATATTGAGATTATTTATGCGCATGGCTGTGTGGATTCACAGCAACCCTGTGTGGATTCACAGTGGTGTAGTATGACAGGTGCAGGTCTCTAGATGCTAAGTTCAACGCACGAGTCTTTCGGAAGTAGAGTCAAGTGTCTACGTGTTGTGAGTCAGTGGAAATTCTGATGTGAGAAAGATGAATATTGAAATTATTGGTAGACACTTGATGGTTATGTGAAATGATAGACACGTGATGAAGTTATGAAATTGTGAATATTGCTGATTACGTGGATGTGAAATTTTGAAGTGTGTGAAATGAAACATGATGGTTTATGATGATATCAAGTTTCATATTTAAAGTTTTTAAAATAGTTAGCTTACCCCTGTGTTTTGTTTTGTGTTTATTTTCTTTAAAACTGTGATGATCGTGTATAATTTACACGGGAGCAGATGATGTTGCAGGTAGTAGAACTCCTCAGTGAGCATTTTGGAGGAAGGGATCGTCTGTCTTGAATGTTGTATTTTGTTTTATTTTGAAAACTCCTGTTGGAGATGCATTAAAATTCCCTAGAAAAGGGATGTTATTTTGAGACACAATGTATGGAATGGATGAATTATATTATATATATATACCTATGTTAATTTTTGATATTATTATTTTACCTTTATTTTATTATATAAAAATGAATAAGATATTGAGTGGCGTTACAAATTGACTAAACATAAAATTTAACTTTGATTAATATTAGTTTTAGAAAATTAAACTTAGTGTGTTTGACACATAGTTTAGAGATATATTTTAATTAAAATGAGTAATAAATAAATAAATATCTTTAATAGTAAATTCTATATAAAATATTAGATAAATATTTTATTTTACCATATAACTTATTTTTTAACTATATGGTATGTTGTTGATTCTTGTTATTTTATCTATCAATCTTAGAACTTAAAATTTTAATCAACGAAATGTGATAATCTCATGATCACTATAAATGTTAGTATGTTTAATGTAAAATTATAAACTGTATGAAAAGTAAATCTACAATCATATAATTCAGTGATTCATAGTGCTTTTAGAAATAGTTTGTCTATGAAACATAAACTATTCCGCATGTATGAAGAAGAATTGCCTAATCTCCTAACTATATATTTTTGCTTGTATACAAAATTATCTTGGAGAATTTCCTTGTGACTTCGTTATGTTTCATACATAATTGATATTTAAATCTTGATTAAATTAATATATATATATATATATATATATATTTATACTATAATTTGAATACTATTAATTATGATTATTTTTTATATATCGATGAAGTGTTCTTAACGAAGAAACAAATGATCAATATCAAGAATCATAATTGAAGAATGATATTTAGTTGTTCATTATATCTAATTTTATGAGTTAGAACAAATGATAATGTAATGTTTCACTAGCTTTAACCTTTAAACGTTGTTGTTTACGCTATTTTACTTTAAAGTTGTAAACTTGGTTCTTTATTCCTTTTATGAATGTTACATTCAATTATAAATATCAAAATTTTAAAATCATTACCTTTTATATTTTTTATATTGCCCATTTTAAAAAATCAACAAATGAAATTAACAAGGTAACGAAAGTGTTGGAAGTAATTCATAAATAGCTAGAAGTAATGGAGGTTTAGAAATCGTTGGAAATGACGGAGATTTGTAAAACTATAAGAAATAATAGCAGTTTGGAAATCGTCAGAAATAATAGGGGATTGCCCAAAAATAATTGTCATTAGAGGGATTAATAAAAATTGTCAATAATTCATTAACGATCGTTGGATCTTCAAGAAAAAAACAAACCGCAGGTAACACTTAGTTAAAATTAATACCGTTAAAACGGAGATTTGTAAAACTATAAGAAATAATAGCAGTTTGGAAATCGTCAGAAATAATAAGGGATTGCCCAAAAATAATTGTCATTAGAGGGATTAATAAAAATTGTCAATAATTCATTAACGATCGTTGGATCTTCAAGGAAAAAACAAACCGCAGGTAACACTTAGTTAAAATTAATACCGCTAAAATGTAAAATATAATCTCAGTTAAAAATATTTTTTTCTTGTAGTGATTTATAATTTTTTTTTATTTAAAGATGCACAATTTAAATATAATCTAAAATATATTAATCTAGTTTAACTCATTAAGTTAAAGAGATCCATCCACCTATATTTTAAGAAAATTATTTTAAAAAAATTATAAATATTTTTTAATGTCTTATATAATTAATAAAATATAATTCATGAAAATTAAGACTTTAATTAAAAATTAAAAGGTAGATGCTCAATACACAATAAAGCAAAATGTTAAACATATTATTAAATAAAAAATTAAAGAATTCAAGTTTTAATTATTATTTTTACAGGTATATGATTTATTTATTTGTGAGTTAATCAACCTATATGAAACATGTAGTCTGATATTTGAAATATTTTTTACCCCTATGCATATGTAATAACTATAATATTATTTTAAGTTGAAATTATTTTAAAGAAAGAAGACATAATGCACTTGTTGAAGCTATTCATAACTGCATTAATGTCAGTTTAAGTTGCTCCTGGTTATTCTTGTTGGCACATTTCTTGCTCTGCAACGCATTAATGTACTGAAGAAGAGTGATAAGAAACAAACTTAATCGATTCTACAGAAGCAAACACAGTTGGAGAATCGATTAAGCCTCGTATTAAAGGCACAAATTAATCGATTATGCATGCAATGAAAATTTTTGGATAATCGATTAATGTTCTTAGAGTGATACCTGTAACCATTATAACCAAATGAGAATCGAATCTCATTATAACCAAATGCCCTTGACATTTCACAACAAACAAATTCATGAAACCTTACCTGAAACCACCACGAGCCACTACACAACCAAATCACACACACCAGAACAACAAAATCAATGACAGAAAGGCATTTGCCCAAATGTTCATGTGGCTTTCTTAGCCTTTCTTCGCAAATGATGGGGGATGTGAATAGTGGAACCTCGCGAGCATATTCACTCTCATTTCTGAGCACATAACTAGATCCAAATGTGATGCATCCCTGCTTTTCCGCCTTTGTTAACAGTAAATCAGTTGAAGAAACACAACTTGTGAAAGGTTAATAAATAATAAGTCTTTAAAATTACATGGTCTGGTGTTTAGTGTTATGTCTTACAAATTTTGCATTAAATGGTCATGATTTTTTTTTTTTTAATTCTTTTCATAAGATTGAGCTTGTGTATGTTTCTTCCAAAAGTTCTTATTTTTTTTTGTAAGTAGGTATACGTCCTAGTCTTTTTATGCTTTTTTGAAAAATCAACTACTTTATATAGCTTGTAAGTCATCTAGAGACAAAAGATTGCATGTGTTTTCTGAGCAAATGCTTGATTGAAGTTACTTGTTAACATGCAACTTTTTTCTATCAAAATTAGCCTTGAAATTTGATTGGTCAACCTAGACTTTTTATCATACTAGTAAAACTTGTAGTTTTTTAGATGCATCTTCTACTTAATGATTTTGGATAGTTCCACAAAAACAATTTAGATACATCTTTCTCCTTTAATCTTCTAAGGCGTCTTTTAAGGATAAAATTGTGGTTCTGACCTAAACAGACAATATCTCACTGCTTGTGGGGATCGAAACGAGGTTTTAAAGTCAAACCCTCATTCCCTTAACTCTTGATTGGGAGACTTGTTTCACTATGCTCAATAATTTCATATTGCTTAGGAGTCAAAATTTCTCCTCTTAAATATGATGAAATGTGAACAATACCTTAAATGCAATGATTAACCCTAATAATATCATCTGAACAAACTTGAGGTAAGAACATATTTATTATATTTATCATCACTTTTAAAATAAACTATTTGACATGAATGAGTTGAAAACATTTATTTATCTTGCATTTTTTATGAAAAAATGAACTCTATTACAACTTTAATACGTGTTAATTTCTTGTTGCAAGCAAATTAGTTCTTCAAAGCTTATATTTGTTAACATTAAAATAATAAATAATATTTATTAACATCAAAATAATATATAAATATTGGGACTGTCAGTTGTATATACTAGATTGTTCGCGTCAAATAAATTTTTTTTATAGTAAGTAAATATCTAATCAATAATTGAGAGTAATGATTAGAAAATAAGAGAATGTGGATGAGACGTAAAGATTAAGAAGACGTTATAATTACAAATCAGTACAAAGGTTATAATTAGATTTAATTATCTTATTCATCCCTATATTTTAGGTCAATATTCAATTTAGTATAGTGATTTTTAAAAAAATTAATTTGATCTTATGTTTTTTAAAATGTATTCAAATTGGTCCTTTTCATTAAGTTCCATCTAATGACGTCAAGTGTTGCTTATGTGATAAAGAGAGTGTTGTTTATGTGGGACAGAAAGAGTATTTATATGGCAGAGAAAGTTTTTATGAGGAGAGAGGTAAGATTGAGAGTTATTATTATTATTAGTTATAATAATAATAATAAGAATATAATAATAATAACAACAGTAATAATAAATAATAATAACAATAATAATAATAATAATAACTATCAATTTCACCTTTCTGTCTACATAAACACTCTCTTTAACACATAAACATTCTGTGTCACATAAACACACTCTTTCTGCCACATAAACACACTCTCTCTACCACATAAATACTCTCTGTACCATAAACACTCTCTTTGACACATAAACAACACCTAACGCCATTAGGTGAGACTTAACGGAAATGATCAATTTGGATACATTTTTAAAAATATAGGATTAAATTGATTTTTTTTAAAAAATTACTGTACTAAATTGAATATTGAACCCAAATGTAAGGACAAATAAGATAATTAAATTTTATAATTACAAATAAGTAAAAATGTTATAATGACAAATAAGTAATAAGAGGAAGAAGATTTGTTACCATAAATTTGTAGTCTAAATACAAGAATAAAAAGTTTTATCCAATAACATGGATTTCTCTCACAAAACATAAGCTTAAATAAATGAAAAAAAAAGTTTTAAACGATTTACAAAAAATTAACAGACTTATTGATATTATAAACATATAAAACCATTAAACTTATCCACGGAGTATATTCATTCATAAGTCATCTAATTAACTAATGCAAAATAATGTCTATAAAAAATCTCTAACTAGAAAAAATAAAGAAACAAATACAAAAGTTAAAAAAAAAATATAAAATTCTTATTGTAATTTTAGTTTCATTCTTAATATCATTTTTTGGAGCACTTTCATCTTCCTAGGAGAAGGTGGGGATGTCATCAGTGACTTTGGAATGATAATGGTTCAAAATGAAATCTATATTAAATCTAAAGGTGTTGAAAGACATAATGACTTACCCACGTTATATTTTTATTTAACATTGTTAATAATAAAGACCTCAAAACATATTTACATTTTGTGGGAATTAAATTAACACAAGAACTTATGTATTAATTTCGCTATTTTACAATTATCCAATGCCTAATTTACCCTCTTTTTTATATTCAAAAAATTAAATAATCATCTCTTTCTTTTTCTATACATTTATATTTCAAAAAACTTGTTACAGTAGTTGAGTTAAATATAATCACACTGCAAATACGATTAGTTTTTAATTCAATAAATATGGAAATATGATAAGTTTTAAATTCAATGAACTTAGGAAAAATTCATAAGGTCACTCTCCCACTATGCATTGCCTTTTCTTCCATAACCTAATCAACTTTAACTTTTTCTTTTTTATAAAAAACTTTCATATTAGGCATCTTTATGCAACTTGACATCTCAGTTAGACTGACACCTCAAATAACAACTATCATTTGCCATCACATGAAAAAAATATTATTAAAAAAAAGAAAAGAAAATACAAAAATATGGGTGGACTAGAACAAAACTCATATGTTAACAAAAACAATACATACGTAAACTATACTTATTAATAAAGAATTCTAAGAATAGACTAGATAGAAGCCTATAATACCAATGAAAGGATTTTCTATGAATAAATCCTAAATTAGCTAACTTTTCAACACACGCATTCCCTTCATGAAAAATATGAGTAACCCTAAACTTGATTTTTCCACAGTAATTAAGACAAGTATTACATCACTTATGAAGCGAAGCATCCAAGGAACATTTGTCCTAGTAGTAAGCGCAATACAAACCAAGGCAGAGTCACATTCTAGCCAGACATTAGTAACTCCCAACTTTTGAGCTTCCTCTAAAGCATATATAACTCTATAAAATTCAGCAACCAAAGCAGTATGAACGTAAAAAAACGTAGAGAAAGCTCTAATAAACTTCCCTATACTCCCACAGAAAACCAATCAATTTTAACTTACACCCAATAAATTTTTCAAATTTAAAAAGTGTAGGGTGTGGGTTCAAATTTTGTTTGGTAGAGAAAGCAAAAGCCTCCTCCGAGGCAAATTCTCCCTACACCTCAATGCCTCCTTCTTACACCTCATTACGTAAAATGAAATTACATTTTTACCCTTTACTAAATCCTATTTCTCAATTGAAGAAAGCATTGTGAAGGTAAGTTCACTACAAGAAAAATTGAATTTAGGCAGGACTTAAACCCAAGTCCCTTCAGTAACCAAAGAAGCATTAACCACTAAACCAGACAAGTTCTTCTGTCGTATTACGATTTTTATTATACTTATTATTATTAATAATAGTTATATTAATATTAATAATAGTTATATAATACTAATAGTAGTTATTAAGACTAATATTAGTTATATTAATACTAATAATATTAATAATATTAATAATATTAATACTAATAATATTAATAATATTAATACTAAGAATATTAATAATATTCTAATAATATTAATAATATTAATATTAATATTAATAATAGTTATATTTATATTATATTCATATTAATAATAATATTCCTAACAATCTTAATAATAATCTTCCTAAAAATCTTAATAATATATTAATAACCCTATTAATAATAAGATTAATCCAATCTCCTAATAATATTAATAACAATATTAATAATAATCTTAATAACAATATTAATAATATTATTAATAACAATATTAATAATAATATTAATAACAATATTAATAATATTATTATTAATAATAATAAGTATAATAAAAATCATAGTAATACAAAAGAATTTGTTTGGTATAGTGGCTAAAGTTTCTTTGGTCATTAAAGGTACTTGGTTTTGATTCCCACACATTATAGATTTTATTTTATTTGTGGTTTATATACGGAAAAATCCGTATGTAATGTCTCCCACTTTATGGCGCCAAAATTACATACGGATTAAATTCGTATGTAATAATCTGTATATAATTCGAGATTTTCTTGTATAATTGTATATTTCAGAATGTACGAACCGGTATATTAATAGAAAATGTATATTGACTCATACATTTCGATATGTATATCCGAATCCGATTATACATGTCAGATTGTCTATTCCGTACATTTTCTTAAATACCAAATTTATACATTCTGGTATGTGTAACCAAATCTAGAATTGTAATTATCATTTACTAATCGGTTTGTACATTCTAATATACAATCTTGGATCCGGTTACACGTAGTAGAAAGAACAAATTATTATTAAAAAAAAAAATGTATGCAATAGACAACTTGATATATATCATGGAAAAAAAAAGCACACAGAATTTACTGCAACTAGGCTTCAGCACCTCCGGTCACTACCTACAGCCACCACTTACAGCCACAAACACCAGCAACTACCCACAACTACCCAAAAACAACAGTGCAGTGGAGGAGAAAGCTCAAAATAAAGAAGAAGTGACCTAGACACGGACAAAGCCTAAAATATACTGTTAAGAGTATATTTGTCATTAGAAATTATATAGAAGTGCAGGAAGGAGGCATTGTAGTGCAAGGAGAATTTGCCATCCTTTGATCATTCAATACTATAGGCTCAAAAATGAAATTGTATTCAAACCCAAAGTCAATAGGCCCTTGCAACCGTCAGGCTCAAAGTATAAAAAGCCAAATTTATTTTGGCACCCATGTTGTGGTGTCAAGAATTAAGATGAAGTTAAGCTCTGGTCTGCACACTTCCCTTGATAAATTCAGAAAATAATACACATAAAATTCTGAATATACTCCTTTTTCATATTTTATTATAATATTATAATATTATAAATTATTTGTTTATTATAATAAATATTTCTTCACAAAGATCAAAATAAGACTATCTTATATACCATAATATGTTGTAAATAATATTTTAAGAATATTAATTTTTAAAATGTGATTGAAAAACATTTCACATGACCAGTCAATGTTTCTCATATATATTAATTATCAATAAAATCCATAAATAATTTATATCAATGTATAAAAGAACTTAATAGAGTAAATTTAAATATGTTTAAAACTAGATCCGGAAGCATTATTTTGATTTAACTGTTAAAGACCTCAAATGATTGCTAGATTTTCAATTAAATAGGAGTTAATATTATTTGTGAATGAAACATTTTTAAATTGGTAAAATATTAATGCTTCAAATATAGTGGGAAGAATAATCTTCAATGTAATTAACATATTTTTTTTATTTATTTTCCTGTTTGTTATTACATTTTAACATAATGCATTAATATTTCCCAATTTCTATATCATGTTCTCTTTTCTACTTAAATAAATTTTGTCTTTTTAGTGGTGATGAGCTGAAATAATTTGAAGTGGATATCTAAGTTTAGTCCAAACTGATTGACCTGTTATCGAGTTTTGTAGTAAAATTTGAGTGGTGATTTATTTGGAAAAGATTCTTTGACACTTAAGTCAGTAAGAGCTTGAAGATATGCAAATGATAAGTGAGTAAAAAGATATTTAGTTGAAATAAGTACTCTCTAAGGTTACATTTATAGGCTTTTGGGCCTACTAAAATATCCTAATAATTTATATCCGTTATCCAATATAAAGTCGATTTACATGGCAAACAAAGTTGATTTTTTAAGATATGTCCCAATTATGTAGATCTACAGGTGGTTAATGCTCACTATCGCAAATGGATATTATATTACTCAATATTTTTCGGTACTAGGTAGTACACAAGGAATCTAATAACACTGTATTGCAGTTAGCATTAAGAGGCGTATACGTTTCAAATTTGTTGATACGCCTTTTCTTGAAGTTCTGAGTGTTGTTGGAGGGTGGAGTAGTGGTCTGACCTTTAGCGTGTTTTCTAGCCTCTAAACTTTTTTCAATATGATATATATGGCCATCCGTGCTTAGAGGGCATTCATGTTAGTTGGGGGATTGGCATAGAAGAAATCTAAAAAAGACCCTGGTTAGAGTCCTAATTTCATTGAATGCATGGCCATGACAGGATGTAGATTGGGGATGCTCATGGATTCCTTGGCAAACAAAGTCATGTATTGTTGCAATGGTTCGCTGTATCATTGTAAGATAGTTTGAAGAGATGTGGAATCTATTACAATGGGTATACAATTTGCAAACCAAGTTGTGAACATTACACAAAAGGTTTTGAATAGTCGATCAAGTGGGGAGGTAAATAATAGTACCATTGGAGAGTTATTCCTTTCAAAGTGGTCGGGAACAATTGACAATGTATGCGAAAATATTTGGAAAAAAGATTGGCTTGAGTTAGATAGGCATTGACATGAGCTGTTGGGTCTGGGAATCCATCATATTTTTCAAAGTTCAGTTACGTCCATGTTTTTGGTGTTGAACCAAGTGGTGTTCAAGGTTTTGAAGAATCCAAATCCTTTGAAGGATGATGAAGCTTTTGCTGTGCTTGCTGTTGCTGTGCTGGTTTAGTTAGGATCTAGGTAGTTTGAGTTGTGTAACTCAACCTTTGATTGAATCTAAAGCTCAAGCATCTCAACTTTCAAACAAAGTAAAGTGTTTTTTCAAACTGAGTTAAAACAACCGATTGTTTTATCGAAACAACCGATTGTTTAAGCTTAGGTGTTTTGAAAACTGTTTTGAAATGTGAAAATTGGTTAAGTAACAAAACAACCGATTGATTCGAGGAAACAATCGATTGTTTGTTATGTTTTTATAACAGAAAACAGTTTTGACTTTGACTGAGCTTTAAATGGTTTTAATTCATACGCTCCAGTCATTAAATGCTTTGACCAATCTTTCTAAAGCAATTAAGAGTTTGTTAAGATTTGATTACAAACTTCTTCTTTATATATATACAGAAAAACAGATTTGAGTTAAGAAGAAGAATCTAAGTGAGTTGAAAAAGTTTTTCTAAGAGTTGGAGATTGCTTAGAGTTTTGGTTGATCAAAGTGCTGAGATAGGATTCTCTTGTATTGATTTCAGATTGCTTCTGTAACAAGTGTAATCCTTGTAATTCTGTGAACATTCGTTTGTGCTGTTGCTAAGAAGAGCTGTGTGTTCTTAAGGGGATCAAGATCAGCTTTCTTAGTGTGGTGTGCTGACCAAGGAAAGTGTGTTTCTTGAGGGTGTTCAAGGTCACTTTCTTGGTTGTGTGTAAGTAATCTAGTGTTGATTGCTTAGTGGATTTCCTCAGGGTTTCTGAGAAGACTGGATGTAGCTCTGGGTTGGAGTGAACCAGTATAAACATCTGTGTACAATCTCTCTATCCCTAACTCTTTAATTTCAGTTTATTTGTTTGCTGGTATAAACAACCGATTGTTTCGAAGAAACAACCGATTGTTTTCCTGGCAGTGCTGTGTTGCTTGCTGTTTTGGCAAACTGAATTGCTTAATCATTTGATTTCTGAAAGATATTCATTCTAGCTTGGAAAAGTTTGCGAAAACCTCTTTAAACAATTCACCCCCCCTCTAGTTTAAAGCCATCTTTCCTAACAATTGGTATCAGAGCTTGGTTCTTGAAAGTCATTCAAGTTGATCCTAAAATCTTTTAAAATGGCTGATAGACTACCTTTTGGGGAAGGTGCTTCAATAAACAGACCACCCTTGTTCTGTGGTTTGAATTACCAGTTTTGGAAAGTTAGAATGAAAATATTCATGGAATCTCTTGACAAAGGAATTTGGGATGCAATTGAAAATGGTCCTTTTATACCAAAGTTTGAAAAAGATGGTTCTGTCATTGAGAAGCCATGGTCTCAATGGACTGATGCAGAAAGCAAAAAGGCCAAATTTGATTGCATTGCCAAAAATATTATAACCTCTGCTTTAAATTCTGATGAGTTTTTCAGGGTATCACAATGTAAATCATCAAAGGAAATGTGGGATACTTTGGAGGTCACTCATGAAGGAACAAATGAAGTTAAAAGAGCTAGAAAGCATGCTCTAATCCAAGAGTATGAAATGTTCAGAATGCTTAAAGGTGAAACAATTGCTGAAGTACAGAAAAGGTTTACTCATATCATCAATCACCTTATGAGCCTAGACAAGACTTTTGACAAAGAAGAGCTAAACATCAAGATCTTGAAATGTCTTGATAGAGCATGGCAACCAAAGGTAACTGCTATTTCTGAATCTAAAGATCTAACATCCTTAAGTGTTGCTTCTTTGTTTGGAAAGCTTAGGGAACATGAGCTAGAGATGAATAGACTCAATGTTCAAGAGAATCAAGATAAGCACACAAGGAGCATAGCCTTGAAAGCATCCAAACACAAGGGAAAGCAAGATTCAAGTGATGATAGTGATGAGGAAAATCTGAGTTTGCTGTCAAGAAAATTCAGCAAATTCCTAAAGAGAAACCGCAACAAAGACAACAACAGGGATAGGTATGGAAACAAGAAATCCAATGATTTAAATTCAAATAACTATACTTGTTTTGGTTGTGGTGAGCAAGGTCACATAAAGGCAGATTGTCCCAACACAAGCAAGGAGAAAAAGGCAAGCTACAAGGAGAAGAAAGGCAAGACAAAGAGAGCCTACATAGCTTGGGATGAAAATGAGGTATCATCATCAAGTTCTTCATCAAGTGAAGATGAGAAAGCAAACCTATGTTTGATTGCTGAAGATGATGATGATTCAAGCAGTTCAAGTGAGGTAAGTTCTTGTGTTTCCTTAAATGAACAAATTATTGTGAATTGCTTGAAGCTTTTCAAGAAACTCATGATGAAGCTAATCGCTTGGTGCTTTCAAACAACCGATTGAGAGATCTTAACAATGGGCTTGAAAAGAGAGTTAAATCACTTGAAGAGGATCTGAGAAAAGCAAAAATTGATTTTGAAAAGATGGAAAATCATTTCAAAAACACCTCTTGTAAGTGTGATACTCTCATTTGTGAAAATTGTGAAAATCTTGAGAAAAAGGTTCAATATCTTGTTGAAACTGTGGACAAGCTTTCAAAAGGGAAATCAAACTTTGAGAATGTCTTGGCATCTCAAAGTTGTGTTTTTGGAAAGGCTGGTTTAGGCTTCAATCCACAGAACAAGCAAGATAGGTTTTCAAAAAGTTTTTTAAGAAAACCAGAAAAACAACCGATTGTTAAGACGAAACAATCGATTGTTACATGCTTTTATTGCATGAAAAAGGGCCATTCGGTTAGATTTTGCAAAATAAGAAAGTTTTCTGTTCCAAGAGGCTACATGAAATGGATCCCTAAAGGATGTGAGGTTCCAAGTGTGAAAAAGAAACCAATTGGACCCACATTTGTGAAAGGACCAAATCTTGTTGCTTGAACTAATGTTTGTGCAGGAAAATTAATAGAAAAAGAGGAGCTGAGCCAACTGGTTAGACTGTTAAAGACAAAGGGCAATCATTGAAGCTGAATCAATGCTTTGCAGAAGGTCAATTCAATGTAAAGAAGCCTTCTTGATCAACAAGCAATTGGCTCATTGATGAAACAACACAAGGATGAGTTTTTTCTTTTACTGTCCTCTACTTGTAGTATTAAAGTTCTTTCCTGTGTTTAATCCCTCTTTGGTCAATGTTATCTGTTGTTATCTGCTTCTGTTTTTGGTTAAAATTTCTTAAAATCAAGTTTTAACTGCTGCAGAAAAACAACCGATTGTTTCTTCGAAACAACCGATTGTTTTGGGTCTGACAGCACTGTGAGAAAATTGATTTAATTCTATTTTTTGGATTTCTATTCGTTGCAGATCATTTCAAATAGAGAATCTTGGTCAATGATACTGTGATTGAATGCTGAACAAGTTCAGAAAAGAAGTTACAAATATCATAAAGGAATATATTCCAAAATCTTGGAAATTCAAGTGCCTTAATGACAAGTCAAAGTCCACATGTGAAGACCATGTGTTTTTCAGCTTTTTCTGACATGTTCTGAACAGTCTTCTCTCTCTGAAAATCAGGTACCCATTGAATGGAATTAATCATAAATTGGTTTTCGGATGATTATAAAATCAGGTGCAGATGAACAACCAATTGCAACATCTCTTGCAACATCTCTTGCACCATCTCTTGAGAAAAACTGTAAAGAAGAGCTGCCCTCTGTTTTCTCATCTCTGCTGCCATGGAATCAACTCCTCCCTCTTCTGGAAGAATCAAAACCAAAGCTGTAAGGTCTGGAGGAAGGCTGGAAGGATGGTTTTCTGGAGATAAAGATCTCATAGAAAAATATAGATATGAGACAAGTCTCAAGAAAATCAACAACCCCAAGGTTGTGAGTTTTGATTGGCTGAAAAGTCAAAAGCTGGACAATGTGAGGAAACTTCTCAAAGATCAGTATCTCAGAAGGTTTCTGGAGATGAAGGGCAACATATATCCAGACTTGGTGAAGGTCTTCTACACCAATTTGAAATTTGAAGGAAACAACCTAGTTTCTCATGTAAAAGGTGTGGACATGGAGATAACCCATGAGGTTTGGGCTGCTGTTGCTGGACTCAAGTTTTCTGGTATGCGAATCAGCAAAGGCAATCTTGGTGTGGTGGAGGATTTCAACAAAATTCAGTTTTACAGAAGCTGTTTGAAAAACACTCAAGCTCAAGTGAGTGCATGCTCAGTTGGAGGATTGAAACTGGATGAGAGGCTGCTTGCTCTCATTGTGACATGGATTCTAACTCCAAGGGGGAGCAACCATTCTGTTTTGACTAAAGAAGATCTGGTTTACATCTTCTGCATCACCAAGAAGGTCAAGCTAAATTGGATTCACATCATCAAAGAGCACATGCAAAAAGCAATGAGGTTGGGTGACTATCACTATCCCTATGCTATTTTGATATCTAAATTCCTAAACTATTTTGAAGTTAATCTGGAAGATGAGACTTCTGAGCTGGTCAAGTCAACTCAAGAGTTGAACAATGGATCACTCAGCAAGATGGGATTTACAAAAATAGGTGGAAAATGGGTAAGCAAGGATGGTGATCATGGTGCCTCCTCTAGTGGTGCTGCTCAAGAAGAACCTACAGATATGAATGTTGAACATGAAGATCCAACAGGAGGATTTCAAGATGCTGGACCCAGTGCAGCTGCTGAACATCCAGAAGAAAGGATTCAATCAATGTCACCTTTTGAAAGGTTCATGATGAATAGGATGGATAGCTTTGCTGAAAACCAAAGAAACCTCCATGATTTGTGTGTTAGCAATTTCCAGAGGTTTGATACCAGGTTTGACAACATGGATGCAAGGTTCATAAGCCTAGATGAACAAATTGAAGCTGTTCAGAACCAAATCTTTGATCTTCAGTTTGGAGATAAGGAAGAATGAAGAAAAAAAAAACAACCGATTGGATTGTCGAAACAATCGATTGTTTTTGCTGCTGTTGAAGTTTGATTTTCTTTTCTTTCCTTCTGCTGTTGCTTTTATAATTCTGATGTAATATGAACTTTTTATGGCTTTATCTCTTATATTTGTCTATTTGTGAAGACAAATAGGGGGAGATTTTATGCTTGTTTTATGCTTGTTTGCTTAGATACTTGTTTAAGACTGTTTTTTAGCTGTTTTTTTTCTGATATTAATTGTTTAAGCTTTAACTGTGTATATTTTTTTTCTAACCAAATATCAGAAGTTCTATGTCTGCTAAAAGTTCGTTTGCAGGAACTGCTTCAGATTTAATCAGATCAACACAAGCATCAGGGATCAAGCATCAGGGATTTGTCTTCATCAAATAGGGGGAGATTGTTGAACCAAGTGGTGTTCAAGGTTTTGAAGAATCCAAATCCTTTGAAGGATGATGAAGCTTTTGCTGTGCTTGCTGTTGCTGTGCTGGTTTAGTTAGGATCTGGGTAGTTTGAGTTGTGTAACTCAACCTTTGATTGAATCTAAAGCTCAAGCATCTCAACTTTCAAACAAAGTAAAGTGTGTTTTCAAACTGAGTTAAAACAACCGATTGTTTTATCGAAACAACCGATTGTTTAAGCTTAGGTGTTTTGAAAACTGTTTTGAAATGTGAAAATTGGTTAAGTAACAAAACAACCGATTGATTCGAGGAAACAATCGATTGTTTGTTATGTTTTTATAACAGAAAACAGTTTTGACTTTGACTGAGCTTTAAATGGTTTTAATTCATACGCTCCAGTCATTAAATGCTTTGACCAATCTTTCTAAAGCAATTAAGAGTTTGTTAAGATTTGATTACAAACTTCTTCTTTATATATATACAGAAAAACAGATTTGAGTTAAGAAGAAGAATCTAAGTGAGTTGAAAAAGTTTTTCTAAGAGTTGGAGATTGCTTAGAGTTTTGGTTGATCAAAGTGCTGAGATAGGATTCTCTTGTATTGATTTCAGATTGCTTCTGTAACAAGTGTAATCCTTGTAATTCTGTGAACATTCGTTTGTGCTGTTGCTAAGAAGAGCTGTGTGTTCTTGAGGGGATCAAGATCAGCTTTCTTAGTGTGGTGTGCTGACCAAGGAAAGTGTGTTTCTTGAGGGTGTTCAAGGTCACTTTCTTGGTTGTGTGTAAGTAATCTAGTGTTGATTGCTTAGTGGATTTCCTCAGGGTTTCTGAGAAGACTGGATGTAGCTCTGGGTTGGAGTGAACCAGTATAAACATCTGTGTACAATCTCTCTATCCCTAACTCTTTAATTTCAGTTTATTTGTTTGCTGGTATAAACAACCGATTGTTTCGAAGAAACAACCGATTGTTTTCCTGGCAGTGCTGTGTTGCTTGCTGTTTTGGCAAACTGAATTGCTTAATCATTTGATTTCTGAAAGATATTCATTCTAGCTTGGAAAAGTTTGCGAAAACCTCTTTAAACAATTCACCCCCCCTCTAGTTTAAAGCCATCTTTCCTAACAATTGGTATCAGAGCTTGGTTCTTGAAAGTCATTCAAGTTGATCCTAAAATCTTTTAAAATGGCTGATAGACTACCTTTTGGGGAAGGTGCTTCAATAAACAGACCACCCTTGTTCTGTGGTTTGAATTACCAGTTTTGGAAAGTTAGAATGAAAATATTCATGGAATCTCTTGACAAAGGAATTTGGGATGCAATTGAAAATGGTCCTTTTATACCAAAGTTTGAAAAAGATGGTTCTGTCATTGAGAAGCCATGGTCTCAATGGACTGATGCAGAAAGCAAAAAGGCCAAATTTGATTGCATTGCCAAAAATATTATAACCTCTGCTTTAAATTCTGATGAGTTTTTCAGGGTATCACAATGTAAATCATCAAAGGAAATGTGGGATACTTTGGAGGTCACTCATGAAGGAACAAATGAAGTTAAAAGAGCTAGAAAGCATGCTCTAATCCAAGAGTATGAAATGTTCAGAATGCTTAAAGGTGAAACAATTGCTGAAGTACAGAAAAGGTTTACTCATATCATCAATCACCTTATGAGCCTAGACAAGACTTTTGACAAAGAAGAGCTAAACATCAAGATCTTGAAATGTCTTGATAGAGCATGGCAACCAAAGGTAACTGCTATTTCTGAATCTAAAGATCTAACATCCTTAAGTGTTGCTTCTTTGTTTGGAAAGCTTAGGGAACATGAGCTAGAGATGAATAGACTCAATGTTCAAGAGAATCAAGATAAGCACACAAGGAGCATAGCCTTGAAAGCATCCAAACACAAGGGAAAGCAAGATTCAAGTGATGATAGTGATGAGGAAAATCTGAGTTTGCTGTCAAGAAAATTCAGCAAATTCCTAAAGAGAAACCGCAACAAAGACAACAACAGGGATAGGTATGGAAACAAGAAATCCAATGATTTAAATTCAAATAACTATACTTGTTTTGGTTGTGGTGAGCAAGGTCACATAAAGGCAGATTGTCCCAACACAAGCAAGGAGAAAAAGGCAAGCTACAAGGAGAAGAAAGGCAAGACAAAGAGAGCCTACATAGCTTGGGATGAAAATGAGGTATCATCATCAAGTTCTTCATCAAGTGAAGATGAGAAAGCAAACCTATGTTTGATTGCTGAAGATGATGATGATTCAAGCAGTTCAAGTGAGGTAAGTTCTTGTGTTTCCTTAAATGAACAAAATTATTGTGAATTGCTTGAAGCTTTTCAAGAAACTCATGATGAAGCTAATCGCTTGGTGCTTTCAAACAACCGATTGAGAGATCTTAACAATGGGCTTGAAAAGAGAGTTAAATCACTTGAAGAGGATCTGAGAAAAGCAAAAATTGATTTTGAAAAGATGGAAAATCATTTCAAAAACACCTCTTGTAAGTGTGATACTCTCATTTGTGAAAATTGTGAAAATCTTGAGAAAAAGGTTCAATATCTTGTTGAAACTGTGGACAAGCTTTCAAAAGGGAAATCAAACTTTGAGAATGTCTTGGCATCTCAAAGTTGTGTTTTTGGAAAGGCTGGTTTAGGCTTCAATCCACAGAACAAGCAAGATAGGTTTTCAAAAAGTTTTTTAAGAAAACCAGAAAAACAACCGATTGTTAAGACGAAACAATCGATTGTTACATGCTTTTATTGCATGAAAAAGGGCCATTCGGTTAGATTTTGCAAAATAAGAAAGTTTTCTGTTCCAAGAGGCTACATGAAATGGATCCCTAAAGGATGTGAGGTTCCAAGTGTGAAAAAGAAACCAATTGGACCCACATTTGTGAAAGGACCAAATCTTGTTGCTTGAACTAATGTTTGTGCAGGAAAATTAATAGAAAAAGAGGAGCTGAGCCAACTGGTTAGACTGTTAAAGACAAAGGGCAATCATTGAAGCTGAATCAATGCTTTGCAGAAGGTCAATTCAATGTAAAGAAGCCTTCTTGATCAACAAGCAATTGGCTCATTGATGAAACAACACAAGGATGAGTTTTTTCTTTTACTATCCTCTACTTGTAGTATTAAAGTTCTTTCCTGTGTTTAATCCCTCTTTGGTCAATGTTATCTGTTGTTATCTGCTTCTGTTTTTGGTTAAAATTTCTTAAAATCAAGTTTTAACTGCTGCAGAAAAACAACCGATTGTTTCTTCGAAACAACCGATTGTTTTGGGTCTGACAGCACTGTGAGAAAATTGATTTAATTCTATTTTTTGGATTTCTATTCGTTGCAGATCATTTCAAATAGAGAATCTTGGTCAATGATACTGTGATTGAATGCTGAACAAGTTCAGAAAAGAAGTTACAAATATCATAAAGGAATATATTCCAAAATCTTGGAAATTCAAGTGCCTTAATGACAAGTCAAAGTCCACATGTGAAGACCATGTGTTTTTCAGCTTTTTCTGACATGTTCTGAACAGTCTTCTCTCTCTGAAAATCAGGTACCCATTGAATGGAATTAATCATAAATTGGTTTTCGGATGATTATAAAATCAGGTGCAGATGAACAACCAATTGCAACATCTCTTGCAACATCTCTTGCACCATCTCTTGAGAAAAACTGTAAAGAAGAGCTGCCCTCTGTTTTCTCATCTCTGCTGCCATGGAATCAACTCCTCCCACTTCTGGAAGAATCAAAACCAGAGCTGTAAGGTCTGGAGGAAGGCTGGAAGGATGGTTTTCTGGAGATAAAGATCTCATAGAAAAATATAGATATGAGACAAGTCTCAAGAAAATCAACAACCCCAAGGTTGTGAGTTTTGATTGGCTGAAAAGTCAAAAGCTGGACAATGTGAGGAAACTTCTCAAAGATCAGTATCTCAGAAGGTTTCTGGAGATGAAGGGCAACATATATCCAGACTTGGTGAAGGTCTTCTACACCAATTTGAAATTTGAAGGAAACAACCTAGTTTCTCATGTAAAAGGTGTGGACATGGAGATAACCCATGAGGTTTGGGCTGCTGTTGCTGGACTCAAGTTTTCTGGTATGCGAATCAGCAAAGGCAATCTTGGTGTGGTGGAGGATTTCAACAAAATTCAGTTTTACAGAAGCTGTTTGAAAAACACTCAAGCTCAAGTGAGTGCATGCTCAGTTGGAGGATTGAAACTGGATGAGAGGCTGCTTGCTCTCATTGTGACATGGATTCTAACTCCAAGGGGGAGCAACCATTCTGTTTTGACTAAAGAAGATCTGGTTTACATCTTCTGCATCACCAAGAAGGTCAAGCTAAATTGGATTCACATCATCAAAGAGCACATGCAAAAAGCAATGAGGTTGGGTGACTATCACTATCCCTATGCTATTTTGATATCTAAATTCCTAAACTATTTTGAAGTTAATCTGGAAGATGAGACTTCTGAGCTGGTCAAGTCAACTCAAGAGTTGAACAATGGATCACTCAGCAAGATGGGATTTACAAAAATAGGTGGAAAATGGGTAAGCAAGGATGGTGATCATGGTGCCTCCTCTAGTGGTGCTGCTCAAGAAGAACCTACAGATATGGATGTTGAACATGAAGATCCAACAGGAGGATTTCAAGATGCTGGACCCAGTGCAGCTGCTGAACATCCAGAAGAAAGGATTCAATCAATGTCACCTGTTGAAAGGTTCATGATGAATAGGATGGATAGCTTTGCTGAAAACCAAAGAAACCTCCATGATCTGTGTGTTAGCAATTTCCAAAGGTTTGATACCAGGTTTGACAACATGGATGCAAGGTTCATAAGCCTAGATGAACAAATTGAAGCTGTTCAGAACCAAATCTTTGATCTTCAGTTTGGAGATAAGGAAGAATGAAGAAAAACAACCGATTGGATTGTCGAAACAATCGATTGTTTTTGCTGCTGTTGAAGTTTGATTTTCTTTTCTTTCCTTCTGCTGTTGCTTTTATAATTCTGATGTAATATGAACTTTTTATGGCTTTATCTCTTATATTTGTCTATTTGTGAAGACAAATAGGGGGAGATTTTATGCTTGTTTGCTTAGATGCTTGTTTAAGACTGCTTTTAGCTGTTTTTTTCTGATATTAATTGTTTAAGCCTTAACTGTGTATATATTTTTTTCTAACCAAATATCAGAGGTTCAATGTCTGCTAAAAGTTCGTTTGCAGGAACTGCTTCAGATTTAATCAGATCAACATAAAGCATCAGGGATCAAGCATCAGGGATTTGTCTTCATCAAATAGGGGGAGATTGTTGAACCAAGTGGTGTTCAAGGTTTTGAAGAATCCAAATCCTTTGAAGGATGATGAAGCTTTTGCTGTGCTTGCTGTTGCTGTGCTGGTTTAGTTAGGATCTGGGTAGTTTGAGTTGTGTAACTCAACCTTTGATTGAATCTAAAGCTCAAGCATCTCAACTTTCAAACAAAGTAAAGTGTTTTTTCAAACTGAGTTAAAACAACCGATTGTTTTATCGAAACAACCGATTGTTTAAGCTTAGGTGTTTCGAAAACTGTTTTGAAATGTGAAAATTGGTTAAGTAACAAAACAACCGATTGATTCGAGGAAACAATCGATTGTTTGTTATGTTTTTATAACAGAAAACAGTTTTGACTTTGACTGAGCTTTAAATGGTTTTAATTCATACGCTCCAGTCATTAAATGCTTTGACCAATCTTTCTGAAAGCTTTTATGAGTTTGTTAAGATTTGATAAACAAACTTCCTTTTATATAATTCAGAAAATCTCTTTTTAAAAGGAAGAGAATGCTTTTGAAAAAGAGTTGAGAAGAGAGTTTTGGAAAATTGCTGAGATTGCTTAAGAGCTAAAGAGGTTGATCAAAGTGCTGAGATAGGATTCTCTTGTATTGATTTCAGATTGCTTCTGTAACAAGTGTAATCCTTGTAATTCTGTGAACATTCGTTTTGTGCTGTTGCTAAGAAGAGCTGTGTGTTCTTGAGGGGATCAAGATCAGCTTTCTTAGTGTGGTGTGCTGACCAAGGAAAGTGTGTTTCTTGAGGGTGTTCAAGGTCACTTTCTTGGTTGTGTGTAAGTAATCTAGTGTTGATTGCTTAGTGGGTTTCCTCAGGGTTTCTGAGAAGACTGGATGTAGCTTTGGGTTGGAGTGAACCAGTATAAAACATCTGTGTACAATCTCTCTATCCCTAACTCTTTAATTTCAGTTTATTTGTTGTTTGCTGGTATAAACAACCGATTGTTTCGAAGAAACAACCGATTGTTTTCCTGGCAGTGCTGTTTTGCTTGCTGTTTTGGCAAACTGAATTGCTTAATCATTTGATTTCTGAAAGATATTCATTCTAGCTTGGAAAAGTTTGCGAAAACCTCTTTAAACAATTCACCCCCCCTCTAGTTTAAAGCCATCTTTCCTAACATCCCTTACCTGGACTTGCATAAAATCTCACTAAGAGCTCCAAACCCACCGAGACTTAAGGATACCCGAGCTCTGTTTTAAGGCTTTGATCAGAAAACTTGCAGGGCACAACGTCAAGAATCCAGGGGCAGTTGCCGATCTTCAACTGGTACGCTAGGACGTCTGAACACAGGGAGAAGGAGAGGAAGGAAACAGGGAACCAAAGCTAACTCACTCAATCACTCTCGAACCACAGTAACGTCCACTGCCTCTCAGGAGTGAGTTTTGAATCTAAACCAACTTGCCCAGAAATGTCGCTGCCACCGCCCACTCTGCAGGAAGCTTGCGTGCACACTTCCTTGAACAGTATGACCACGTGGGTCTCTGCGCATACCAACTCTGGGTCACTTACCATACCAACTCTCTGATGCTAACTATTTTGAAACACCCTTTCTGTCTACGTGTCGCGCATGCAGGACGTTCTCATGCTGGGAGCCTGGGTCCCACCTTATCTGTGTGAAACACGACATCGCGCGATAACCATCCACCGATGACTGCTCGCGCGATGACCATGCCTCTCATACCGGCGATGACTGATGCCTCTCATACCGGCGATGACTGATGCCTCTCATACCGGCGATGACTGATGCCCCTTCCTGACGGACGACTGATTCCTCACCCTGGAAGACGACCGATGTCCGATGTCTCTCCATTTGGCAGACAACCGATGTCTCATTCAGGAAGACGACCGATGTGTCTCCCATCCTGGTTGATGACCGATGTTCCTCTCATCCTGTTGGCGATCTCTTATCGCCCTTGTGTGTGACGAGGACACATCGCCTCACTCTGGTCACCGATGTCACATCGTCACACCCAGCTGAGGGCTCGTCCTCCCATTCCTCTAAGTCTGTGGTATCACTCCCACATGACTCGGTGACGTCGGTAGCTTCTCCTTCCCGAGGACAGGTCGGTACCAACTCCTCGCGCGCCAATGCATGCAACACTAAGGACAATCTCTTATGCCCCAGCATAGAGTTTCGCATACATAGCGTATCTAAGGTGCAAATCACACCTTAATACGTGTGATTTTTGGAACCCCCCTATGGTCCCCCGACTGACCTCTACCAGCTGACCACAGACCTTGGGCGACGTCCGAGGTCTAACCACCATGAAACTTCTATTACAAGCTCTTTTTATTTTAAATAATAACATCTTCAGAAATTATTTAAATATAACACTTTTATTCCAATTAAATTTTTCTAGGTCCTAACACACTTGCAGAAGATTTTCTAATGCTCAAGTGAGTAAGAGTTTAGAAATATACAAATGATAAGTAACTAAAAATATATTCAATTAAAATGAGTACTCCATTAAGTTATATTTATAGACTTTTGGACCAACTAAAATATCCTGATAACTTATATTCGTCATCGAATATAAAACTGATTTATGAGTAATTGGAATTTGGTTTGTAAGGTATGTTTGAGTTGTGTAAATATGTAGGTGGTTAATGTCTACTATCACAAATGCGTATTATTTACTTAATATTTTTAATGGTTAATATCTACTGTTATAATGAGTATTATTTATTTAATATTTTTGGATGTCACAAATGAATATTATTTATTTAATATTTTTGATAATGGGTATTATTTATTTAATATTTTTGGATGTCACAAATGAGTATTATTTATTTAATATTTTTGGTAATGGGTAGTACAAATTTTAATCTAGAATTGATCCCACCGCGGACTCGAGCGTGGATGGGCTCTGCGTTCCTCCCGTGTGTCTTTTCCTCCGGTTGGCTTCCCTTCGTGGCGAAGCAAACGGTTCCTGCAAACACAGAGGGGTGCCCTAGCAACCGGTGTAGCTCCGACGCTCAAGTCAGTTTTGGGCAAGGAAACATCAAGGACTCTCTGTCTAATTTCTGGGTTACGTATCTCATACCTGGTTTGGCGTTCTTCTCCCTCATATAAACCCACGTCGCCCCCTACTGGCTATCTCTAGGGCCACTTGATTGCTCTGCACCGCCGCTGTCTACCACCAGGCCTACCTTGCGTGCAGGTCTTCCTCACTTGAGTGCAAAGTCTGACAGGGGAGGCTGCTTGGGTACCTCTGTACCCCTCGACTTCTGTGCCTATCTGCCCTACCTATTCTCTGGGAACATCTTCACCGTCCACGTGGCAGACATGCAACCCCACTGGGAGACTCTAACCTCGATGGGTTCTTGTCCCAGCAGGATTCTGCACCTAACTGCGTCTTCTCATCTTCATGCGTGGTCGCCTCGCGACTAAGGCCATTCCCTGCCTCTGGGCGCTTTACTGATCATTGGTCGCGTTGTTCACATTGCGCAGCCGATGTCACCTCGACACACACACCGATGACCGAGGTGTCTCTCATCCTGGCCGATGTCCGATGGCGCTTCTTTACGTTGTCGTGCTCTGCTTATGGAATCAGGCGAGGTCCTTGAGTAACGTTCTCGCTGGGAGCCTGGGTCCCAGTTTAACACGTGTTGGCAAGGAACCCCCGACGACTGATCACTCTGCATGCACCGACGACTGATCACTCTGCATGCACCGATGACTGATCACTCTGCATGCACCGATGGCTGATCACTCTGCATGCACCGATGAGTGATCACTCTGCATGCACTGATGACTGATCACTTTGTATGCACCGATGACTGATCACTCTGTATGCACCGATGACTGATCGGTGCTTCATCACTTCTCGCGCTCTACTTCCAGGCGCTCAAGTAGGAACCGGTCTTCTGGTGGCGGTCACTCGGTAGCTGACTACTGATTGCCATTCTTGAACGATCTCCACCCTGGTTCATCTGCTATCTCATGCCACGCGTTACTCTGTGACTGACCCACGTGGTCATCTGCTGCTGACGTCATCGGATACCGATGACCGACCGGATCAAGAATATTTATGTGAATTCAAGGTGATGATAAGTTAGAACCATTCCCCTGAAATTATTTGTAAATGTGTGATTAAATTAGAAAAAAATACAACTTACGATTAAAATATCACATAAATGAGTTATATGGTTAGAGCGAAGTGATTATGGGTGTCAATTATCCTAGTACATGTTTCTATAAATACTTTTTGAAAAATAAAATAATTTTTCATATGTTAAAATAATTTATATATAAATTAACAAATTATAATCGGTAACTGTGTAAGGAAAGCTTCTATAAATTAAATTATACATAAACTAATTTTAATTTATGGTGAAATCACTTGTTTTTATATTTTTCTCTTCTAAACATTACAACATCTTATCTCTCTAGCAACACCTATACTGATGTTAAAAAAAAGAGAACAGTTTTATGCATCATTAATGTATTATAAATAATTTTTTCAAATTTTAGACAATATTTTAAAACCATTCTCTAAAATGAAGACAACACTTTTTTAGTTTAATTTTTTACACAATAGTTATAAATTATTGCATTTGATTGTTATAACACATCTTAGATTTAAAAAATTGTTTTCAAATGTAACATAAAATATTATTTTTATATTTATTTTTTAATATATTTCAATTTTTTCATATTATATTTTATTTTAATTATCATCTTATTTTAATATTTATGGTATTAATTAAAAATTATAATAAAAACATAATAATATATTATTTTATTATTATTATTAAATGTTTTTATATTTAACTACTTAATTTTAACCAAAACCATAATTAATATTATAAACGTCTAACATATATTTAACTATATATTATTTGTATTTAACTTAAATCTAATTGAAAATATTTTAAGATATAAATAAAATTTAATAATATAATAAATAACATGAAAAATATAATAATAGGGATTAAACTTTGTAACCAAATTATTAATCTAAAAATAAAATAAATAAATATATCATTTAAGTATTTAATTTTTAAAATAATAAGATAAACAACTCAAATTTGTAAAAGTTATGTATTATAAATCAATAAATATATCATTTAAAATAATTAATAACTATATTTATTTGATGAAAATCATACTAATTCAAATAAAAATCATAAAAGATGGTGAGTAATAAACATATTTTAAATTTTAATTAAAATAATGAAAAATCAATTACACTACACAACATCAATTACTTAAGGAATTATATAATCACATTTCTTAACTTTTAATTTATATTTATTGCTATAACTATCCTTTTAAAAAAATTAAATATTAATAAATTATAGAAAATTTATTTTTTAATATTTTTAACTAAATATATATATATATATATATATATTTTTAATGTAACTAAAAATTTAATTCTATTTTTTATTTATATATTTTATAAGAAAACAAATTAAAACATAAATCGAAAACATTTTAGTAAAAATATCAAAAAAAAAAATCAAGATAATATTTGAACTGATACACTCTTAAATAAAACCAATTGAATTATAATTATAAACTACAAGGATAAACCTTTATCCAATAATTAATATCAAAGCTAAAATTATGGTTTGATGTTTTGCGAGATACTGCTGTCTCAAATTAAGTATTATTTTTTAAATAAATAACACCTTTCTTTTATCAAATCTAGAAAAATGAGTTTTTATAATAATTTAATGATATAACTAATATTAAATTGGAATGACCACATTACTTCATTAGTCAATGTAACAATATATGTCTCTATACATCTATCTGTTTATCATTCTTATTAAATTGGAATGACCACATTATTTCATTGGTCAATGTAACAAATGATCACATTGACTATTTTAAATAAAATTGGAACTGAATTAAGAATTTTAAAAATCATGAAACTACATTAAAAAAAAAATATAAGAACAAAAAAAAATCTATTTAATTAAAATTGGAACTGAATTAAGAATTTTAAAAATCATGAAACTACATTAAAAAATAAAAAAATATAAGAACAAAAAAAATCTATTTAATAAAAAATGTTAAATTTAATTATATATTTTATCATAAAATATTTAAAAAATTTAGAGGAATAAATCATTATATTTTTAAAATGTAGATATTACAAAAATTATCATTTAAGTATTTCTTATCCAAATATAAAGATATACAACGAAGAATTCTTCTTATTTGTTTAGTCATACAAGAGAAAGAAAGTAAATGCATGTATAAATCATTATCACATTATAATAAAATTATGTATAAATCATTATCACATTATAATAAAATTATTAAATATAAACTAATTTTAGAATTCATACAAGAGAAACTGTAACATCCCGCCAAAAGCTTTTCATATTTATGTAATAAAATAAAGGTGAAACAATAATATCAAAATTGAACATAGATATATACATAATATAATTCATCCATTAGTACAAATGTGCCTCAAAATAATATCCCTTTTTGAGGAAGTTTTAATACATCTCCATACAGGAGTTTCCAAAATAAAATAAAAAAAAAACCACAGCATTCAAAACCGGCAATCCCCTAACAGAAAACAAAAAACGGCGATCTCCTATCAGAAACAGGAAACAGGCGATCGCCTAACAGAAACAGAAACAGGCGATCTCCTTCCGGCGACCACTCACAGAGGAGCTCTACTACCTGCAACCTCGTCTGCTCCCGTGCAAATATACACGATCATCACAGGTTTAAGAAAAACAACCACGATACAAGATAAAAGGGTAAGCTATATATTTTCAAAAACTTTAAATATGAAACTTTATATCAATAGAAAACATAAATCCTTACACCATTCATAATCTATATCAATTTCAACCATCAACATCCACATATTCCACAAACTCGTCAAGTGTCTATTCACTATATTCAATATTCATGGTTCACACGTCAGACTTTCCACTGACTCGTAACATATAGACACATGACTCTACTTCCGGAAGACTCGTGCGTTGACTCAGACTCAGAGATCTGCACCTGTCATACCACACCACTGTGAAATCCACACAGGATCGCTGTGAAATCCACACAGCCATGCGCATACATAATCTCAATATCATCACTCTCCCGGTATGACAGGGTTAATTCATATAACAGGTCAAGTCAGTTATCTTTCAAACAACTTACCCATACATATGAACCTCCTTCGACTCTCCACAACTGAATAACTTCATCTATGTGATTCCATTATATCAGCAGAGTCAGGATATCTCCTTCTAGACAAGTCCCTAGTCAATGCACATTACACACGATCTTACACGGTATTTTCTTTCCTGAAAATACTATGCCTTGATCCCACATTCACAACATTCAATGCATCATACAACACGTAAAAGCATAATTCCATCATATAATATTTTGAACCTTTTCTTAAACAATCCCAATCACAGAAACAATCATTCCAAGGTTCAGATTTTCGAATATTACATGCATCTCACATTTCAATCTCAAACAGTTTTCAAACGACACTAAAATAGGGGATTTCGAAAACGGCACTAAAACCGGCGATCACGTCGCCCCACACATAAAAACAGAGTATCGTGAAAAGCATATGAAAACCGGCGACCACGTCGCCCTCACTTCAGAACCTACTCGCCTAACGTTTTTATAAACGAAAATGCTAGCTTCCCTTACCTGGACTAGCGCAAAACACCAAGAGCTCCAAAACCTGCCGAAGCTTAAGGGTGCCTTAACTCTGTTCTAGCGTCCTGACGGAAAACTCGCAGAGAACTCCCCAGGTATCCATGTGCAGTCGTCGCTCGTCGCACTGGTGCTTGAGGATGTCTGAATCGCAGCGCGAAGGAGAGAAAAGAGAAGGATGAAGGTGAACTCACTCTGTCACTCTTGAACCACAGCAACGTTCTCCCTCTCAGAAGTGAGTTTTTGAATCTAAACCAACTTGTCCACAAAAGCCGCTGCCACCACCCACTCTGCAGGGAAGCTTGCGTGCACGCTTCCCTGAACAGTACGACCACGCATGCCTCTGCGCATGCCAACACTCTGATGTCACTATTCTGAACTACCCTTTTTGTCTACGTGTCGCACGTGCAGGACGTTTCATGCTGGGAGTCTGGGTCCTACCTTATCTGTGTGAAACTCGACATCGCGCGATAACCTTCCACCGATGACCGCTCGCGCGATGACTATCCACCGATGACCGCTCGCACGATGACTATCCACCGATGTCTCATCCTAGCGGACGATCGATGTCTCTCCCTGGGAGACGACCGATGTCTCGCGCCCTGGCGATGCCTGCATGCCTCGCGCCCTGGCGATGCCCGCATGCCTCGCGCCCTGGCGATGCCCGACGACACATCGCCACGCCTTGCTGAAGGTTCTTCATCCCACTATGTTACATCCAAGGTATCATCTCCACATGACTTGGTGACGTCGGTAGCTTCACATTTCCAAGAGTAGATCAGCACCACTCCTCGTGCGCCCATGCATGCAACACTAAGGACGATTTCTTATGCTCAAGCATAGAGCTTCGCATGCACAGCGTATCTAAGGCTTAACCCACACCTCGATACGCGTGGTTTTTGGAACCCACTCTGGTTGATCCAGTATCCTGACCACATACTGAGTGCACTTTCGGCGATCATGTGCACCATAGGCGATTGGCGATCATGTACACTACAGGCGATTGGCGTTCATGTGTAATCTAGGCGACAGGCGATTATGTACTAACCATGCGATCTCATAGTCTTCTAAGCTACCCTTTCCTTCCTTTTTATTTTAAATAAAAACATACTTAGAATTCATTTAAAATATATTCCTTTTATTCCAATTTAATTTTACAGGTCCTTACAGAAACAAAGTACATGCATGTATAAATTATTATCACATTATAATAAAATTATTAAATATAAACTAATTTTAGAGATAATAAATAGTTAATTAATATAATGATTAAATTAGATACTATTTTATAAATTAAAAATTATTATATTTAAAATAATTTTTATATTAACTTTTTTTATAAAAAAAAGAATAAATAAATAAATATGAACCACTTAAAGGTGATTCAACCGTATACATACCAACCAACTGCTTCATTCAAAAGAAAGACTCAACAACTTTACTATAACCTACCAACACAAAACCAACAAAACATCTAAAAGAACTAGTTTTTATGTTAATAAAAAATTATAAACTATAGTTTTTAAAGTAATATCACCATTAAAGTTTTAACTATAAATATTTTAAATTAATCTTTATAAAAAAAAGAAGACAAAGTATCATGAAAATGGTTTAAAGAAACATGGCATGGCATGAATATAAGGCAATTAATACTAACAAGCCAGATATACACATGAACTTTTGGTGAGCATATGCAGTGGTTTGGGTCATGCAAATCTGAATTTTGTAGTGAGAGGATAAAGCAAGATTACTACTTAGTCAAAGATAGGAGTTTTGTACACATACAACAATTCTCTTATCTATCTTTTTGAAGGGATTATATTGTATATAAAGTACGGGAGGAAGAATACGTTCTTAACAAAATTTTCTTCATATGAATATTATGTAAATGGTTCGAAGCACCTTAAGTGTTATATTTTAGAAATATATTTATTTTCTTGATAAAAAGTTGCTAAATTTAAAAGGTAAATTATGTGTTATATCATCATTGATGATATTTGTAAGGACCTATAAATTTATTTGGAATAAAAGTGATATATTTTAAATGATTTCTGAGTATGTTATTATTTAAAATAAAAAGGACATAAAAATAGAAAATCTCATAGTGGTCAGACCTCGGACGTCGCCCAAGGTCTGGGATCAGCTGGTAGAGGGCGATCGGTTGACCATTTTGCTAACCAAGTAGTCAGGTGCGATGACTTTATCGTGAGGTAATCACGTGGGCGTGCTTGAGGTGGGGAGGCACGTGAATCAAGAAGGGTAAGAGAAAGGAAGGTGTAGCTTAGAAGTCGATGAGATCGCCGTTTGTTGAAGAAGGCGGCGGCCTCCGACTTCCCCCGTAGGAAATCAACAATCGCCTATGGTGTACATGATCGCCGAAAAGAGCACGTCACCGAGTATTCGAGAAGACTTGGTAAGCACTTAGTATGTGGTCTAAATACAGAAGATGAGTGAATTAGAAGATAGGTGGCATATCTGCCACCATGAGTAGTGTGAGCCGTGATACCCCAGACTTAGAGGAATGGGAGGATGAACCTTCAGCAAGGTGTGACGATGTGACATCGGTGACCAGAGTGAGGCGATGTGTCCTCGTCACACACTAGGACGATAAGAGATCGCCAACAGGATGAGAGGAACATCAGTCATCGCCGGGATGAGAGGCACATCAGTCATCCCGGAATGACAGACACATCGTTCATTGGCGGATAATCATCGCGCGGTTAGTCATCGGTGGATGGTCATCGCGCGAGGTAGTGTTTCACACAGATAAGGTGGGACCCAAGCTCCCAGCATGAACGTTCTGCATGCGCGACACGTAGATATTAGGAGTGCTTCAGAACAGTTGACGCCAGAGAGTTGGTAAGGCAGGTAACCCAAAGTTGGTACGCGCAGAGACATCACGTGACAGTTCTGTCAGAGGAAACGTGCACGCAAGCTTCCCACAGAGTGGGTAACGGCAGCTACACGGCGGGTCTACGTTTCTTAGTCGCAGAACACACCTCCTCTTAGTTGGAGTTCGAACGCTGTTGGAGTAGCGAGAGATAGAGTGAGTTTAGTCTTCATCCTTTCTCCTTCCTCTCCTTCACTCTGCGATTCAGGCCTTCTCACGTCCCAGCTTGGCTACCGGCGACTGCCATAGAGCACCTGGGAAGGTTCTCTGCAAGTTTCCAATCAAGCCTTAAAACAGAGTTCGGGTATCCTTAAGTTCGGTGGGTTAGAGCTCGTAGTGAGATTTTACGCAAGTCCAGGTAAGGGAAGCTAGCTTTATTTTCAATAACAACTGTAGGCTAGAAGATTCTGAAGTTGGGGCGACGTGGTCGCCGATTTTCAAACTTTCTTGCACGATGCTCTGTTTTTATGTGTGGGGCGACGTCATCTTTCCCTCCCCAAGTTCGTCGGCCCGACGCCGGTTTTAATGCAAATTTCGAAATCCCCTGTTTTAGTGTCGTTTTGAAATTGTTTGAGATTGAAATGTGAAATGCATATGATATTAAAAAATCTGAACTTTGGTATGATTGTTTTTGTGATTGGGATTGTTTAAGAAAAGATTCAAAATATTATATGATGGAATTGTGCTTTTACGTGTGGTATGATGTACTGGATGAATGTGAAATTGTGATCAAGACATAGTATTTTCAGGAAAGGAAATACCGTGTTGAGATTGGTATTAGAGTGTATTGATCAGTGAGTATCCTGTGAATGAGACGATCCTGACTCTGCTGATATAATGGAATCACATAGATGAAGTTATTCAGTTGTTGAGAGTCGAAGAAGGTTCATATGTATGGGTAAGTTGTTTGAAAGATAACTAACTTGACCTGTTATATGAATTAACCTTGTCATACCGGGAGAGTGATGATATTGAGATTATGTATGTGCATGGCTGTGTGGATTTCATAGCGACCCTATGTGGATTTCACAGTGGTGTGGTATGACAGGTGCAGGTCTCTGGATGCTAAGTTCAACGCACGAGTCTTCCGGAAGTAGTGTCAAGTGTCTATGTGTGATGAGTTAGTGGAAGTATGACGTGAGAAAGAGAAATATTGAAATTTGATAGACACTTGATGGATTATGTGAAATGAATGACACTTGAGGGAATTGTGAAATGTGTGAATATTGGATGGTTTACGTTAATATCAAGTTTCATGTTTTAAAGTTTTAAAAAAAAATATCTAGCTTACCCCTGTGTTTTGTTTTCTTAAAACTGTGATGATCGCGTAATTACACGGGAGCAGATGATGTTGCAGGCAGTAGAGCTCCTCAGTGAGCAGATGGAGAAAAATAATAGTTTTAATTTGACTTAAATGTTGTATTTCCGTTTTGAAAACTTTTGATGTATAAATTAAACTCCCTGCGAGGAGAGATGTTTCTTTCGAGATACAATGTATGGAATGGATGAATTATATATATATATACCTATGTTAATTTTGATATTATTGTTTTATCTTTATTTTATTATATAAAAATGAATAAGATATTTTAGGGGCGTTACAATATTCGCTTAATCAAAGTATTGGGTTCAATAATTCTTCTTAAACGCATACCTTCTATATTTGGTCCTATGCTCATTCACATTCACAAATTTTAATTTTCATCTTTAGCTTCTAAACTCCAAATAATGGAAATCCTGTCAATCAAGAAGTTAAAAGACAACTTATTTAAGATCACATTGCTATCACAAACAAAACTAGGCAAAATAAAACTATTATTCTTTATCTTTAAAAATAATAACATAATTTTTTAAGAAAAATTGTAACATATAAAAAAAAATAACATATAAAAATATTATATTATTATTTAGTTGCTTCTTGATATCTATAAATAGGATAATTGGGTAGTTTATTTTTACAAAATTTCTACCTCTCTATCACCATTCTTTCTAAATTCTCTCTAAGGCAAATAAATTTAAACTCTATCACTTTTTAGATCTAGAAGAAGCAACAAGAAGCTTGATACAATCCAAGCCAACAAAGAGATGACCAAGGGTTCAAATTACTATTCACACTATGAGAAGTTGTAACATCCCGCCAAATTCCTTTTCATATTTATGTAATAAAATAAAGGTGAAACAAATATATCGAAGTGAACATAATTATATATATGTAATGAAGTTTCTCCTCACAGGGAGTTTAATACATAATCGGTCAGTTTTCAAAAAACGTAAACAAAATACAGCAAAATAAAAAAACAGGCGATCTCCTAACAGAAAAAGGCGATCTCCTATCAGAAAACGGAGATCTCCTATCAGACAACAGAAAAAGGGTGATCGCCTAACAGAAACAGAAACAGGCGATCTTCTTTCGGCGACCACTCACTGAGGAGTTCTACTTCCTGCAACATCATCTGCTCCCGTGTAAATTATACACGATCATCACAGGTTTAAGAAAAAGCCAAACACAACACCAAAAACACAGGGTAAGCTAGATATTTGAAAGAGAATTTATATATGAAACTTTAAAATCAAGATAAAACAGATTTAAGACACTCACGTGAAAACCATCAACTTTCTCATTCCCTTCACATGACCATCAAGTAAATCACATATTTCACAATTTCTCAAGAGTCGTTCAATTCACATAATTCATCAAGTGTCTATCAATTTCAATGTTCCTCATTTCTCACGTCAGACTTCCACTGACTCATCACATAAGACACTTGACACTACTTCTGGAAGACTCGTGCGTTGACTCAGACTCAGAGATCTGCACCCGTCATGCCACACCACTGTGAAATCCACACAGGGTCGCTGTGAAATCCACACAGCCATGCGCATACACAATCTCAATATCATCACTCTCCCGGTATGACAGGGTTAATTCATATAACAGGTCAAGTCCGTTATCTTTCAAACAACTTACCCATACATATGAACCTCCTTCGACTCTCCACAACTGAATAACTTCATCTATGTGATTCCATTATATCAACAGAGTCAGGATATCTCCTTCTAGACAAGTCCCTAGTCAATGCACATTACACACGATCTTACACGGTATTTTCTTTCCTGAAAATACTATGCCTTGATCCCACATTCACAACATTCAATACATCATACAACACTTAATGAACGATTCCAGTCACAGCAACATTCATTCCGCGGTTCAGATTTTCGAATATCACATGCATTTCACATTTAAATCTCAAACAGTTTCAAACAACACAAAAACAGGGGAGCTCGAAAAATAACGCCAAAACCGGCGATCTCGTCCAAAAATAGGGGATTATGCAATAACAGTTGAAAACCGGCGACCACGTCGCCCCATCATCTCAATCATCTAATATAAGGTTTTCGTTGGAAATAAGGCTAGCTTCCCTTACCTGGACTAGCGCAAAATACCAAGAGCTCCAAAACCCGCCGAAGCTTAAGGATGCCTTAACTCTGTTCTAGCGTCCTGACGGGAGAACTTGCAGAGAACTCCCCAGGTATCCGAAGGCAGTCGTCGCTCGTCGCACTGGTGCTTGAGGATGTCTGAATCGCAGCGCGAAGGAGAGAAAAGAGAGAGATGAAGGTGAACTCACTCTGTCACTCTTGAACCACAGCAACGTTCTCTGCCCTCAGAAGTGAGTTTTTGAATCTAAACCAACTTGTCCACAAAAGCCGCTGCCACCACCCACTCTGCAGGGAAGCTTGCGTGTACACTTCCCTGAACAGTACGACTACGCGTGCCTCTGCGTAGGCCAACACTCTGATGTCACTATTCTGAACCACCCTTTTTGTCTACGTGTCGCGCGTGCAGGACGTTTCATGCTGGGAGCCTGGGTCCCACCTTATCTGTGTGAAACTCGACATCGCGCGATAACCTTCCACCGATGACCGCTCGCGCGATGACTAACCACCGATGCCTCATCCTGGCGGACGACCGATGACTCTCCCTGGGAGACGACTGATGTCTCACCCTGGCGATGACCGCATGCCTCGCGCCCTGGCGATGCTCGCAAGTCTCGCGCCCTGGTGATGCCTGCATGCCTCGCGCCCGGCGATGCCCGCATGCCTCGCGCCCTGGCGATGCCCTCAAGTCTCGCGCCCTGGCGATGCCCGCATGCCTCGCGCCCGGCGATGCCCGCATGCCTCGTGCCCTGGCGATGCCCGCATGCCTCGCGCCCGGCGATGCCCGCATGCCTCGCGCCGGGCGATGCCCGCATGCCTCGCGCCCGACGATGCCTGACGACACATCGCCACGCCTTGCTGAAGGTTCTTCATCCCACTATGTTACGTCCAAGGTATCATCTCCACATGACTTGGTGACGTCGGTAGCTTCACATTTCCAAGAGTAGATCAGCACTACTCCTCGTGCGCCCATGCATACAACACTAAGGACGATTTCTTATGCTCAAGCATAGAGCTTCGCATGCACAGCGTATCTAAGGCTTAACCCACACCTTGATATGCGTGGTTTTTGGAACCCACTCTGGTTGATCCAGTATCCTGACCACATACTGAGTGCACTTTCGGCGATCATGTGCACCATAGGCGACTGGCGATCACGTGTAATCTAGGCGACAGGCGATTATCTACTAACCAGGCGATCTCATAGTCTTCTAAACTACACTTTCCTTCCTTTTTATTTTAAATAAAAACATACTTAGAATTCATTTAAAATATATTCCTTTTATTCCAATTTAATTTTACAGGTCCTTACATTCTCCCCAACAAGAAAAATATTTGTCCTCGAAAATTGAATTACAAGGAAAAGAGGTATGGATAGGCTTCTCTCATGGGTTCTTCTAACTCCCAAGTTGAATCACCCGATCTCTCATCCCACACCACTTTCACCATGCTGATGGTCTTGCCTCTGAGCTGTTTACTTTGCCGATCGTCAATCCTGACTGGTTTCGCTTCAAAGGACAAGTCATCCCTGATCTGCACATCGTCTACTTCCAGCACATGACTAGGGTCTGCCATGTACTTCCTCAGCTGTGATACGTGAAAGACATTGTGCAGATTTGCTAAATGGGGAGGTAGGGCGATCTCATAAGCCACTGGACCAATCCTCCTTAAGATCTGATATGGTCCCACGAACTTAGGGGACAACTTCTTTGATCTGATCGCCCGTCCTACACCTTTGGTTGGTGTCACTCTCATGAACACATGGTCTCCAGCAGCAAACTCCAAAGGTTTTCTCCTCTGATCTGCATAGGATTTCTGCCTACTTTGACAAGCTCTCATTCTGCCTTGTATTTGTTTCACCTTCTCGGTCGTCTGCTGAATCAACTCTGGGCCAACCAATACTGTTTCACCCTCCTGGTACCAGCACAATGGAGTTCTGCATTTCCTTCCATACAAGGCTTCGTATGGCGCTATCCCTATGCTGGCGTGATAACTGTTATTATAGGTAAACTCCACCAGCGGCAACACCTCATCCCAACTTCCCAATTGATCCAAGACGCACGTCCTCAGTAGATCTTCCAAGGACTGGATCGTTCTCTCTGACTGTCCATCTGTTTGAGGATGATATGCCGAGCTCATCCTCAACTTAGTTCCTAAGCAATCTTGTAATGTCTGCCAAAACCGTGAAGTGAACCTGGGATCTCTATCTGAAACAATACTGGAAGGCACTCCATGCAGCCTCACTATTTCTTTGATGTACAATTGTGCCAACTTGGCCAAGGGCATTTTCAAATTCACTGGAAGAAAGTGGGCACTCTTCGTCAGCCGATCTACTATGACCCAGATTGCATCATGACCCTTTACCGATCTGGGTAAATGGGTAACAAAATCCATGGCAATGCTGTCCCATTTCCACTCAGGGATATCCAGTTGCTGTAACAACCCGCCAGGTCTTTGATGCTCTACCTTTGCCTTCTGACACGTCAAGCAGGTAGTAACATACTGGGCGATGTCTCTCTTCATGCCCGACCACCAAAATGACTCCATCAAGTCATGGTACATCTTGTTCATGCCTGGATGTAGGCTAAGGCGACTCTTGTGACCTTCCTCTAGGATTATCTTCTTCAACTCTTCATTTGCAGGTATGCAAATTCTGCCATTAAATCTCAAGATCCCATCATCGCCCATCACAAAGTCTCTAGCCTGGTCGGTCCCTAGTGACTCCACAGTACGCTTCAGACTAGGGTCCTCCAACTGCTTATCCTTTATCATTCCAAGGAAGTCATTAGTTATAGCCAACTTACTACAACTAATGTGATTTACATGAAATTCTACCCCAAGGTTTAAGTCTCTGAATTGCTCGATCAGTTTCTGCTCTTCCATCATCATGGTGGCTGCTTGTATTGATTTTCTACTCAAAGCATCCGCCACGACATTGGCCTTCCCTGGATGGTACATGAGTTGAAAATCATAGTCCTTTAGAAACTCCATCCACCTTCTTTGCCTCATGTTTAGTTCCTTCTAATCAAACAGGTATTTCAGGCTCTTATGGTCACTGAACATCTGGAACCGAGCTCCATATAAATAGTGCCTCCAAATCTTCAAGGCAAACACCACAGCCGCCAACTCCAAATCATGAGTAGGATAGTTCCTCTCATGAACCTTGAGTTGCCTTGAAGCATATGCAACCACTCTTTTCTCTTGCATCAAAACACATCCCAAACCCTGATGTGAAGCATCACAGTAGACCTCAAAAGGTCTTCCTACATCTGGGATCACCAGCACTGGAGCACTAGTCAACCTTTCCTTTAGTTCCATGAAACTCTGTTCACATCGATCGGTCCAAGCAAAAGGTTGATCCTTGCGGGTCAACTGTGTTAAAGGAGCCACTACCTTGGAAAAGTCCTCAATAAACCTCCGATAGTAGCCAGCCAAACCCACAAAGCTCCTTATCTCAGTGACTGTCTTAGGACGTTCCCACTGCAACACTGCCTCTACCTTGGCTGGATCCACTGAGATCCCCCGAACAGATATCACGTGTCCTAAGAAGTTGACTTCCTTCAGCCAGAACTCACACTTAGAGAACTTGGCATAGAGTTGCTTCTCCCTCAGAATCTCCAACACTGTCCTCAGATGTTCTTCATGTTCTTCCTTGGTCCTTGAATAAATGAGTATGTCGTCTATGAAGACTACCACAAACTTATCCAAGAAAGGGCGAAAAATCCTATTCATGTAGTCCATGAACAGAGCTGGAGCATTTGTGACTCCAAACGGCATCACCACATACTCATAGTGCCCATAACGAGACCTAAATGCTGTCTTTTGAACGTCTTCCGCTTTTACCAAAATTTGGTGGTACCCCGATCTCAGATCAATCTTTGAGAACACCGAGGCCCCATGTATTTGATCCATCAAATCGTCAATTCTAGGTAGGGGGTACTTGTTCTTGATGGTCAACTTGTTCAACTGCCTGTAATCTATACACAGCTGAGACCCTCCATCCTTTTTCTTAACTAGGAGGACTGGAGCCCCCCATGGAGATACACTAGGTCTGATGAATTGTTTCTCCAACAACTCTTCCACTTGCTTCTTTAATTCTGCCAACTCGGCTAGAGCCATCCTGTAAGGTGCCATTGACACTGGTCCGGCTCCAGGTACCAAATCAATAGAGAATTCCACCTCTCTCTTAGGAGGTAATCCAGGTACTTCTTCTGGAAATACATCCATGAAATCTTTCACCACATGTATCCTGCTTACGTCCTCTTCATTCTTCACTTCCAACCGAGTTAGGATCACGAAGCACCTCGCCCCTTTTTCCGACCACCCTTGCTGAGCAGATATCACATCTGACTCTTGGAGGTCTGGAAACGCTATTTTCTGACTACCGCAGTCTATGAGAACGTGATTGGCAGATAGCCAATCCATTCCCAGGATAACATCCAGGTCCTGAAGAGGTAGGCAGATCAAGTTTACTTTGAACCTGCGTCCCTCTACTATCACTGGACATTCAGGGCAAACTGTAGAGGTCAACACCTGTCCTGACGCAGGTGTAGAGACCAACAGTTCAAACGGTAACTCCTTCACTAGAAGGCCCAACTCGGCTACACACAGGCTTGACACAAAGGAGTGTGTCGCTCTAGAATCAAACAAGGCTTTTACACCTCTACCAGCTATAAAACAAACACCTTGCACTAGGTTACCTGACTGAGACGCCTCTGCTCTTGTCATGGCAAACACTCTCCCTGCTGCCTGAGGTCTGCTGCCTTCATTCCTCAACTGCTGAGAACTACTGGGTTGAGTCGCCCCATTCCTGTTAGGGCACTCTCTAGCAACGTGCCCTGTCTTTTGGCAGGTGTAACACCTTCTCTCTGAATTCTTCTTGAAGCACACATTGGAGGTGTGTGGTCCACCACAATGGAAACACTTGGGTTTCCAAGGTTGCTGCTGCTGAAACTGGGATGATGCTGCTCCTGCCCGATGTGGTGGAGGTCTCGCATAGGGCTTGCTTTGTGGGTGCTGCACCTTGGCCTTCCCACTGGAAGAACCCCCTGGGTGTGACCTGATCACCCGGGAATCACCCTTTTCCAGAGTCTCCACCATCTTCGCCTTCTCTACTAAGGCGTGAAATTCCCTGATGCACATCGGGACTATGGTCCTCTTCAGCCCATGCTTCAGTCCCTCTTCAAACTTACTACACCTCCAAGCCTCAGAGGTCGCCTGGGTATAGAATCGGGCGAGATACTCAAACCGAGCAGCATAAGCATTCACTGACATCTCCCCCTGCTCCAATATGAGGAATTCTGCTTCCCTCGCAAATCTTGCACTATCTGGGAAGTATTTTTCCAGAAATTTCACCCTAAAGCTCTCCCAGTCTAACACTTCAGCTCTGGCTTCCATCATCTGCTGAGCTCCCATCCACCAGAACTCGGCTTCTCCAGATAGCAGATAGGTGGCGAACACCAATTTCTTCTCTTCAGGGCAGGAGGTCGCCCTAAAGATTTTCTCCAACTCCCTGAGCCACTGATCTGCTTGATCAGGGGTAGCATTCCCACTGAACTTGGGTGGGTTGTGCCTCATGAACTCGGTCAGTCCCATCTGTTCTTGAGGCTGACCGACGTGGGAATTTGTTTCAGCCGACCGAGCAGTTTCCCAATGGTGCATTGCAGCTTGATGGTTCTGAGCCATCGCTACATTCTGTTGTTGGATGGCAGTTGCCATCATCTCAATAGCCTTGGCAATCTGGCTCATTTCCGAAGAAGGTTGGGGAGGGGTAGGAGGTCTACGTGCCATCTCTCTTCGTTTCAGATTTTGAAACTATGGGTTTCTATATTACCTACAACTACAAGAATGAGATCGATAAGAAATCAATTCATTCAGGAGGTAACATCTAGACCTTACAAAGGTCAGCATCTCAAAGTCATTAAGAACTTGAGCTCATCAACAGAATCATAATACTTATAACCTCAACCAAAACACCAAAACAGCTACTGGTATACAACCATCAATCCAAACAACCACTTTCAATCAATTACAAAAACACTCAATAAAATGAAATAAATCACACCAGAATTCAATGTATGCTAAACATCAAACCTTTGGAATTAAGATTGAGAATCATCTCGATCCAGTTATGAGTGTGCACCCTCACTACTTTATCAAGATCCTCTCATTCTTAATACTAAGATTTTCAGTTAGGGCATATATTCACTAAAGCACACACAAAATTTCAATATAAAAACGTTTGAAAACCTTTCACTATAGTTGTTATTTAAAACTCAAATAAATTTTATGAGCAGAAGAAACACAATGGATCCACAGCCCTCAGGTCATCCTAAGGACGAACTGCTCTGATACCATTAATGTAACATTCCGCCAAATTCCTTTTCATATTTATGTAATAAAATAAAGGTGAAACAAATATATCAAAGTGAACATAATTATATATATGTAATGAAGTTTCTCCTCACAGGGAGTTTAATACATAATCGATCAGTTTTCCAAAAACGTAAACAAAATACAGCAAAATAAAAAAAACAGGCGATCTCCTAATAGAAAAAGGCGATCTCCTATCAGAAAAGGGCGATCTCCTATCAGACAACAGAAAAAGGGTGATCGCCTAACAGAAACAGAAACAGGCGATCTCCTTCCGGCGACCACTCACTGAGGAGTTCTACTTCCTGCAACATCATCTGCTCCCGTGTAAATTATACATGATCATCACAGGTTTAAGAAAAAGCCAAACACAATACCAAAAACACAGGGTAAGCTAGATATTTGAAAGAGAATTTAGATATGAAACTTTAAAATCAAGATAAAACAGATTTAAGACACCCACGTGAAAACCATCAACTTTCTCATTCCCTTCACATGACCATCAAGTAAATCACATATTTCACAATTCCTCAAGAGTCGTTCAATTCACATAATTCATCAAGTGTCTATCAATTTCAATGTTCCTCATTTCTCACGTCAGACTTCCACTGACTCATCACACAAGACACTTGACACTACTTCCGGAAGACTCGTGCGTTGACTCAGACTCAGAGATCTGCACCCGTCATACCACACCACTGTGAAATCCACACAGGGTCGCTGTGAAATCCACACAGCCATGCGCATACACAATCTCAATATCATCACTCTCCCGGTATGACAGGGTTAATTCATATAACAGGTCAAGTCCGTTATCTTTCAAACAACTTACCCATACATATGAACCTCCTTCGACTCTCCACAACTGAATAACTTCATCTATGTGATTCCATTATATCAGCAGAGTCAGGATATCTCCTTCTAGACAAGTCCCTAGTCAATGCACATTACACACGATCTTACACGGTATTTTCTTTCCTGAAAATACTATGCCTTGATCCCACATTCACAACATTCAATACATCATACAACACTTAAGGAACGATTCCAGTCACAGCAACATTCATTCCGCGGTTCAGATTTTCGAATATCACATGCATTTCACATTTAAATCTCAAACAGTTTCAAACAACACAAAAACAGGGGAGCTCGAAAAACAACGCCAAAACCGGCGATCTCGTCCAAAAACAGGGGATTATGCAATAACAGTTGAAAACCGGCGACCACGTTGCCCCATCATCTCAATCATCTAATATAAGGTTTTCGTTGGAAATAAGGCTAGCTTCCCTTACCTGGACTAGCGCAAAATACCAAGAGCTCCAAAAACCGCCGAAGCTTAAGGATGCCTTAACTCTGTTCTAGCGTCCTGACGGGAGAACTTGCAGAGAACTCCCTAGGTATCCGAAGGCAGTCGTCGCTCGTCGCATTGGTGCTTGAGGATGTCTGAATCGCAGCGCGAAGGAGAGAAAAGAGAGAGATGAAGGTGAACTCACTCTGTCACTCTTGAACCACAGCAACGTTCTCTGCCCTCAGAAGTGAGTTTTTGAATCTAAACCAACTTGTCCACAAAAGCCGCTGCCACCACCCACTCTGTAGGGAAGCGTGCGTGTACGCTTCCCTGAACAGTACGACTACGCGTGCCTCTGCATAGGCCAACACTCTGATGTCACTATTCTGAACCACCCTTGTTGTCTACGTGTCGCGCGTGCAAGACGTTTCATGCTGGGAGCCTGGGTCCCACCTTATCTGTGTGAAACTCGACATCGCGCGATAACCTTCCACCGATGACCGCTCGCGCGATGACTAACCACCGATGCCTCATCCTGGCGGACGACCGATGTCTCTCCCTGGGAGACGACTGATGTCTCGCCCTGGCGATGACCGCATGCCTCGCGCCCTGGCGATGCCCGCAAGTCTCGCGCCCTGGCGATGCCCGCATGCCTTGCGCCCGGCGATGCCCGCATGCCTCGCGCCCGGCGATGCCCGCATGCCTCGCGCCCTGGCGATGCTCTCAAGTCTCGCGCCCTGGCGATGCCCGCATGCCTCGCGCCCGGTGATGCCCGCATGCCTCGCGCCCTGGCGATGCCCGCATGCCTCGCGCCCTGGCGATGCCCGCATGCCTCGCGCCCGGCGATGCCCGCATGCCTCGCGCCCGGCGATGCCCGACGACACATCGCCACGCCTTGCTGAAGGTTCTTCATCCCACTATGTTACGTCCAAGGTATCATCTCCACATGACTTGGTGACGTCGGTAGCTTCACATTTCCAAGAGTAGATCAGCACTACTCCTCGTGCGCCCATGCATGCAACACTAAGGACGATTTCTTATGCTCAAGCATAGAGCTTCGCATGCACAGCGTATCTAAGGCTTAACCCACACCTTGATACGCGTGGTTTTTGGAACCCACTCTGGTTGATCCAGTATCCTGACCACATACTGAGTGCACTTTCGGCGATCATGTGCACCATAGGCGACTAGCGATCACGTGTAATCTAGGCGACAAGCGATTATCTACTAACCAGGCGATCTCATAGTCTTCTAAACTACACTTTCCTTCCTTTTTATTTTAAATAAAAACATACTTAGAATTCATTTAAAATATATTCCTTTTATTCCAATTTAATTTTACAGGTCCTTACATAAGTCATCTCAACTTTCAAGTGAAGACCCCACCAAAGATCTAGTAGACCTCACCAGAAGGAGAAATGGATAACAGTTAGAACGTCAAATGTTCTTTCTTCTAATCTTCTTAAAAATAAAACATGTTGTAAATAATTTGGGCTCACTTTAGGAGTCTAAATAGCAATGATAGGCTAGAATAGGTGCCTATAGCATAATAGGGGGCTGTAGTTATGATTTTAGCTTGTTTATAGCGCTTTAGGAAGGAAATTTGACCTAGTTTATAGAAAAATAAGCCTAGGGTGCAGTTTTGACTTAGTCAAACCCTAAAGACAACTCCCTCACACATTTACCACCCTATCCTTGCCCTTCTTTCCCACCAAGGCACCCATTCCTATAAATAGGGTGCCTTACTCCATGTATTTACAAGTTGAAATTTGAAGTAAAGAAACTCTACTTGAGTGAAATTGTGAGTCTGAGTACTCTAGGTTTTATAGGTCTTATCTTAGGTGGGTAGTATCCTAAGTGGCGACTTCGGATCTTATCTTGAGTGAGTGGCGACTCTAGCACCACTCATCTTGGATTTCATCTGCTCCAAGTGGCGTGACAACCTCCATTCTTCCCTAAGTCTTTTCATCCTTTCATCTTTTTTCCTTTCATTCTCTTTATTAATTTGTCACCTATCTTCTTCTTTTTCCATCTATCATCTCCGTTTCTTCTTCTCTTTATTTTTCCTTGTTTATGCATTTTGTTATTGTTTCATTCTCTTAAATTCCACAATTTGAATCATTGTCACCTCATATCTGTGTTTTTCTCTTTGTCCTTGTGAAGTGAACCTTCACACTTACTTAACCACTTAGTTAAGTTCGTTTTCAGTGGGGATCTTCTTAGGGTTCTCAACTTTAAATTGCTAAAATTCAAAATTTAAACAAAAGTGAAACCTTTAAAATGTGCAATCTAAAATCAACTCACATCATGTGGTAATCAGAGCAAGGTTCTATTGTGCTTATATTGCTGAGTTGATATTTTGCTTTTTAAATTTTTGCACATTTTAATTTCTCGCTTTTACATACCAGTAATTTAAATTTCGCCTTTAAATTTCTGTCATTTACAATTTCCGTCTTTTTTATTCATTAAGCACTTTAAATTCCACTTTTTGAATTTCCGTTTTCAATCATTTTTTTTTCTTACCACTTTTGCTTGCATCTGATGTTCTTAGTGTTCTAGGAGTTGTATACCTTTTCTGCTTATTTTCATTTTAATTGTGAAGAACTAAAATCAAGTTAGGAATTGTTAGAGTAACGGTTGATTTAATTCCAAACATAGATTACAAGCGTTCATATGACTTGAATTCCAATATCTTATCTTCTTCAAAAATTGAAAAGTGAATCCCAACTGCATGCACAACATCATTTGAAAGTTTCAATCCGTTAATTCATGACAAAAAAAAAAAAAAAGGAAAAAAAGAAGAAGCAAAAACAACACAAAAGAAAGAGGAATTTTACGTGCATTCACTTTACAAATTTCGTTTTCAAAATGGGGTTCTAAATTTATGACAAATTATTTTCAAAATTGTGGAGTTTAATCCCACTTGCTTTCTCAATTTCTAAAACCTTTCACATCTTCATAATTATAGTTTAAGTAAGTTTCCTTGTGTCTTCTTCATGCTTTTCTTGTTTGTCTTGTTCCAAGTTTTTTCTTCATATTAATTCCTCTTGGTTTCGCTTTTCTTGTTTTAAGCTTTTCCTGGTTGTCTTTTCTTGTTTCTTAAGTTTTGTTTTGCGGGTACGTTGGTGAGAAAGTGTAAGAGCTTTGTCATCTTTCACTTGAGGTGTTGTTACAAGTGTAGACCCTTTTGAGTGTGAATCTTTCTTGAGTGATACACGAGAGTGGGAGTTTACCTTGTAATCTTTTCACTAATTGTTTGTTTCCTTGTGCAAAATTATGGCTAATTTGTCTTTAGGTGAATCTTCAAAGCCGCAATCACCTCAAAAGGCACATCTTTTGGGAGAGCTTGCGGATGCTAGGAGACGAATGACCATAAAGACGAGGAAATAAGACAATTAGCAGGATGGTTGCAAAGATTAGAAGACGCTCAAGAAAGACAAACTCGAGAAAGGAGATGCGAGCCGAGAAGAACTACTAGACACTCCATGCACTATGGGAGTCAAAAAGATGACCAAGATTGGAGAGTACATCACTTTGAAGAGAGGCGCCATCAACACCAACCACCAAAACCTTCTTTTTCGTTTGTAAAATTACCTAGCTTTAGCAGGGAAAGTGACCCCAATGTGTATTTAGGATGGGAAGCTAAAGTAGAACATATTTTTAATGTATATGAGGTGGATGAAGACCAAAAGTTAAATTAGCTTCCCTAGAATTCGTAGATTATGCCATGCAGTGGTGGCATCAACTTGTAATGGACATTGGTTTGAACAAGAGGCCAATCATGGTCTCTTGAAGGAATGCATGCGTGCGTGATTCGTTCCTCCTCATTGTAGGAAGGAACTATTGTTGAAGCTCCAATAGCTTCAACAAGGACCTAGGAGTGTAGATGAATATTTTAAAGATTTGGAAACCACCTTGACAAAAGTTAATATACATGAAAATGAAGAGTCAAAGATGACTCTTTTTGTGAGTGGATTAAGAAGAGAGATTCAAAATGTTGTAGAATTTTATGAGTATACTTCTTTGGAAAAAGTGGTTCACCTAGCCATCAAGGTTGAATCACAACTTTTAAAGAAAACATCTTTAAAAAATACTCATAATGATGGCTTTTATAACTCAACTGGGAAGGGTAAAATTCAATTTTCAAAACAAGATAATCCTTCCAAGTCCTCTAAAGAATCCACCCCACAGAAAGAACACCCTTCTCTTTCTAGGACAACATCGCCAATCAAAACCTCCAACACAAAATGTTTTAAATGTTTAGGTTTTGGGCACACAGTTGCCAATTGTCCAAATAAAAGAACCATAATGATAAAAAAAGGTAAATCAAGACCACATTAAAACAAAAATCAAAAGAGAAAATGAAAAAGAAGAGGAAAGTACAACGAGTCTCATTTTTATGACCCGTACGAAAATAACTGTGCCTCCAAGGTATACTTCTTCCTTTTCTTTTTCATTCCCAAATAATTCTAAATACTTGTCATCTTTGATAAATAAGTTTATGGACGATCTTCAAAAACCTCCCAAAGGTATTTTCACAAGCAAATCATCTCTTCCCTAAACATTCTCTACAAACATGGCCTGTATCTAGAATTCACCCATGTGAACTCCCCAAGCTTCATGAACATAAGTTTGTTTCACATCCTAAACTTAGAAATATCTTCTTGGGAACAAACTAACTATGTTTTTTGCAGGAGTTCTAAATTTGAGGTCGAATTCTCTTAAACTTGGGGGGCATGATACAATCCAAACCAACAAGGAGATGACCAAGGATTCAAATTACCATTAACACTATGAGAAGTCATCTCAACTTTCAAGTGAAGACCCCACCAAGGATCTAGCAGACCTCACCAGAAGGAGAAATGGGCAAAGACCAGAACATCAAATATTCTTTCTTCTGATCTTTTTAAAAATAAAACATGTTGTAAATAATTTGGGCTCATTTTAGGGGTCCAAATAGCAATGATAGGCTAGAATAGGTGCCTATAGCATAATAGGGGGGTGTAGTTATCATTTTAGCTTGTTTATAGCCCTTTAGGAAGGAAATTTGACCTAATTTCTAGAAGAATAAGCCTAGGGTATGGTTTGGACTTAGTCAAACCCTAAAGGTAGCCCTCTCACACATTTACCACCCTACCCTTGCCCTTCTTGCCCACCAAGGCACCCATTCCTATAAATAGGGTGCCTTACTCCATGTATTTACAAGTTGAAATTTGAAGTAAAGAAATTCTACTTTAGTGAAATAGTGAGTCTGAGTACTCTAGGTTTTATGGGTCTTATCTTAGGTGGGTAGTATCCTAAGTGGCGACTCTGGGTCTTTATCTTGAGTGAGTGACATCTCAAGTGGTGGCTCTAGCACCACTCATCTTGGAGTTCATCTGCTCCAAGTGGCGTGACAACCTCCATTCTTCTCCAAGTCTTCTCATCCTTTCATCTTTTTTCCTTTCATTCTCTTCATTATTTTGCGCCACCTATCTTCTTCTTTTTCCATGTATCATCTTCGTTTCTTCTTCTCTTTATTGTTCCTTGTTTATGCATTTTGTTATTGTTTCATTCTCTTAAGTTCCGTAATTTGCATCATTGTCACCTCATATTTGTGTTTTTGTCTTTGTCCTTGTGAAGTGAACCTTCACACTTACTTAACCACTTGGTTAATGATGTGAGTTGATTTTAGGTTCATTATATTTGTGACACTTTCTTAGAATTAGGATCAAGATTCTTAGCAATTTAGAGTGAGTCACCTAAGGAAAATCCCCACTGGACATTAACTTAACAAGTGTTAAGTAGATGTGAAGGTTCATTTCCAAAGGTCCAAGGTTAAAACACAATTAATGGTGATGAATGAATGAAGAACAAGGTGCTGAACTCAAACTAGAGTAGATGCAGAATTTAAACACAAAAAACAGAATGGAAACACAAATTGAAACAAAAGAACCTATTGAAATTGAAGAACAAGACATAGAATCAAAACTACCGATTGAAATGACTATGGAAGATGAAAGAAGATGAAACTTATGTGGTTGTAGCCATGGATTGGGAATGGACACGCCACTTGGAGGTGATGATCCAAGATAAGTGCAGATTTGCCGCCACTTTAGAGCTCCCAAAGCTTCACAAGATAAGACAATGAAGAGGAGAACAAGTCTAACAAAATTCACTCACAATTTGAGTATAGTAACTTTTCTTCTAATTTCAATGTTCCATTTACAATGACCAAGCACCTCTATTTATAGTTTTAGAGGGCTGAAATGAAAGTGAAACAAATTCAAAATTCACTCCTAATTCAAATTTTAATTTGGGGCCAAACTTGAGTCACATGGGAGGTGTGACCTTTTTACTACTTTGGCACCTCCTAAAAACTACACCTACACCTACTCTTTATGTCACATGGAAGGTGTGACTTGTTTTTGTACATTAGCACCCCTTATTTTAATATCTACACCTTCCTTTAATGTTCTACTAAAAACTACACAAAAGAAATTACAAAAGAGATACATCCATTGATGCTTATTTTCCAAAGCTTTAGCATTGCTCCTATTGATGCTCATGGATTGGGCTTCGGCCCCCATTTGACTTGGGCTTCTTGGGCTTGGGCTTCTTGACTTGGGCTTCTTGGGCTTGGGTCCTCTTTATTTATACTACTATTTGGATTCTTCAAGAGAACCCAATTATTTACAAAATGTTCTACTCTTTAAGAAGACTAGTAAGAAGAACTTCAAGTGCTTTGGAATATGACCCTTCTTTTTGTGAAGTCTTTTTTAATTGTTGAGATGGCCCTTTATATATAGCATCTTTGGTCATCCTTAAGTGGTCTTGACTTGCATCAGTTAAGTTCGTATCTAGTGGGTATCTTGTTAGGGTTCTCACCTTTAAATTGCTAAAATTAAAAATCTAAACAAAAGTGAAACCTTTAAAATGTGCAATTTAAAATCAACTCACATCAAGGTTGATATAGGGAAGGAACTTTACTCGATCATATTTGTGAATGTGTAAGTCTAAGTCTTTTTATTTGAGGAGTTTCTTTGGAAAGTGATCCGGTCGGTCATCGGTAGTCTATGACGTCAGCAGCTGATGACGACGTGGGTCAGTCACAGAGTGACGTGTGGCACGAGAAAGCAGATGAACCAGGGTGGAGATCGTTCAAGAACGGCGGTCAGTGGTCAGCTACCGAGTGACCACCACCAGAAGATCGGTTCCTACTTGAGCGCCTGGAAGCAGAGCGCGAGAAGTGATGAAGCACCGATCAGTCATAGGTGCGTGCAGAGTGATCAGTCATCGGTGCATGCATTGTGATCAGTCATCGGTGCATGCAGAGTGATCAGTCATCGGTACATGCAGAATGATCAGTCGTCGGGGGTTCCTTGCCAACACGTGTTAAACTGGGACCCAGGCTCCCAGCGAGAACGTTACTCAAGGACCTCGCCTGATTCCATAAGCAGAGCACGACAACGTGAAGAAGCGCCATCGGACATCGGCCAGGATGAGAGACACCTCGGTCATCGGTGTGTGTTGAGGTGACATCGGCCGCGCGATGTGAACAACGCAACCAAAGATCAGTAAAGCACCCATAGGCAGGGAGCGGCCTTAGTCGCGAGACGACCACGCATGAAGATGAGAAGACGCAGTTAGGTGCAGAATCCTGCTGGGACGAGAACCCATCAAGGTTAGAGTCTCCCAGTGGGTTGCATGTCTGCCACGTGGATGGGGAAGATGTTCCCAGAGAATAGGTAGGGCAGATAGGCACAGAAGTCGAGGGGTACAGAGGTACCCACGCAGCCTCCCCTGTCAGACTTGGCACTCAAGTGAAGAAGGCTGGCACGCAAGGTAGCCCTGGAGAGTGGAAACGACAGTGCAGAGTAATTAAGTGGCCCTAGAGGTAGCCAGTAGGGGCTACGCGGGTTTATATGAGGAAGAAGAACACCAAACCAGGTATGCAGTCTTTGCCTCAAAATACACAACACAAAACCAAGAGCACTCAGTTTTCGAATCAAAGAGGACTGAGGGCACACACACACGGTCTCACACAGAGAGATCCGAGAGAGAGTTTTGGTGTTCCCGTTGCCTGACTTGAGCGTCGGAGCTACAACGGCCGCTAGAGGCGCCGTCTGTGTGTTTTGCAGGCATCGTTTGGAGTTCCGGCGAAGGTTCCTGGAACCTCCTTGCAGAACGCGCAGCAATTAGAAAGCTAGACGAAGGATTGACGAGGCATTTTCCCACGCTCGAGTCCGCGACGAGATCATTTGGCGCCCACCGTGGGGCACGAAGTAAAACGAAGCCCCCATACACAAGAACGAGGGTAGAAATCGCACAGATGAGTAGAAGAACCAGACAAACGACACCTCCACCACCTGCTGGTGAAGGAACTGTGACCATGGCGTAGGTCATGGAGATGATGCGCGCGTTGCAGGATAACATCGCGGCATCGAGAGTTGAGCAAGAGAAGATGCATGCAGAGCTGACTGCATCGCATAGCAGGAATGAAGAGTTGAACCGCGTGAACGAGGAGTTGCGTAGGGAGCTGCAGGCGCAGAATGAGCGCGTATCCGAAGATAGAACGCCGATGCCGCCGTCGCCCCCTAGAGCATTTCCTATGCCCTTCTCCCCCGAGATCATGAACACGGTGGTGCCCCCCAACCTGGTGGGAGTGAAGGCGTCGTTCACGGGAGTGGAAGACCCAGAGGCACATTTGACAGCCTTCCACACTCAGATGATGCTGTCTGGAGGATCAGACGCTGTGTACTGCAAAATGCTTATGAGCACGCTGAGCGGAGTAGCTATGGAGTGGTTCGTGAGCTTGCCGGAGGGCCACATCGCCTCCTTCCATCAGTTCTCAAAGCTATTCACGGAGCAGTATATAGTCAACAGAGCGCCGTCCGTGGTGACTTACGACTTGTTCGACTTGCGCCAGAACCAGGGGGAGTCGCTGAAGGACTTCCTCAACCGCTTTGGTGTGCAGATGGTGAGATTGCCCAGCAAGGACAAGAGCATGCTGGTGCATGCATTCAAGAAAGGCGTGCTACCTGGCCCTTTCAGTGAATCGCTCATCAAGAGCCACCCTGCCACCTTCGCCGAGATTCGGCGACGAGCGGTGGCGCACATAGTAGCGGAGACAGAGGTCTCTGAGAAGAGAAGCAGTGTTGCACCATCTAAGCCACGCGGGGGTCAGGGGAAGCAACAACAACAGGCGCGGGTGTATGAGGCCAAGGAAGGAAAGAGGGTGCAAGGGAGGCCTCGTCCCTATACACCCAGGAAAGACCAGGTCAGGGGGCGTGCAAGGGAGCACGACGCACCCCCTAGGTACGATTTCATTGTAGAGTTGGCAGAGCTGATCGCCATCCCTGCCGTGGCTGCAAGGCTTCGAGTACTAGAGAAGACTGACAGGGTACTTGGAAGGAAGAAGGATGAGTGGTGTGAGTTCCATCATGCTTATGGACACACACTCCGCACCTGCCTGGCGTTGGGACGTCAACTCGCTGAGTTGGTGAAGACAGGTCTCCTGACCGATTACCTACGGGGAGCGCAGGGTGATCGCGCTTCGGGGTCTTAAGCGGGTGATCAACAACACGAAATCCCTGTGCATGGGGAGGTGATGACCATTGCGGGAGGTTTTTCCGGCGGAGGGTGTTCCAGGTCGCAGAGAAGAAGGTATGCACGGTCGGTGATGGCCGTGGACTCGGTGGATGAAGGGCATTTTCCCGAGGTGGACATTACCTTCACAAGGGTTGATTTGCAAGACGTAATACCCCACAACAACGACCCGGTGGTCATCTCCCTGGTGACAGCGGGAAGATGAGTGCACAGGGCGCTCGTAGACCAAGGAAGCTCAGCGAACGTCATGTTCTGGCCGACGTTCAACAAGTTACAACTATCCCCCGATCAGTTGAGGCCATATGTTGGGTGTCTATATGGTTTCGCGGGAGACCAAGTCGAGGTGCGGGGCTACATAGAGCTGAGGACGACGTTCACCGATGGAGTGGCATCCCGCACAGAGAAGATAAAGTTCTTGGTGGTGAATGCCCCATCTGCATACAATATCTTGTTGGGAAGACCCACGCTCAACAGGTTGGGTGCAGTGCTGTCGACGAGGCACATGAAGTTGAAGCTGCCGTCGGTGGAAGGGGCTGTCATTACCATCAAGTCAGATCAGGCTTAGGCTAGCCGCTGTTATGAGAACAGCCTCAAGCAGAAGAGAAGCATCTGCCATGTCACTACAACACCACCAGCAGGCGTGCTCCAGGAGAGATCGGTGGTTCGTGGGGCACAGGCAGATCAGGTAATGGAAGATGCTACGCTGGGGGGCTCTCAGGTAGCTCAAGTTGAAGCGGAAGCAGGGAGCGTGATCGATCCTCGTGAGTTAGACATCGCCAGGGCGGTCATCGCCCATGAAAGGAGGTCCCATCCAGCTGAGGGATGGAAAGAGGTGGAGATAAGGGGAAAAAGGTTTAAGTTGGGGGAATCGCTCACTGCGGAAGACCGAGCACAGATCGCCTGTGTGATTGAGAAGCACATGGGCGCGTTTGCGTGGTCAGCTTCTGACATGCCGGGGATCGACCCTGATTTCCTTTGCCACCACCTGTCAATGAACCCCAAGGCGCGGCCAGTGCGCCAAAGGCGAAGGAGATTCAATGAAGAGAAGAAGAAGGTGATCCATGACGAGACGCAGAAGCTCCTTGCTGCTGGGCATATCAGAGAGATCCAGTACCCCGAGTGGCTGGCAAACGTGGTACTGGTGCAGAAGTCAAATGGCAAGTGGAGGATGTGTGTGGACTTCACCGATCTCAATAAGGCCTGCCCCAAGGACTCCTACCCTCTCCCTAGTATAGATGCATTGGTGGACAACGCGTCAGGGGGGAAGCTCCTCAGCTTTCTGGACGCCTTCTTAGGCTACAACCAGATAAGGATGCACCCCATGGACGAGTGCAAGACTGCTTTCATGACGGAACGATCTTGCTACTGCTACAAGGTAATGCCATTCGAGTTGAAGAACGCAGGAGCTACCTATCAGAGACTTATGGATAGGGTGCTCTCGCCCATGCTTGGAAGGAACGTGCATGCATACGTAGATGACATGGTGGTCACGTCGCGGGAGAAGAAGCACCATGTAGTTGATCTGGAGGAACTTTTCACCACCATCGCCAAGTATGGGTTGAAGCTCAACCCTGAGAAGTGCATCTTCGGTGTGGAGGCTGGGAAGTTCTTGGGTTTCCTCCTAACGGAGCGTGGAATTGAAGCGAACCCGGAGAAGTGCGCGGCAATCGTGGCAATGAGGAGCCCAACGATGGTGAAGGAGGTGCAGCAGCTCACTGGTTGGTTGGCCGCCTTGTCATGGTTCATGTCTGCTGGAGGAGAGAAGGGTCATCCGTTTTTCCAATGTCTCAAGCGCAACAGTAGATTCGTGTGGACACCGGAATGCGAAGAAGCCTTCTTGAAGCTGAAGGAGTATCTGGCGAGCCCATCAGTATTGTGTAAACCACAAATGGGCACCCCTCTTCGCCTGTATTTTGCTGTGACAGAGAGGGCGGTCAGCTCGGTCCTGGTACAAGAGCAAGATCAGGTCCAGAAACCTGTGTATTTTGTAAGTAAGGTACTGCGAGGGCCGGAAATGAGGTATCAAACCCTGGAGAAGGCAGCACTGGCGGTAGTTTTTTCAGCTAGAAGGCTCAGACACTATTTCCACAGCTTCACCATAGTGGTCAAGACAGACTTGCCCATCCAGAATGTGTTGAAGAAGCCAGACGTAGCAGGAAGGATGGTCAAGTGGGCTGTGGAACTCTCAGAATTCGACATCCAGTACGAGTCCCGAGGACCGATCAAGGGGCAGGTGTTCGCCGACTTCGTGGTTGAACTGTCGTCGGTCGCGACACCTGCAGAAGCGTAGTTTTTCGATGGGTCTTATTAGTGGATGACTCCTCCAATCAGCAGGGAAGCGGCGCTGGAGTCATTCTGGAAGGCCCGAACGGGGTGCTGATCGAACAATGCCTTCGCTTTGCCTTCAAGGCTAGCAACAATCAGGCGGAGTATGAAGCCCTGATCGCAGGAATGTTGCTGGCAAAGGAGATGGGAGCAAGAAGTCTGGTGGCTAAGAGTGATTCGTTGCTAGTCACTGGGCAAGTTATAGGGGAGTTCCAGGCGAAAGATCCTCAGATGGCAGCCTACCTGGAGTACGTCCAGCTCATGAAGACGTCCTTCGATGAGTTTGAGTTGGTGCATGTGCCCCGCGAGCAAAATGCCAGAGCAGATCTGCTTGCCAAGCTGGCCAGCTCAAGCAAAGGGGGAAAACAGAGGATCGTCATTCAAGAGACTTTAAAAGTACCACGAGCGTTCGTATCAGACAATCAAATACTTCAAGTATCCAAGTCGGTGGAGCGTCTGGCGATCAGTCATCGGTCCCTGACTCAAGAAACGCTGAAAGCACCGAGGGTGAGGGCGTGACCGGCAAGGTCCGATGAGGCGATGGAAGTCTGCGCTGTCAAGGGGCCCGATACGTGGATAACGCCGTACCAGTTGTACCTAGAGGATGGTGTGCTCCCACTGGACCCAACAGAGGCAAAGAAGGTAAAGAAGAGCTCGAGTAAGTTTACTCTAATCGATGGGAACTTGTTTAGATTTGGCTTTTCCCACCCAGTACAAATGTGCGTGCATGGAGAGCAATGCACCAGACTCATGTCAGAGTTGCACGAAGGGGTGTGCGGAAGCCACGTCGGTGGTCACGCTTTGGCAAGTAGAATCCTCCGCACAGGGTATTACTGGCCAACGCTGAAGGAAGACTGTGTGAAGTACGCTCAGCGGTGCAAACAATGCCAACTCCATGCAGACTGGCATAATGCGCCCCTGGAGGAGTTGAAGTCCATCCATAGCCCGTGGCCATTTCACACGTGGGGAATCGACATCCTGGGACCCTTTCCTCTGGCGATCAGGCAGATGAAGTTCCTCATAGTGGCCATCGAGTATTTCACAAAATGGGTGGAGGCGGAACCAGTGGCCCACATCACCGCTCAGAAGGTCGAGCATTTTGTCTGGAAGAATATTGTCTGTTGTTTCGGAGTACCCAAGAGGCTGGTATCCGACAACGACACTCAGTTCACCAGTCATCAGTTGAGAAAGATGTGCGAAGAACTGAAGATACAATAAGTGTTCGCCTCAGTATAACACCCGCAGACCAACGGGCAGGTGGAGTCAGCCAACCGAGTGCTGCTTAGGGGACTGAAGCGAAGATTAGAGAAAGCCAAGGGGAATTGGGCAGAAGAGGTTCCCAGAATTGTATGGTCCTACCATACCACCCCACAGTCTAGCACCCAAGAGACACCCTTTAGTCTTGTCTATGGGACGGATGCTATGATCCCCGTGGAGATACAGGAGAGCTCCCCTAGATTCCTGAACTTTATCGTCGAAGAGTCCAATCAAGAGCGAAAGGTGAATCTGGACCTCCTGGATGAAGTGCGAGAGGGAGCCAGGGTTAGTGCTGAAGCTGTCAAGAGAAGAGTAGAACGGAGGCACAATTCCAAGGTGAAGCCCAGGCGTTTCCAGGAGGGCGATCTGGTGATAAGGAAAGCACACCAGAATGAGATGGAGAATAAGTTATCTCCAAAGTGGACGGGTCCATATAGAGTAGTTGAGGCGTTGGAGAATGGAGCTTATCGGCTGGAGACTCTGGATGGAGCACCTATCCCCAGGACATGGAACGCTACACACTTGAGATTCTACTTCAGTTAAGTTATAAAGTAGATGCGTTCTCGCGGTCCCAATGCATATACTGTAAATAGTTGAACAGATCAGGGGGTACTCTTTTCCCGATGAGGGTTTTTAACGAGGCCTCCCAATAAAAAAGATTTCAGTATACCAAAAGTGCACGTGTTTTCCAGTTTCAAGCCCTACTTGCCCCGGATGAAAGTGCAAGTGATTGGTTGGAGCCTGCTCGCCCCAGGCGTGAGTACGGACGACCAATGGGGGTCAACAAGAAAAACTCTTCTTCCCCAAAGCAAGACATCATCTTCGCGTTTAATCGCTAAGAAGCAGAACGCGATCATTCATCGGTGCACCCAAAGGACGATCAGTCATCGGTGCACTCGAAGCAGAGCACTCGGTCGGTGCATGGTCATCGGGGTCTTGCTAACACGTGTTAAGCTAGGACCCAGGTTCCCAGCGAGAGCGTTACGCATGCACCTCGCATGATTCTAGAAGAAGGTTGGTCATCGGGGTCATGCCAACATGTGTTAAGCTGGGACCCAGGCTCCCAGCGAGAGCGTTACGCATGCACCTCGCATGATTCCAAACCAGAAGAAAGGGAGTTGCCCACTCAAAGGGCGTGCGGTGATACCATGCAGGCAGGGATGCGCCTAGCGAGTGCGCTTAGACAGCCACCCCTGGTGCTCCCCTGGGAGCATGCACCCACTCAGAGAAAAGGTCCTCACCCTCGACTTTATACAGTGGGGTGCAGGCAGAGAAAAGTCCTCTTCTCTGCTTTTTACAGCAAGGTTGAGGCGAGATAAAAGGTCCTCACCTCGACTTAGTACAGCGAGGCTGAGGCGAGAGGAGAAAAACCTCACCTCGACTTCTTACAGCGAGGCTGAGGCAAGAGGGGTCATCGAGAAGCATTCCCCAAAACGCGGGCGTCATCCCTGGCGTTCGGGCCCTCTATGCAACTAGCGCTGGAGTGACACAGAAGTAATGCGAAAACTGAAGTGCGGTGACTGATCGGTGGTGCGCTAACATGATAGTTGGTGGTCGGTAGCAAAGCTCTTAGTATGAAAGCTTACCCAAACAAGCTCTTGGACGATCAGTCGAAGCATTTAGACGCCATCAGGTCAGTCATCCAACATGAATTTATGCATAAAAGATTTATATACAAGTTTGTAGTAGCAAGAGAAATTACACAAAAGGAGAAGTGGCAAGGGAAGAAGCTCAAGGAGGAGGAATGAGCCTGCCATCGGCCACTGAATGGTGGAGGCTAGGTTGGGTAGAGTCCGAGTCTGGCAGGATGCAGTGAACCTACTGCAAAGCCCATGGAACCCATCTATCAGAACCTCGGCACCAACAGCCATGGTCTTAGGTACATCAGCTTCGAGCTCCTTCTTCTCTTTGGCAATGAAGACCACTTAGTCTCTTCGCTAAGAACAAGTTCACAGCTCGAGACTGGGGGGCTTGTGATCCGGTCGGTCATCGGTAGTCTATGACGTCAGCAGCTGATGACGACGTGGGTCAGTCACAGAGTGACGCGTGGCACGAGAAAGCAGATGAACCAGGGTGGAGATCGTTCAAGAACGGCGATCAGTGGTCAGCTACCGAGTGACCACCACCAGAAGATCGGTTCCTACTTGAGCGCCTGGAAGCAGAGCGCGAGAAGTGATGAAGCACCGATCAGTCATTGGTGCGTGCAGAGTGATCAGTCATCGGTGCATGCATTGTGATCAGTCATCGGTGCATGCAGAGTGATCAGTCATCGGTGCATGCAGAATGATCAGTCGTCGGGGGTTCCTTGCCAACACGTGTTAAACTGGGACCCAGGCTCCCAGCGAGAACGTTACTCAAGGACCTCGCCTGATTCCATAAGCAGAGCACGACAATGTGAAGAAGCGCCATCGGACATCGGCCAGGATGAGAGACACCTCGGTCATCGGTGTGTGTTGAGGTGACATCGGCCGCGCGATGTGAACAACGCAACCAAAGATCAGTAAAGCGCCCAGAGGTAGGGAGCGGCCTTAGTCGTGAGACGACCACGCATGAAGATGAGAAGACGCAGTTAGGTGCAGAATCCTGCTGGGACGAGAACCCATCAAGGTTAGAGTCTCCCAGTGGGTTGCATGTCTGCCACGTGGATGGGGAAGATGTTCCCAGAGAATAGGTAGGGCAGATAGGCACAGAAGTCGAGGGGTACAGAGGTACCCACGCAGCCTCCCCTGTCAGACTTGGCACTCAAGTGAAGAAGGCTGGCACGCAAGGTAGCCCTGGGGAGTGGAAACGACAGTGCAGAGTAATTAAGTGGCCCTAGAGGTAGCCAGTAGGGGCTACGCGGGTTTATATGAGGAAGAAGAACACCAAACCAGGTATGCAGTCTTTGCCTCAGAATACACAACACAAAACCAAGAGCACTCAGTTTTCGAATCAAAGAGGACTGAGGGTACACACACACGGTCTCACACAGAGAGATCCGAGAGAGTGTTTTGGTGTTCCCGTTGCCTGACTTGAGCGTCGGAGCTACAATGGCCGCTAGAGGCGCCGTCTGTGTGTTTTGCAGGCATCGTTTGGAGTTCCGGCGAAGGTTCCCGGAACCTCCTTGCAGAACGCACAGCAGTTAGAAAGCTAGACGAAGGAGTGACGAGGCATTTTCCCACGCTCGAGTCCGCGGCGAGATCATAAAGAGTTTCTATTTTCTAAGAATTTTTTTAATTGGATTCATGGGGTAATGCTAACACAGATTTTGGATAAAGGGCAAGTAAGATTTGGGTCACAACATTCTTGTTTGAGAATAAAAGCCAAAAAAATCCAGATAGGAAAGTTAACATTCAAAGATAATAACTTGGACACATAGTATGCAATGATCATAGTGATTATATTTTATGTTTATTTGAAACCTTGTTTCTATAATATTTTGGATGTATAAGTCATTGGTTGGTTGTTTTTTTATGATCTGAGGGGTGGGAAACTTGTGTGTTGGTGTAAAAATGGAGGTTTCCTCCATGGGAAGGTTTGCATTGAGCCTATTTTTTCTGAAGTGAAAGTATGACAATGTTGAAATGTCCTAAGCAGTGCAATTTTCGCTTAAGTGTGAAATTTTTTGTATAAGCGAAAAATGTTTCAAAAAAGAAAAAAAAAGCTTAAGCGAAAATAACCTAGTAGAAAGAAAATCAATACGAGATCATTTTTGCTTAAGTGATCAAATTGTCGCTAAAGCTAAAATCAACTAGAATTGTTGGATATTTTTGGACTTTTATCAAGGTAAAAGGAAAATATTATTGGACAGTTCTTGTACTATGAGGTATGTGATATGAGGCCAAGTAGAGTTAGGGTTGATTCCATAATCTATTGATTGAGTGTGAGGCTGAGTAGAGCAAGGAGTTGATGCTCATAATCTACTAAGATGTGTAATGAATTACTTGGCACAAGGGAGGTACAAGTTGTGTTTAATGTGATGAACTATAATAGAGCATATTTAGTGAGATCTCAAGTTCGACTAGTGACCTTGATCATGTAGACTATAGTACCAGGTGGTGAGGAGCCGATATGGGGATATTGGAGGCATTCCTTGAGTTTATAGTAAGGTAGACTGAATTGGGGTAGTGTTAATAGTAGTCCTACCCCATGGGTAGGTGATCAATGTATAATTGTAATAGAATTCATAGGCAAAAAAGGCATGTAAAATAGGAGAAAGTTGTACAAATATCAAATATCAGTAAGGAGCATGCCAAATCACCCAAACAAAGTTGCAAATGAAGAACATAAGGAGAAGAAGGAAACCATAGAGAATTGTTCAGAAAAGTGTAGAAAAACAAAGCAAACAAGGATAACGCATCAAAGCCAATTCACCCAGCACATGGAGAAGCACTCAATGAATGGAATTTTCCAAAATGTTGAATGCACCTACATCTATTGAGTGAACTGAGGCCAAAACATCCAAGAAATCCTAGAGAAAAGGGGCTGAGCAAAATCAAAAGGGTTAAGCACATAAGAGTCCTTCACCATAAATAAAACCTAAATTCACTCAGAAAGGCCTTAAGCCAAAATAAACAAAGTGGAGATCAAAAAGATTTCACTTGGAGCTTAAGCCAAGCCAAACCTACTTCATGATTAAGATATGATAGGGATTAACAAGATCTCAAGCCAATCCCTAACAAATCCCTGACTTTAAATCTCAAGAAGCCCTAGAATTTGAAGACAAAAAGAGTCCTTAAGGATGAAGGAAGCCAATCTGATCAGCGAATTGGCCTGGGCCGAGTGAAACATCAATCTCCTTGGAACCCCTTAAATTCTAATTCTAAAATCTATAAATAGGGACCTTGGGGTAACATCCAAAGCATCGAGAGGCATCGAAAGACATCAAGAGGCACCAAGAGGAAGTGAAAAAAAGCATGAGGCCTCAAAACATTAAGAGGTGAAGAAGGCCAAAGTCTTAGAAGAAGTGAGGACGAATCTCTGGAGAAAGGAGTCTAGAAGCTAAGCTGCCACAACATTCAAGGATCCATGTTTCTTGTAATTTAGCTTCTCATTCTGAACTGTACTGTAAGACTTTGTTATGAGTTGTTAAATTTATTTTGTTGGGAATGGATGACACTATGATATTTCTAAAGTTATTGTTATTTGTAGATGCATGTTTCTCTTTTATATTTAAGTCCTCGGGTCTGGTAGTGTGCTTAATGCTTAAGGTGAGGAACGACCATTGATTTTCCGTAGCGCATGAATGAGACCAATAGCTGATTTCATGTTTCTGAACCCTATTCAGCCAGCCATAGGATTCAATGATTGCAGAGCGCGGAGTTGAGACATGGTGAATTGTTCCATCTTGATGTAGAGGTAAGTCATAATAGTGACTTATTGCTCTAGATAACCTTGTGCAAGGAATCAAATTGGTTTGGCCAAAATAGAAACAAGGATTTTAAATAAAATATTACATTTATAAATAAAAATAACAAAGGAGATTAACAAGGTTATTCCCATTCCAATGTGCTCTATTGTTCTCTCTCTACTTCAGTGATTTGTCTAGCACTTCACCTCTCGATCTAAATATTCACTATTATTATTATCATCATCATCATCATCATTATTATTATTATTATTATTGTTATTTACATATATGAAAACCATCTTTAAACACACATCACTTCATTATAAAGGATAATCATACTGTGATATATCATTAATTCCCTATGATACGACAACTCTTAACTATGCTATAGTTGACTCAATTCACTTGTCGAGTAAAAAGGTGGGATTTGCTTGAACTAGAATTATATTTATATATTCCACGCATCAAGTTTTCTGGCACCGTTGTCGCGGGATTAATTGTTATGATGTATTTTTATCTTTTATTTTGAAGAAGTATATATTGTAAATTTCGTGAATAATTAACATTGTAATTGTAGATTTAGGTTATTTCTTCCTTCTTAGATTATACTAACCTTTTTTTAACTACTAAGTCTTTGAAATTTTTACTTATAATTTTCGTTTTTAGTTTGAAAAGGGAATCTCTTTGATTGCATTTGCATGCTAACTAAAGGCAAGTCCTCTTATGAAGATTTCTTGTTTGAGCATGAGATTTGAAGAAAGGGACCTGGAATCAGTGTATGTAAGATTTTCTCTTTCTCATTGATTGGCAAAGCTAAAGAGTGGCTTAAATCCTACCATAACCACAACTTGAACAGTTAGAATGATGTTGAAAAAGTTTCTAAACAAGTTTTTTCCTCTCTCTCGCTTTATTAAATCTAAATTTGATATCTCTACATTCAGGAAAAGACTAGATGAGCCTTTATGTGAAGCCTGAGAGCGCTTCAAAATACTATTAAGGAAATGTCCCAATCATGGTTTTGAAAATGTGGCTCAGCTAAGTCTCCTTTTCCAATGGTTCGAGTCCTGAAAAAAAAAATGATCTTAGATGCTGCAACAAGGGGAACCATGATGGTTGTTAATACTGAGCAAGCAACAAGGATTATAGAGGCTTTGGCTTCTACAGACTACCAGGTACAACATGACATAACTGTTGGAAACAAGAAAGAGTGCTAGAACTAGGTACAACTAACGCACTTCTCGCGCAAAATAAGATCCTAACCTAGTAGGTAGAAACCCTAGCAAAGTAAATGCCAAAGTTGACTTAGCAACTACATGCCATCAACACCTCTCAACCTTCTAATCAACCAGGGACTTGTGAGAACTTTGGGGGAAATCAATTTCCAAATTCCTGTAACCCCTCTACATCAGAAGAAGTTCAGTATATGAAGAATCAGGGAATGCAAGGCTGGGTGAATAATCCAAATCAAGACTTTGGTTGGAAGCAAAATGCTTCCTCCAACAACAATCAATCATACCAACCACAACAACAATAACAACAATGCTATCCTTCACTTCCAAAAAGAACATCAAAATTAGAGGATACATTGGACAAATTTATATAGGACTCCTTGATGATCAAAAAAATACTGAAGCTTCCATAAAGAAATTGGAAACACAGATGGGGCAGTTGGCCAAGCAATTAGCAGAACATCAGGACAAAAGATTCACATCCAACACACAGGTGATCCCCAAAGAACAATGCAATATCTAAACCATAATATAATTCTAAGATTCATTAAGCAAAGAAACATATAAAAATATACAAGCTTCAAGAAGAAGGGATGAAGCTCCACATCGGAAACACATTCATAAACAGAACATGACAATTTTCTTAGTTTTCTTCTGTTTCTTCTTTGTAACTCTTTTATTTTACCTCTTCATGGAAGACTAAACTCTTTTGGGTTGATTCTCTTGTGATTTCGCAATGAATATGAGGTTTTGTGCAATTAAAGTTTTATTCTTCAATATCTGTAACATGCTATGCTAGACAGTCTCTCACTACAAAAAATATTACCTTCGGCAACAACATAAAATTGTGGCCTAAAGTTTAGACAACGATTTTTCAGTCGTGTATAAGTGAGTGTGGCCATTTGTAAAGACACAATTGTGGTCATTGTTTTTATAAAGACAACAATTTTAAAACCGTTTCCTAAACTCTTGATAACACCCACAATTTTAAAAGCATTGCTTAAAGTATTGACAAAAACTACAGTGCAACTTTTTAATTTTACAAGGATTACTCATACAAAAGTTTAAGATAAAAAGAATAATTATTGTTATTTATGTCTTTAAACCCCAACATTACACAACTAAGACCACATATCTCCAAGTGAGTATCACTTTATACAATATATATAGACCAAAATAAATATAGTTGAATCCATAATTTGTATATAAACTTTAAATAATGAGATGATAATTTGAAATAAAGGATGATTTAGTGAGCAATTGATCCAACAAGAATTCTCACATATTTCAATACATGTGTTCAGACTACGTAATAAAAAATTTGTCTAGAAAAATGAAAAAGTGAAAATAGAAGAGCGAGACATATTATATAATATAAAATGAAAATATATTTTATTTTATTGTACTGTAACGTGTACAAAGATATAGAAAATGTGTACACCATTACTTTTTCTTTTGAAAGGGACATAAAAAAAGGAAAGTGTCCACAACAGCTCTAAGGAAAATAGGTATAAATCATGGAAGCTTAATTTTACGAGTGTAGTTAAATATATCTGCAAAACATAATAGACATATGTAGTCATTAATTTAAAAGGATAAAAGGTCAAACTAAGGAGACATTCCGAGCTTCAATATAACAGATCAGTGGTTGTTCAAAAAAGCTGCTTAAGTTTTCAGAATAATTAATAAATTTATCATGATTTATGGATAATAATTTATTTTATTATTATAATTTCTATAAGATAAAAAAGTAAACTTATTTTTTAATCAGGTTTTAAAAAGTTGTAATTATTTTCATCTGCACATTACATCAAATAATGTGTACAACCTTTAAATCCCAGTAGCAATAATGTGTTTAATCCATAGTGGGCTTAATTATGATGCAAACTGGATAAAGCCGTAACTCAAACCATGGACCAATTTCCTCCAGTTCCATAGATTTAGGGCCCCCATGCTTTTCAAAAATATGATGGATGTATGTAACGTACAATTTAAATGAAAAAAACAAATTAACCAGCGAAAGTTAATATGATAGAACTTGAACAAATAATTGAAAAGAAGTGACAATTTGTTTTGTGTCTGGTTTTGGCACTGGAATAAGATGATTGAGAATGTTTGCTAACCTTTCACCTAACTATTTAATGTCCAAAAGAATTCCAAACAAGATGCGCAGTCAACACTCAGAGCAGTGTTATGTAGTCAATAGTAATTAATTTTGCTTAAGTTGAGTTAGGCAAAGCATATTTTTGTAAAAAGATACTCTAGAGATAAGAGAAAAGAACGTAACAAAAAGGCCGCGGTAAACAATCCCATTTTTATATCATAAAAAAAAAACCTACAAAGATTGATTAAGAAGATTTTGATTTTATAATTTCAAACTATCATGATGATTGGAAGTTGTGTGTGTCTAGGAAAAATTTGTTTTAATTCTTTATAATGCATTTATAATACATTATGGTTCAAGTTATCTTCAAAAGCCATCCAAGAAAGGTTTTGTTTTCTAGATATGTTGTATCTTTTTTATTCACTTGATTCAAGTGTTAAATCGATTAAAATTATTTTTAGTGAGTGTTCTAACTATAATAAGTATTTTTAACATATTGATTTATCTTATCAATAGGTTGAAAATACTTACATTTTTCTAAAAATTTGATTGTTTTCAAGTTTGTCTTTTCTGTTTAATAAAATTAACAAGTTATTTCGAAAAATTAACAAGTTTAACTGTTGTTGATTTCTGTTGTCAAAAGAAAACCGTTAGTTATTTCGAAAAATAAATCAAATGTTTTTAATTGTTTTATGTTTTTATAACTAAACAGATTTTATTTGATTCAACTATTTTCATTAATTCATTAAACCGTTTTTACATTCATTGAAAACTTATACAAGGAGAAGATCTAAATATTTCAAAAACACAAATTTTGAAAGAGATAAAACAAATTGTTTTGAAATTATTCTCGGAGCTTATCTTTGTTTCTTGGATTATTCTTGTGTTGTGAAGAAGGTTTTCTGGGTTGGAAATTTTTTGTGCTTCATTCTGTAATATCTCAAGTGTTCTCAAAGCTTTATTTCTTTTCTTGTATAATGTTAAAGGAGATTCAAATATGGTTTCTGGATTTTCGCTAAGTGGTTGAGAATGAGAGTTCTTGTAGGGTTCAAGAACTAAAATCTTGGTTGTATCTTGTGTAATATTTGTTCTCGGTTTAGTGAATTCTCATTTGTTTGACTAAGGACTAGATATAGCTCTTGGTGTAAGAATGAACTAGTATAAATCATTTGTGTATCCCTCTCATTATTGCTTTATATGTTGTTTTCTAGTTTCTGGCAATATTTCAACTGGTTGAATAAACGTAATAACCGATTAATATTTGGTGTATATGTTTGTTGTTCTTTTTATAATCAGTTGAATAGAAAAATTAATTAATTGATTTTATTAAAATTTCAATCTGACTCAATCTTTTGAGAAAATCTTTTGAAAAACAATTCATCCCCTCTTGTTTTAGGCCAACAATTCTAACAATTGGCATAAGGAGCAAGGTTCTTGTTTGTTATTTAAGATTTGATCATATATTGTGTTTTTTAAATGGCTAAAAAACTCCCTTTTGGTGTGGGGACATCCATAAACTGACCACCACTGTTCTATGGAGTAAACTACTGGTTTTAGAAATTTAGAATGAAAATTTTTGTGGAATCAATTAATAGATGGATCTGGGATGCAATTCTTAATGGGTCCTTAATACCTAAACATGAAGTTGAAAAAATATTTGTTGAAAAACCTTGGTCACAGTGGACTGATATTGATGGAAAGAAAGCTCAATATGTCTGCATTGCTAAAAATATTATAACTTATGCATTAAATTTTGATGAGTTGTTTAGAGTTTCTTAATGTTCTCCAGCAAAAGAGATGTGGGACGTCTTGGAGGTAACACATGAAGGAACAAAAGATGTGAAAAAAGCAAGGAAGCATGCCTTGATCGAAGAATTAGTTGTTTAGAATGCTGAAAGGAGAAACTATATCAGATGAGCAAAAGAGATTTACAGACATTATAAATCACCTCATAGGTCTTGGTAAAATCTTTGATAAAGAGGAGCTGAACATCAAGATTCTGAAATGCTTGGATAGGTCATGGCAACCAAAGGTTACTAACATCTCTAAATCAAAGGATCTAACCACCTTGACCACTGCTTCACTATTTGGAAACTTATAGAACTTGAGATAGAAATGAACAGGTTGAATGAGCAAGAAACTAGAGAAAAACAAGGCAAAGGAATTGCCTTGAAATCTATTGTCTAGAAAACGGATTTGGAATCCAGTGATAATAGTGATACTGAGATACTCAACTTGCTGAGAAGAAAGTTTGGTAAGTTCTTGAAAAATAAAAACAAGGACAAGTTACAATCATCAAACATGCATAATTCAAAGAAATCAAATTATTTTAATTCTTCTAAGTATACCTGTTTTGGCTATAGAAAGCAAGGAAATATCAAGATTGAATGTCCAAATGTTGTAAAGCTTTTGACAGGAAAAAAGAGAAATGAGGGAAAGCAAGAAGAGCATACATAGCATGGCAAGACAATGATGTTCTTCAACATCAAGGGATGATGAGGAGACAAAACTGTGTTTGATGGCTAAGGATGTTTCTGACACGAGTAATGTAAGTTCTAATTCCTCTAAGAGCTTTGAAAATTATAGTCAATTGCCTGATGCCTTTAAGGAAACACATGAGGAAGCTAACATGTTGACTTTGTCAAACAATTAGTTAAAAGGTTTAAACATATGGTTAGAAAATAAAGTCAAATCTTTAGAAGAAGAGTTAAATAACACCAAAACTGATTTTGAAAATATGGAAATCATTTATAAAAACTCTTCTTGTAAATATGTTGACACAAAAGGTTGTGAAAATTGTGACTCTATTAAAAAGAAGGTTCAATATCTTATAAAAACCTTGTACAAGTTATTAAGAGGGCAGGCAAATCTGGAAGCAGTTCTTGGATCTCAGAACCGTGTCTTTGGAAAATTTGGTCCAGGTTATAATCCATGTACCAAAAATAAATATTTTATAAGTTTTTTTTTGAAAACAAAGAGCCACAGTCTAAACCTTCAGGAATCTGCTTTTATTATTTGAAAAGAAGCCATATTGTTAGATCTTGTAGAATTAGGAAATATGACTTGCCAAAGGGGCTTGTAAGGGGGATACCTAAGAGTATCAATAACATTTTTGAACCCAAAGGGGACCAAATCTTGTTCCTTCAATTATTTTACAGGAATCTTTGGCAACCAAAAAACATATTTGGTATCTTGACAGTGGTTGTTCAAAGCACATGATCGGGGACAAGAACAAATTTGTAGATCTACACCTTAAACATGAAGGATAGGTCACATATGGGACAACAACAAAGGATGAATCCTTGACAAAGGCACTGTAGGCAATTAGGACACATTTCACATCAAAGAAGTGTTATATGTGGAAGGTCTTAAGCATAACCTTTGAAGTATAAGTCAATTATGTGACAAGGGTTATCAGGTTACATTTAAATCAAACTCTTGTGTTATATGCATGCCTAATACATAGGATGTTAAGCTGATTGGTAAACGATTAACAATGTTTATTTGCTTGATATATCAAATTCTGCATCTGATTTCCTTTTAACTAAACATGAGGAATCTTGGTTGTGACATAGAAGAATAGCTCATATTCACATGCATCATTTAAATAAATTGATTTAAGAAAATCTTGTTGATGGTCTTGCAAAAATCAATTTTGAAAAGGATCATGTATGTGAAGCATGTCAAAAGGGAAAACAAGTTAATTTTTTTTTTTTTAGAACTGAAAAATGTTGCTTCAACATCTAGACCTCTTGTGTTGCTTCACATGGATTTATTTGGTCTTTCAAGAACTATGAGCATTGGTGGAAATTATTGTGCACTTTTCATTATAGATGATTTCTCTAGATTCACATGAACATTGTGTCTTGAATCCAAGAGTGATACCTTTTATGCTTTTAAAAAGCTTGCCAACCTTTTACAAAACAAAAACTGCAGTAACTTGTTTTATTCAAAGTGATCATGGTAGAGAATTTTAAAATGAAAATTTCAATTATTTTTGTGAAAAACATGGTATTCACCATATTTTTTCTTCCCCTAGAACTCTCGAACAAAATGGGGTTGTTGAAAGGAAAAACAGGTCTCTTGAAGAACTTGCAAGAACCATTTTAAGTGAGTCTTCTCTATCAAAATATTTATGGGCTAATGCTGTTAGCAAACCTTGTTATGTTATGAATAGAGTACTCATTAGACCTATTTAAAAGAAAACCTCTTATGAGTTGTACAATGACAGAAAAACCAACATTGGTCACTTAAAAGTTTTTGGTTGTAAGTGCTTTATTCTGAGCAATGTATGAGAAAACCTTGGCAAATTTGATACTAAATCAGATGATGACATCTTTCTTTATAGAATATATAATAAAAAATTAATGTCTATAGAAGAATTTGTACATGTTTTATTTGAAGAGACTAATTATGAGAAACAAGATTCTTCAAAAAAATTACAGAAGAAGATGATCAAGATGATGCTTTTAGAAGTTAAAGCTCTACTCAGAAAAACAACCAGTTGAATATGTGAATCAATGAGCTGAAACCACAGGACAGACTAACTTACCAAAGGATATGTTTGTTCTTTCCTCTATTTTTTTGAAAGAATTTCTTTTATCAAAATCTACAAAACAACACTAGAGATTTGTCTTCATCAAATAGGGGGAGATCATTGACTAAGAAGATCTTGATTTGATGATTCCAAACTATCATGAAGATTGGGAAGTTGTGTGAGTATCTAGGTAATTTTTTGTTTTAATTATTTGCAATGCATTATGGTCCAAGTTATCTTCAAAAGCTATCTCCAAGAAAGGTTTTGCTTTCTAAATTTGTTGTGTGTGTGTGTGTTTTTTTTTTTTTTAAAATATGTTGATTCAAGCATTTAATCGGTTAAAATTACTTTTACTATAGTCTTTGACTATAGTAAGTATTTTTAATAGATGAATTTATCGTATCAACCTGTTGAAAATACTTAAGCTTTTCTAAAGATTTAAAAATTTTATGTTTTCAAATTTCTCTTTTCTGTTTAAAGAAATCAACAAGTTATTTTGAAAAATTAACGAGTTCAAATATCGTTGATTTTTGCACTCAGACTCCCAAAACACTCGCGCAGAGTTTCTTTACTTAATTCAATTTCAATGTGTCAAATACATGAGGCAAGACACTCTATTTATAGGATAGAATGTCTTGGAGAACAAGATAGAGGGGTAGGGGTGTCATTTGTGAGAAACCTTCTAGAAGGTAGGTCAAAGAAACCCTAAACCTAGAAACACTTGTCATGAAAGGTGGGCTTGATACAAGCCCAAATTACTAAGCACACCCTACTCTAGCTTATTCTTCTATTTGGACCCCCAAAGTGAGCCCAATTTATTTACATAAACTTGTCTTGTGAAATGACTAGAAGGAAGAACATCTGATATTTTGGTTTATGTTTGGTTCTTCTTCTATTGAGGCTCTCTTGAAGTTTGGTGGGGCTTGGTCTTATATGCTGAGATGACTAACCTAATTGTGAAGTTTCTGTTGTGTCCTTAGTCATCTGCTTGTCAAGGTGGTTTGTATCACTCATGAGGAGAAAATGCCCTTAGATGGGAAAAAATTCAATTTAAAATACTAAAATAAAAGAACTGAAACCAAACAAACCTAACAAGTGAGGAACGCAAGACAAGAAGGAAAGACGATGAGGAAGAACGCGAGAGGAAGAACACATAGTGAGGAAGAACGAAGGAAAAACACGTATTCAGTGAGAGGGAGACACAATTTACAGAGAGTGAGAGGTATTCATTGCATTTTTCACGAGAGAGGGAAGAACAAATCGTTTCCCGCAAAATTGGATATATTTTAATTCAGGTTTTTCTTAACCCATCATAAGGCCACATGTAGATAATCGTGGCTTAAAGTATCAACAATTTTATTCCCGTGACTTAAAGTATCAACACATTAAAAACTGTGGCCTCGTGTAGTTTTTAAGCCACGTCTAAAACCCTGGCCTCCATTATGTTTAAGCAAAACTTTTATACGCGTGGTCTATTTTAGCGTTGCTTAAAGTAAAAAATGTTGTAGTTTCTTTTTGAGTTCTAATTTCTGTTAATGGAATTGTTTTTGAATACATGTTGGTGATTCAATTTGGTTCTCTAATTGAATTTCTTGTTTAGTTTGCATTATTCTAAACGATCTCTTGTTTTAATTCAAGAGGTAAAAGACTAAAACCCTTATGTGTAGACACATGGAGATAAGTAAGGTACTGAATGAATTAGTGGATGCTTGTTTCATTAATTAGATTCTATTAAATTGGCTGATGCATGTTTGGTCAATTCGATCCTGATTGGAGATTGAATGAATAATATTTATGTCAATGATGAACAACTAACTGTTGAATGACTAGAAACTCAACCTGGTTTTTATCTTCTTACTCTTATCTTTTAAATTTATGTTCAAACAAATACAACCCTCGTTTTAAATATTCTTATTAAAAAACAACTGTTGCAAACAATATTTGGAATTTATCTTACTAAATCTACAATTAATTTTGTTGTGAGATGACTCAAGGTTAATTGATTATGATTATACCTAGTTTTTGTTTATCTTTTTCACAATAGACAATCCATTAGATGGTCTACTACCTGAACACTTTTATTTGATTGAAACGACATCAATCAAATATCTTTGTAGAGGATTTGATTGAATTTGGGTTTTGTTTCTTTAGAAAGCAACAAAATCACATACTTCGCGTCTTTACTCTTCAAACAAGTACGCTAAGTTGTAGATTGTATAGGAAGACCGTCTAAGCGATCATCTAATGAGACCATCTAATCCTTTGTCATCCTACCTTTTATAATTCAAAATACTGTAATTCATCATTTGAAATGTAATCATCAAGGCACAAAATCTCTGTAGATAATTAAAAACAAAAAAAAAATAAGAGAATTTGCTTAAAATCTAAGTTTAGCCAACAATGTCAATTAAGGTTCAATTTATCCTGATTAGGTAAATCTTATTTGAAAGATTGGATTTATTTTTAATTAGAGTCTAAGCAAGCCAAAGTTAAACACTCTAAATATGTATATAAATGTACTCATCAAACCATTCTCTTCTCAACACTAGCGTCCAGTCTTATGAGTTAACATGCCATTTAACCATTTCCTGAACTGCGGGCTCTTTAAATATTGAGTTTCCAAACAACCTAGGGAACTTTTCTTTAAAGGGTTGTTTACCAATCCACATATCCTCCTAAAACCTAATTTTTGTACACATTTTAATCTTCCATGCTATATTAGTGTCAAACCAATTATCCTAGTCTTCAATTCTAGATACCTTCCTAAGGTCCCTCCACCAGGAATCATGTGGAGACTTTCTTACCTCATTTAAATTATGTCAAGATATGTATTTAGACTCCAAAATATCCTTTTATATTCGTTGCTTCTCAATAGCTAATCTTCATTTCAGTTTAGCCAAGAGAGCATCGTTAAATAAAATAACATCATTAACCCCTAAACTCCTTTCATGTTTTGAATTACAAATTATTTTCCACTTTGCCCAATATATTTTCCTCCCTTCATCTCCACACCCCACATAAATCTTCTTTGAATTTTCATATTTTTTTTCCTTACTAAAACAAACATCTTGAAGAAAGATAAAAAAAAATTTGGAGAAAGACAATTTTATAAGGCACATTCTTCCTACAAATGATATGTCACTACCTTTTTGTCTTTTCGATCTTTTTGAGATATTTCTTAGAACTGATTCCCATGTTTGATGCTTTCTTGGATTGCCCTCTACTATCATACCCAAGTACAAAAAAGGAAACTTTATCTAACTACTATTCAATATAGTAGCTCCTATGTCTATTAAAATCCTATCTATACCAACTCCACCTAAATTACTTTTGGCAAAGTTTAATTGAGGTATGATACAAGCTCAAAATATCTCAGGATGTACTTTATTGTCATAATATTCTCCATTTTTACCTCACACATAAATAATTATTATCCACAAACTATAACATTAACTATATCTTCTTTCACTTCCACTATTATCCATTGCATTAGTTTCTTTCCTACTACTTGTCTCACCAATCCTACTAACCCTTTAGCTACTATTAGAAATAAGAAATGAGCCAATGAATTACCTTGTATTAATCCTATAGAAAGTTTGAACACCTTTGTAGGACTCTCATTAAAAAAAATAGATATTGTTTTCGATTTTCAATATCCTTTTATTCAAAACATCCATCTCATAAAACTCAATCTCTCCATCATATAAAGCAGGAAATCACATCACACTAATATGCTTTCTTATAATCTACCTTTATTACGAAACATCTCTTCTTCTTATGTCTTACCTCCTCGACAACTTCATTTGCTATGCACATTATCTAATAAGCTTCTCCCCCAATAAGAGCCAATTGGGATGCATGGCAAAACTATTTTCAACCTAAAACTTTTGACACTACAACAAAATCATTAAATAGAAACTAATTTTAGAGACAAAAAATAATTAGTCACTATATTGACTAAATTAGATACTATTTTAGAGACTAAAAAAACTATTGGTATCTAAAGTAATTTCTATTATTAATAAAATTTATAAATTAGTTTCTAAATTGATATTTAATTAGCTACATAGGTTTTAGCTACCAACTAATTTAGATTCTAAAATTGGTAGCTAATTAGATACCAATTTAAAAACTAGTTTGTAAATTTAAAAACTACTTTATAGATACTTATAATTTTTAGTCTATAAAATAGTATCTAATTTAGTCAATATATTCATTAATTATTTTTTGTCTCTTAAATTGATTTTTATTTAACATTTTTTTAGCAGAGTGATATTATCTTATACAAGTATCCTACCAAATGTTCATTCAAGCACTATAAGGATCGTTAGTTTAGATACTAATGTTATAAATGAGGTGTTGCACCACTTTGGTCAAGTCCTTAGATTTTTGAAAATCTTGTATTACTTTCATCAAATTATCCTTAATAATATTCCAACAATTCTTTATCAATCTAAAATTCTAAAATTGAAACCATGAGGTCATAGGTTGTTTCCTCCCTCACATTATAGTGCCTATTTCACCTCACTAAGTTAAAAATTCTGCTCTCAACATTGTGTTGTCGCTAGTTAACTTATTCTTTTTACTCTCATAATTTAGAATCTATTGTTGAAGTAAGATATAGTTTTCTCTTTTACTAAAAGTGGGTCTTCAGTCCTTGAATATTGAGACCCTTCACTCTATTTTGTGTTCTTTTTCCAATTAACGAGAGAATGGAAGAATTTGGAATTTGAATATCTAAGTTTGATGCATTTTACTGGTGATTTATAATGAATAAAAAAATATTATCTTAATTTATCTTTTTCAAATTTCAAGTTTTTAAGTTATATATATGTTTTTTTTTCTATAATTTCACCTTTTTTCTTTAATTTATATTTTTATTTATGTTAAATTTTCTTTATATAACCTTTTTTTTTAATCAGCAATTCTTTATATAACCTTAAGCTTCTTGTTTAAAAAATTATTTATTTAAATTTAAAATACTTCTATATAATACAATGAATACTTTAAAGTTTATAATTATAAATCTATACATGCAACTTAAAACTCTAAAACAACTTATATTTTCGATTTTTTTCCCTTATCATTTGTAGTTTCAGAAAAATAAATTTTCACATTATCTTTCGCAGATTCTTCAGATATCATATCTTATGATAAAAAAGAAGAGAGATAAACTTAAATTTATTTGTTCTCTTCAATTTTATTCTCAAATGATAATGTAAAAAAAGTAAGGTGAAGTCCTAAGGTGAACACTTAAATAATTGGAGGTTTACCCGGAAAAGAAACATTTGATTAAAGTACTTTTTTTGAAGCTATTACAAAAATAGCTGCCTTTACAACCGTGCATATACAAAATGGCAATGATCACCACGTCATGATGAAACCACTAACTCATGCATTATAGCTCCAGAAGATTAGAAAAGTTATTAAACTTTTTTCTTAATTGGTGTAGTTTTTTTTTTTAAAAAATTAATAGATAAATTTTTAAATTTTTACAAATATTGTAAATCGTGTTTCAAACATAATTTTAAAATAAAAAAATTGTGTTTCCAAATTGTGTAAATCATAATTTTTTTTTTTCTTCAAGTCGTATTCTTAAACACGTTTTGTACATTTTTTTTATTCTTTTCAAATATTTTTAGTGAATTCGTGTTTAGATACGTGACTTTATTTTTTTAACTAAATTTTTTATAAATTATATTTTTTGGTATTTAATGTGTATTTTATTTCTAACGTAAATGTTTTATAATTTTCTTGGATTTTGAAAAAAAAATCTGTTAATTATAATTTTAAATTAATATTTTTATTTAATATAATTTGTGAAATTAAAAATAATGATTATACAAAATACATGAAAATTTTTATCATCAAAGAAAATGATTTAACGAAATGATAATTAATTTTAAACAATTAAACTTAAGTTAATAAGCTAAAATATTTTTTTTCCACAAGTTGATATTCTATATCTTCGTTGTTATGATTTGTGATCCTGCCGCTGACTCGAATGTGGAGGATATGCCTCGTCACTCCTTCGTCTAGCCTTCTGCAACCGCGTGTTCTACAAGAACGCTCCAAGAACCTTCTCTGGAACTCCAAACGATGCCTGCAAAACAATACGGACGGCGCCTCTAGCGACCGTTTGCACTCCGACGCTCAAGTCAGGTAACAGAACCACCAAAAACTCTCTCTGAATCTCTCTGTGAGACTCGTGTGTCCTCTCAGATCCACTTTCTCTCTCTAACTAAATTCTGTTATCACTGTGCAACGTGTGTAAAACATGCTCACAATGACTCAGAAATGTGTGTAATGCGTAAATCTGTAAAAACATGTAAATCTTACATGATGTGGAGTGCTTTTATACCTGGGCTGCGACTCTCTCTCAGATGGTGACACGTGGAGGCATGCAACTTACATCTAACCGTACGCATGTCACACCTGAAGGGCCTTTGCGCTTTTCTCTGTGCGCCTAAGTTATTCCCTTGCGGAGTATCTTAGGGCGTTTCTTCCCTCTGAGTGAGTCGCATGCTCCCAGGAGAGCATCAGGGGTGGCTGGTCTAAACACACTTACCAGGCGCTACATCCTGCATGCATGATCTCACCGCACAGTGCCATGCACGTAATGGGTTAAGAGAGTCACTGATCACTGACCAGCTTACTAGCTCTCTTATACCATCCTCATGCACGACCCTTCTGGCGAGCAGCTCTTCTTCTTCTGGTTTGGAATCATGCGAGGTGCATGCGTAACGCTCTCGCTGGGAGCCTGGGTCCCAGTTTAACTGCGTGTAGCAAGAAACCCCCGATGACCATGCACCGATGACTGATCAGTGCTTCATTACTTCTCGTGCTCTGCCTCTAAGCGCTCATCTAGGCACTGATCTGCGGGTGGTGGTCACTTAGTAACTAACCACCGATCACCGTTTTGAGTGATCTCCTCCTTGATTCACTTGCTATCTTATTCTACGTGCCATGCTGTGAATGGTCCACGTGGTCATCTGCTGCTAACGTCATCGACTACCGATGACCGACCAGATCAATTTGTATTGGACCATAGCGCGTAGAGCTCAGTTCTCGGTGGTCGGACGTTGGTGTTTGTAATAGACAGGTCAGCTCGGCTCTTGGGTCAAGCTGACGGGTCACTTGACTGGGCTCAGGAATGTGCATATTAATTCTCATTCATGCAATGGTATAATCTCTCGTGTATAAGGCCTGGAAGGTCAGTGAAAGTGTGTTAAATGGGTCTAGGGTACATATAGTGCATTTGGGTCTAGGAAAGTAAAACGTATTTTATCAGCTTAAGCCCAAGTGCGCTAGGGCTTGATAGAATATTTGTATATAGGATACGTAATGGCATATGCATGGTACTGTGATACGCGAAAGCATGTAAATGTACTTGAAAACATATTAGACCTTGGGGAGTTGGTATATGCATTGGTACCCAGACGACTATTCTGTTAAGATTTTATGCACTCCTTGAAGTTAAGATTCTGTGCAGTTGCAGCTCTAAGATTATGCCCCCTGTAGTAGGATTTTATCTCATAGAATATGTAATTGAATATACTCTCACTCGAGATAAGATTCTTGTGAGGAGAAGTTGTTATAAGAGATAGCCTAGTGCTAGTCTATAAAAGGGACTTGAAGTCCCAAGTGAAGGTACGCTTTTTCTGAACTTGAAACTAGATACTTCTTGTTTATTATAAGTCATGTATTGACTTGATCGTCGGAGTGCGACAGGTCGGTAGGGCGCCCTCTATCTCAATAGGTACAACAACCCAACCACTAAGGAAAGCACAGATTTCAGCAAAGGAAACACAGAGTCAGAGCTCGCCTGTAGAAGTTGATGGAGGGAGGCCAAGCTCACCCCACCATGAAAGGCAAGGGCCAAGACTAGACCGTCTAGAACCACATGGAGAGCGTCTAGAACAAGACAAGGGGGAGCTACATGAGGAGCGTCTAGGAGGGAGCCTAGACCGTCTAGGACCTCTCACAAGGTCCATGGCCAAGCACATTCACGCCCAAATGAGTCAAGCCACGAATGGGAGGGAGAAGACCTTGTACATGCTACTTGGAGGCCCATTAGGGGTAGCTTAGTAGATTAGTGTAGTGTAGAAAGCAAAACTTGCTCACTTAGGGGTGTGCTATCAAAAAGGTGCCCTTAGCAATAGAAGGAGGGTTGTGCTAGCAAATAGGTGCCTTTAGCAAAAGAAGGAGGGGTGTACTATCAAATGTTGCATTTTTGACCTATCTTCTAGAATATTAGGATGATAGTGTGGTTTGACTAAAGTCAATACCCTAGGCAGCCCCACTTTTTGTATTTCCATCCCTACCCTTTAAGCTTGCTCACCAAGGCTCCTAAATCTATAAATAAGGAGGCCTACCTCATGTATTTTCAAGATTAAATAGAGTATTGTTATGCTGCCAAAATTGTGCCATACACCACTCTTTGCCTAACACTTAGGTTTTAGTCTTCAATTTATCACTACCAAAGGGGCTGGCCAAACCTCCCCATTTCCTCACTCTTCATGCACCTTCAAGATCACCATCACTCCTAGGAGGGTCTTGCTCACCTCCTCCATAAGCTTCCGCATCCATCATCACCAAGGAACTCCAAAATCCAAAGAAGAGCTCATAGGAATGCTATCAGAAGTCTACCGACGACCAAGTCAACCGGTAGGAAAATGATTCAATCTATATACTAATTTTAAGTTGAACATTGTAATCATTATGATTATTATTATTTTCTATTTGTCTTTGTTATGTTCAGCTCCATGATAAGAGACATTTGTGGGTCTATAACAATTCATGAAGGACATTGGAATGTATGTTAACAGTGGTGTCATTGTAGAAGTCGCAAAAGTATTATGTGTATGGAACATGTTGATATGAAGATTGTGCATGTGTGTGATAATGATGATTTACATATGGAAACATTGAAGGTGATTGAAAACTAAATTGACCAATATGTTGTTACGAAGGCTGGTGAATGTTGGAAAGAAGATCCAATATGTTGATAAGAAGGTTGTAGTTAAGGTGGTTGCCTCTGAAGGCATGTCATATTATTGGAAAAAGAAATATTAGTTGAGTTTAACTAAAAAAACAAGATTAAATGTATTTGAAATTGAACTTACATCGTCATCAGATGTTGATCATTGATATGATATGTATCAAACAATGTGTTAATTGTACCATTACATGTATGGTGTGGTATCACATAAATGACCATTTTCGTGAAATTAATTTCCTTAAATTAGACGGTTGTGTCGATTATTCCATAATGCTATCTCTTTCTGATGATATGTGACCAATATCTATCATTTATCGAGCCACAATATCCTAATGTTATCCATTTATCATGGTATTGTGGCCAATTGTCATAGGTTACAAAAGGAAACAATTCACAACTCAAGCCAAGTTATCAACTATGAGATCAGAGTTCCGACCTGTTTCATGGATAGATCAAATACCAATATAGAAGTGAAATCAAATGTACGATGGACACAAGAATTTTGGTCAAATGACAACTAAACTAGTTGAATGCATAAACTCTATTTTGAAGGGAGCTCATTCCTTACAAATCTCTACCCTTGTTAAGTTCACCTTTGAAAGAACAAAATCTTGATTTGTCGAACAAGGCATGAAGACATAGTACGTTTTTGTGAGCAAGACATCAATACCCAGAAGAAATTACTACCTTACTCAGAAAAAATCAACAAAGATCAATCATATGTCATGTCCAAAATTATAATAGAGATATTTTGAGTTTGATGTTAAAGAGATTTCAACTCCACAACTTGGTCGACAATAGTTAAATTAAATGAGTGATGGTATGATTGTGAGAAGTTTCAAGCTCTTAGACTACCTTGTCCTCATGTTGTTATCATTTTGTTTCTCTTGCTATTTACAACTACTAACATTTGTTAACCAAAATTACAATCCACATAACATTTACAAGAGTTATGAAGTGTAATTTTATTCAGTTTAAAATGAGGATTACTGGTCATGTTATCGGGACCAAATGTCATTTCCAACCTTCAACTGGGCCATAAAAAATTAAGAAAACCAAGTATTATCATATTCATAACGAAATGGATAATCCAATTAAAAATAAAAAAAATATTTTTATTATCGAAGATCACAATAGGGACAAACAATAAAAAACTTCTATTCCAACTTGATTTATTTAAATTATTCATCTTTTTAGTGTTTTTTTTTATATTTAAATTAGTGGTAAACTTATTATTTTTTATTTCCTTAATTACATTAGCATAATTAATTTAATTAATAAACTGCATTCGCATAAAAACAAATTAAATACAGATACTAATTTAAAAATAAAATTAATATATTTTATTTTTCAAAAAAATTAATGGAACATTTACGTTAAAAATAATATAGACATTAAACCTGAAAACAATTTACAAAAAATAGGAAGAATGAATCGCTAAAAAGCAAAAATAGAAAATGAACTTAGCACAATTCTACAAAATTAAAAAAGAACAATTTACTAAAGTCGTTTAGCCTCAAACGATTTTGAATGATAAAACAAATTAAATTTGTGCTAATAAACACAACTTTAAAAAAATTAAAAATTTAATAATAATTAAAGTCATATATAAACATGACTTCTGTACAAAATTAATAATGTAATAAAAAACATTTTTTTCTTTTAAATTACAATAAAATTATTAAATAATAATTAATTTAAAAATAAAAAATAATTAATTATTATATTGAATAATTTAAAAATAATTATCTTGTACTGGACCAGAACTCCCTAGTTGGACCTTGGCATTTTCCGCATGTCAACTCGGCACATGGACCTCACTTACCATGTGAGTAGGCTCCAGGTATGCGTATATATTAAATTCTCATGCATGTATATGGTATAATCCTCCACGAATAAGAACACTTATTAAAGTGATGAAACGTAATAGGCTTAGGGGTGCATCTAGCATACCCAGGTTCGTGATAATCAAAGCATTAAGGCTCGAGCCTAGTAATACTAAGGCAACTCAGGTAAAGCTATATGCATGGCATGAAATAGCGTACGAATGGGTGTGTATTATTGCGAAGCACATGAACGAATGCTTAGGGGCAGGACCTTGCACCAAGATTATGAGGTTGGCCCAATCTGCTTAATGGGCTTAAAGCACGTAACAAATCTGTCATGCACTGATAAACAGAGGCATGCGCTTAAAGATAATGATGTGTGTGTGTGTGTGTGTGTATATATATATATATATATATATATAATATATATGATTACTCACTTGTTTGTTACAACTGCATATAGATATGTTTGTTAATATCACACAAGATATCATGCAAGATTTTTCTATTATGTGAATATATATGTTGCACATGAAATACTCCTGGATAGTACTAACCTTAAAAAGATAGGGATTTGCACATACATATAATAGAAGGAACACCTACAGTTTGGGACCTAATGATTATGGGTGCCTGTGGCAGGTGGTTTTCTGTTAGAGATATAAGATAATGTGTTGATTTTTGGTTAAGATTTGTTTATCTGAACTGCAACAGGTACATGACACACTATAAAGAGGAGCTTCAGGTCCTAGATGAAGGTACACAATAACGCAATCCTAAATACACTCATGAATACTAAGATTACTTGTTTTCTTATTCGTTCGTAAAGCCCTTACCGACTTGAGCGTCGGAGCGTGACCGACCATGAGGGCGCTCTTTGTCTCTATAGGTGAAGCATTCTGTAACCAGAGAAGTGTAGATTCCAGGGAGACAGGCGAAGCCTAAACCAAGTACCAGAGTCAACCGACAGATAGTCAACCAACAAGAATATTTGGCACCCACCGTGGGACCCTGTAAAACTAGGTCCCATACATATTGATAAGCAAGCAACTAGGAGATATAAGGAATACCAGGCAAGGTGGTCCCGTAGGATCTAAAGGAGGCGACGTCCCCACGACCCAACAACTCATGGACGTCATCATAATTCTTCAGGAGACGGTGGTGGCAACCAGGGCTGAGCAGGCCCAGAGACAAGATCAGTTCAAGGTCGAGCTAGATGCCTCGCGAGCAGCTAATGAAGAGCTGCGTAAAGCTAATGACGAACTACGCAGAAATTGGCAGTGCGCAGGAGAGTATGCAGCGGGCGACTAGTACACTCCTACCCAGAACAGGGCTCGCACAATGCCTTTCTCGCAAGAAATATTAGATGCAACCGTGCCAAAAAATATGATGGCACCTAAGATCACCTTCACTGGCGTCGAGGACCCAGACGTCCACATTGCAGCATTTCAGGCTCAAACGATAATTCTAGGGGGCACAGATGCCGCCCACTACAAATTGTTCGTGGGGACACTCACAGGCACGACCCTAAAGTGGTTTATTGGCCTACCTAACGGCCTCATCACCATTTTCAACAAATTTTCCACATTGTTCAGGGAGCAGTTCATGGTCAACCAAGCACCACCCCCTGTTCCTTTTGATCTCTTTGGAGTGATTCAAAACCAGGGGGAATCAGTGAAAGATTTCTTGAACCGCTTCGAGGCACTAGTGGTACAACTCTACACCCAGGACGAGGCGTTAATAGTACATGCCTTCGTGAAGGGAATAAGGCCGGGGCCTTTCAGCAGTTCCTTGATAAGGAACTGACCCAGGACGTTGGCGAAGATCAAGCAATGAGTAGTCGCCTACATCACCACTGAGGAATGGATGAGCACTAAGCTAGGGAGCATGGGTGGAGGACCAGCCAAGGCCCGAGAGAGCAGTCGTACCCAACCCTTAAGGGTACACGAGACCACAACAGAAAAGAGGTTAGCACGACAAACACCTTAGAGCCCAGAGGGGACAAAACTAGGTCAAGGTCGAGCAATAGGAAATTACTTACTATCTCGACTGTTATAGAGAAATTGGAGTCCCCGCCAAAGTCTAACAAGGTTTTGGGACCCAAGAAGAACAATTGGTGCGAATTCCACCAAGTTTATGGGCACGACATCGAGAATTGTTTAGCTCTACGCTATCAGTTCTCGAGGCTGTTGAAGGAAGGTTTCATGCATGACTATGTGCAGGAAGACCCGGAGGGGTCAATGAGAGAAAATTCGGCAGAAGAACAGAGGCATGAGGTGCCCGTACATGACGAAATCAATACCATCTTGGGTGGATTCTATGGGGGAGGTTGTACTGCCTCTCAGCGAAAGAGGTACGCCAGGGAAGTAATGGTCATAGATATAAGGGTATTAGAGCAACCAACCGAACCTGACCTTTGCTTCACTCGGGCAGACTTGAGGGATGTGGTCCCACACGACAATGATCCTGTGGTCATATCGGTAGTCACCGTAGGAAGAAGGGTACACAGGGCTTTTGTTGATCAGGGAAGCTCGGCTGACGTACTATTTTGGTCGACGTTCAGCTGAGGCGCTATGATGGTTTCTTGTATGGTTTTGTAGGAGACCAAGTAGAACAGAGAGGGCATGTGGAGCTGAGGACAACCTTCTCAGATGGCACATCATCTCGGACTATTGGTATCAGGTACTTGGTCGTAACGCTCCTTCAACCTATAAAATTCTTTTGGGTCAACTTGCCATAAAAAGGCTAGGGGTAGTGGCCTCTTCGAGGCATATGAAGATGAAACTGCCCTCTCAAGAAGGGGGACTAATCATAGTTAAGTCCGACCAAAAGGCGGCGAGAAAATGTTATGAAAACAGCTTGAAAACGAAACGAGGAATATGCATGGTTACCACTTAGCCAGCGGAAGTGGGTGATACCTCACATGGAAAGATCATCATTGGTAAGCAACCTAGAGTGGAGCCAGTAGTGAATTTTATTTAATATATAATGTCAACCATGAATAATGAAGGGGACACTCTTTTTCCCTTACGGAGGTTTTTTAATGAGGTTGCCCAATGAAAAAGTGTTTGAGAAATGATGTGCCATTATATTAAAAATGAAATCAGTGCATCTGATATTGTGCACATGAAACCAGCTCACTAGGTCAGGTGGAGCACGAAACTAGTGCATCTGATATGGTGCACACAAAACCAGCTCGCCAGGACAGGTGGAGCACTAAACCAGTGCATCTGATATGGTGCACACGAAACCAGCTCGCCAGATCAGGCGGAGCACAAAACCAGTGCACCTGATATGCTGCACACGAAACCAATTCGCTAGGTCAGGTGGAACACTAAACCAGTCCACCTGATGTGGTGACATGAAACCAGTTCACCAAATGTGGTGTAAACGAAACCGGTCCGCCCAATGTGGGGACACAAAACCAATCTACCCGATGTGGTGACGTGAAACTAGTCCACCCGATGTGGTGACACGAAACCAGTTCACCAAATATAGTGTAAATGAAACCAGTTCACCAGATATGGTGTAAGTGAAACCAGCTCGCCAATTACTGGGCGTAGCACGAAAATAAAGTTAGCTCGCCAAAAATTGGGTATAGCCCAAACGAAACCAGCTCAAGGATACCCATTTGTTCAGCATTTGGGGCCTCGTTCTTATCAAAGGTATAACCAAATCACAGCTCGCCAGAATTTGGTTCGAGCCCTCAAAAGGGAGACCTCGCTCTGGGAAACTTCCATAGGAGGGGAAGTATAGGTTCACAACAACTTAAGCTTGAGAGCCTTACATGAAGAAGGACTCTAAGTATGGACAGCATAAGGTGAACTCAGAATCTCGACAGAGATAAGTTGTGATAACAACACAAATCACCAGGTTAGACATTAAATTATCCTATGACTGGCTCTGTTAAGAGCACCATCCATATTATGTTTGTCTGGCATAGTTAGACACATCGATTATTCGACATGCATCATGAATTACCTTGCTTGTTGGGAATTGTTTGCGAAATCAGTGATGAATCTAAGGTAAGAACACTCATTGATTTGTCAAAATTATATGCATTAACTCTAAACTAGAAAGGGCATAATGAAATAACTATAAAAACAACTGTACATATATACATGAAATGATGCATTGTTTAGCCAGCTACAGAAGGTGAATAATAAATATAAGGAAATCATGATTGCTGCTCGTCTTCATACACCAAGTGTCCGTCAACCATGACTTTCCTAGGACCAAGTTGGGAGAAGTCGGTCTCAGGGTAAACACTTGTGGTTTGGGCAATAGCATCCTCGAAGCCAGCAGCGTATGAATTGGTAGCGTCATCTGTAAGCTCCTCCTTGAGTTTGGACATCATATCGTCCTTCTATGCCAGCTCTTACTTGTGTGTGGCCACCAACCCGACCATCTCTTCCTTCAAAGACTCCCTCTCCTCTTTCAACGACTCCATTTTAGTACGGAGGTCGTTGTTCCTTGCATATAAACCCAAAGTCTCTTGTGATTTGTTGAAGAGAAGAGTCTTGGTCTCTTGGTAGCTCATTCTCAGCTCCTCGACCTCTAGATTGAGGCCCTTCACCTGCTGTGCGAACCCCTTGGCCTTGGCAGCCTCAGTTTGGGCAACACTTCTTAGCCTAGTAAGGAGTAAGCAATTCTTGGCCAGTGCTTGACCCAGTTCCCTAGAAGTCTCCTCCAACATCTGATCCTCTCCTAGAGGGGCCAACTTCTCCTTAATATTTGGAGGGAGTAGGGCGTCTTGCATGGTGAGAAGGGGATCTACAGAAAGGTTCCACAACCCTTCCTCTTCAAGGGGTTCCTCCCTACTCTCCTAGATTGTGACCCCCTAGAGCTTGAGGGGCGTGAGAATGGAGAATACGAAGGAGAAGGGGCTCGTCCGCCAGAGATTAAGTGGGAGGAGGATGCTTCAGTGTTTCGTCTTCTCTTGAAGACAAGTCCAGAATATGTCTTGTCCTCCTCCGAAGCCGCCACTTCAATTATGGCCTTCCTGCTGTGATCTTCAGCAGGGGGTACCTCTGCAGCAGCCGCAGAAGGAATCTTCGTAGCATTTCTTTTCTACCTGACTAGGGCAGCCAATTTTTTCCTCTTCTCTTCATCCAACATGTTATCTGCATAACAAGATAAGATATGTTCAACATTTACATCAACAATACAGAAACATTAATACTTGAGTATAGTAGGGAATAAGATTATACCAATGTAAGCCTTGAGTTTTAATGGGGAAAAATCCTCTCAAATCAGGGTGGCGGTATCAAAAACCACCTTGAGGTTGGAGAGATGGACGCACACCTCACGTTCGGGTGGAGGCAGGTCCTCCAGGTGTTTAGGACTCTGGAAGATAGGGTTTTGGGTCCAATACAAGGGAAACCCATCCAGGAGGGTTGGATCTCCCTTGCTGTTTCGAACTTTGAAGAACTTCATTTTAAAACCTTTATAAGATTGTTGGAAGAGGGATAATAAGGACCTCTCAGCAATCCTGTTAAAGGACACCCAAAGTTGGCGTCCTAAACGTTTGGCCTCGAAGAAAAAGAGGAAGACATCCACTGATGGCAGAAGGCCAAAGTGGAACAAAGAATGGTAAAGGCCCGTATGAATGCCCAGCTATTTAGGTGTAGCTGGGCAGGGGCAATGTTGACTTCGGTAAGCAGGACTCTCTCGAAGGGGAAGAGGAGGAGTTGGAGGAGAACTTTCTAGAAGAGGGTGGAATAAAAGAAGCAGAAAGGGCCCTCGGAGTCAATGGATTCATCACTGCACACTGGTTCACCCTCCCCACAGGGTACTATACGAATAAGTTGGTCATCTTCCCTACCAAATATGTTTCTTTTAGGGTGTTTCTTATACTCAGCTTTCCTATAATCTACTATTTTCTTCCTAGAGGTGAACTTTGAGGTTTTAGTTAAGAGGTTCTTAGGGGCCCAGGTGTATTGTGATTGATAATCCATCTAAAATCTGAACAAGCAAACAAAAACATGCAGATACATTTAGAATCCAAACAGAGCATGCATTCACAAAAAACAGTAAATTGGGGCAAATAGTAATATCGTGAACGCAAGGTATGGACGATTCCAGCGAAGTAAGCAGAAGTAGTAATGGCAATAAAGGTGCATTAGGTGAATAAGGTAAGGAAAAGTTAGTACCTTTAATGTGATCGAAGAGGTGTTAAGCACCAGATTCTATGGACGATGACGAGGGTGTAGCGAGTTGGAGAAGAAGAGCGAAAATGTTTAAGGGAGCGTAATGAAACAGTGGAGACGTTTGAGTTTCTGAAACCCTATTGTAGTAGGGGAGCGTAAGCGGCAATGCCTTGTGTCCGTCGATGAGAGCCACGTGGAAGCACACGATTGAGTGTGGTGAAACATGAAATCAGGATACTGTACCGTGGCACTACTCATTTGCCATGTAGGTCGACTCGGCTGGGCAGGTAGACTCTTCGTTGAAACAAGTTTAGCTCGAGCTTGCGGGGCTTGTGTACTGGACCAGAACTCGTAGCGCTTAGAACTCGCTGGTTGGACCTCGACATTTTCTGCAGGTCAGCTCGGCACATGGGGCTCACTTACCATGTGACTGGGCTCCAGGTATGTGTATATATTAAACTCTCATGCATGTATATGGTATAATCCTCGACGAATAAGAACACTTATTAAAGTGATGAAACATAATAGGCTTAGGGGTGCATCTAGCATACCCAGGTCCGTGATAAGCAAAGTATTAAGGCTCGAGCCTAGTAATACTAAGACAACCTAGGTAAAGTCATATGCATGGCATGAAATAGCGTATGAATGGGTGTGTATTAGTGCAAAGCATATGAACAAATGCTCAGGGGCGGGACCTTGCAGCAAGATTACGAGGCTGGCCCAATCTGCTTAATGGGCTTAAAGCACATAACAAATCTGTCATGCATTGATAATCAGTGGCATGCGCTTAAAGATAATGATGCTTAAAGATATATATATATATATATATATATATATATATATATATATATATATATATATATATATATATATATATATATATATATATATATATATATGATCACTCACATGTTTGTTACAACTGCATATAGATATGTTTGTTAATATCACACAAGATATTATGCAAGATTTTCCTGTTATGTGAATATATATGTTGCACATGAAATACTCCTGGATAGTACTAACCCTAAAAAGATAGGGATGCGCACGTACATATAACAGAAGGAACACCTACAGTTTGGGACCTGATAATTATGGGTGCCTGTGGCAGGTGGTTTTCTGTTAGAGATATAAGATAATGTGCTAATTTTCGGTTAAGATTTGTTTATCTCAAGTGCAACAGGTACATTACACGCTATAAAGAGGGGCTTCAGGTTCCAGATGAAGGTACGCAATAACGCAATCCTAAATACACTTATAAATACTGAGATTACTTGTTTTCTTATTCGTTCATAAAGCCCTTACTGACTTGAGTGTCGGAGCGTGACCGGCTGTGAGGGCACCCTTTGTGTCTACAGGTGAAGCATTTAGTAACCATTGAAGTGTAGATTCCAGGAAGATAGGCAAAGCTTGAACCAAGCACTAGAGTCAACCGGCGGATAGTCAACTGACAAGAACAAAAAATAATTAATTATTATATTAAATAATTTAGATAATATAAAATTATTAATATTTAAAATAATTTCTATTATTAATACAAATATACAAGTAGTTTATAAATTAATATTTAATATTAATTATTAAGATTTTACTTACTAGTTATTTTAGATTTTAAATTAGTCTTTGATTATAAATTAGTGATTTAAAATTTAAAATAGTTAATAATTAATGTTAAATATCAATTTAAAAATTATTTTATAAATATTTATTAATAATATAAACTACTTTAAATATTAATAATTTTTTAATTTATAAAATAATATTAATTTAATAACTAATGATTTGTTGTTTTAATAAAATTAATTATTATTTAATAAATTTTTTACATATGGACAGTGGTGCTTGAAAGATTTTTTTTTTTTTTTTTTGAAATTGTGGTTCTAAGTACGATTTATCTTTTGTAAAAAACTAAAATATATTCATTTCTGTAAATTATGAAAAAAATTCTCCTTTAACCATGAACTCACACGGTAGCTTAGATGTAACATATAGGAAATGCAAGATCTAATGGATGAGAAGTAGTCAAATTAGGTTAAGTGGCCTTGAGAGGACAACAAAGGGAAGAACATTCCCTCAATGGTTGCTTAATTTCAAATGTTTGAAATCCCTTGTCTCTCTGTAATTCACTCATCACACTATCAAATGGTGGTATGTATATGTATGATAATTTAACAGTTCTCACAATGTATATACACGCTCGTGAGTAATATCAAGGAAGAAAATAATATAATAAAAGATGAAGATAAGAAAAAAAAGAATGGAATGATTGAAGCTTTAAAATATAAAATTGTATATAGAATATGCATGTATGTTAATTCGCTATCACTTGTAGAAGCGTCCAAGTTCGACACATTTACTGCTGAAACGAAACATGAAGCCATGGGAACAGACACTTTTATTTGTAGATAGAGCCAGACACAATTTAGAGCAATGATATACCTATTCGTATGTTTGTGGAAAAGAAGTGATGAAGCACAAAGAAAGGCAAAAGCTAAGAAACCTTCACAGGTGATAAGTTAGTGCGGTATGTGCTCACTCCACAATAATTCGTCGTAAAAGGTAGGGTATATTAGGCTAATAGGCTAATGGCCTCATACCTTCTACATTTAAGATATTTAAGATATGCACCCACGAATAAAAGTTGAGGTACCAAGTGTCTCTTATAAGTATATATATAACATCCTTATAGATAAAATAAAATCTCTATTACATTTAAGAGTTGCTATTAAAATGAAAGTTGACACTACAAAAATTGTGTAGTAGTGATGGTTTTAATATGGAGGTTATTAACATTCGTTTTTGTATAATATGACCTTTAATAATCGTTATAATTATCCTCTAGAATGTATAATTTTGAATTGTCACAATTATCCTTTGAAATATATATTCTCTCACGTTTTTCTTCCTTTCATACCATTTCTCATTCTCAATTTTTTTCGGAAACCTCATCAGTTTGACTCTTTGGAAACCGAAACTCACTTGGAAACCTCACAGAACCTCTCACTCTCCCCATACCCTCTTCACTCTTCAGAAACCCTCAAATCCTTCACTCTTCACTAACGACACCCTCAAACCTGTGTTTCAATCTCACTCATGGCACCCTCAAACCCTTCACTACTCTTTACTCTTCTTGGCAAACCCTTCTATTCACTCTTCTCACAAAACCCTTCACTCTCACCTCAAAACACTCTTACACACTTCACTTTCCTTCGCAAACCCATTCTATCACTATCAGTAGAAACCCTCTCTCTCTGCAAACACTCTCCTGCCCTCTCACTCTCACGCAAACACTCAGTCTTTGCAAATCCTTTCACAGCACAACCTAACACCTTCACAGAAAACCTAACACTCGTTCATTGTCATTATCGCTGTTGGATCTATCTACCATTGCCACTGGCTTGAAGAACGCCCTCCTCGCAACGATTTCAAATGTTCTTCGTTGCAACAACTACGTCTTCACAATAGGTACGATTTCAGGGATTCTTGGTTTGGTTTTTGAATTGGATTCCTAAAATTGCTTATGTGTGTTGTTTGGTATGATGTTTTCATTCTTGGTTTGGTTTCTAAATTGGATTCCCAAATTTTCATTTCCATTATTTATGAAAGCTTGACTAACTCTAATCTCATAATTTGTATTTTTTTTATGAAATTTGAAATCCTGTTGAATTTAAAATTGCTGGTGCATGCTGTTTGGTTTGTTTTTTTTTTTTTTTTTTTATAGATAATTATAATTTGTTGATTATCTAGTTGGATTAAGTTGTTTGATAAATTTTTACTAGTGTGTCCTTTATATGCGCCAAAAACTTGATGACTTTTTACGGCAAGTGCATCGCGTTGTCAGAAGTAATGTGTTCCCAAGGATTAATATCGAACCCACAAGGAACTATTGAATAATCAAGTAAAAATTTGCTAAATATAAAACAGGACAATAAAAGTGTGTTGAAAATGGTTATGTTGGCAATGATTAATAAAAAAAACAGGCGAAGAATTGGTTGCTTCAAGTTGGAAAAATAGGGATTAGGTTTCATCTTTCTCACTCTTATGTATTTTGATTAGCATGGTAACATTATGTCCTTTGATTGATATTGATGCCCGTATAAAATTCATTTATATCCATTCCTCATATATAAAATTATTAAGCTGTTTCCTAAATATCGATTCCTCGCATATTTATAAAAACAACTTGGAATCATGCTCAGACGTTGATAGCAATTAACATTTCAAGTCTATTCCTAGCACTCAAATATGTTAAGTATTTTTGATTAGGTCAGAACCCTAAAAATACTTTCTAGTTAGATTTAAGATTCTAGATCAAGAATTTAGAAACAAAACAAGAATACCAATAATCAATCAAGAACAAAATATTATATTCAAATATCACCTCAACACATAAGAGTTCGAACAGATTACTCCGAATCCCAAAGAGTAGAATGAGCCATTCATGATGACTATTACACGTAAGGCTGACATGAAAAGAAGATCCCTGATGTTTCTCCTTGACGGTTGCCTCCTCTAATGTTTCCTACACATCCTATTCTCCGAATTGGATTACAAGTCACTCAATGGTGTTTTCCTCTCAATCTGGCACACTAGGGTTGTCCCTCAAGCCTCCTATTTAACCTAATTTTTTTATGGTTAAGTGACTTCTTGCGTGACGCTGATGGGCTAGTTTGGTCAAGTAAAACATAAAAAGGCCAAATGTCTCTAGCGCTATCTTGCTTGAGCGAGCAAAGCGTCGATTTTGTCCAATGCTGCTAGAGAATTCTCGTTCAAGCAAGAATGGGCTCTCTTGAGTGAGTTTCTCTGATGCTGAGTTAGGATTTTTGTGCACTTGTGCGTTTCGAGGCCTTCCAAGTTTCTCCTTTTAGCTTATATTATTCCTTTTTAGCCTAGTATCTCCATTTTTCCCTAGAAGCCCAAAATTACCACCAAATTTGGGAATAAAATGTTTTTATTCAAATAAAGATCATAAAATATGTAAAAATGTATAAATTCATAAATTAGGGATTATTTTATATGTATTTTAGCAATTAATACTCATAAGTGCCTACATTTTAATATGAAATATTAGTGAAATTAGGCACTTATCAGTAGTGCGTCCTTTATATTTTTTAAGTTCATATTTTTCTAAACTGATTAAAGTTGGTTTGATTAAAGTCAAACCAGATTTGGTTCATAATCTATTCATAAGAAAATTCAATTCATAATTTTTGTATAAATATAGTATATAGAAAATGTTGTGCACTTTGATCTCATAGTGGTTAAACTTTAGTTGGTTGCTATAGGGCACCCAAGGTGGCCATTTGTGTTGAACAAGGTGCTTTGATGTCTCCAAATCCAAGTGGATTGCTTGAAGACCCTACTGCTTGTTGTGTGTGTGTCTTGTGTAGTTTGAATTTGTTAATCCACTCAAAGTAATGATCCAAGGTTGTTTGATTCAGGTTCTTTTGAAAAAGATATGTTTTCTAAAGAAAGTGAAAAATCAACTTGTTGAAATTTCGATTCAACTGGTTGTTTTACACTTACTGTATTTTGAAAAGAATTTGAAAAAACTTGACTTTGGTTGACTTTGTTGTCAAACCAATTCAATCGATTGTTTCAAAAATTCAACCGATTGATTTTTTGAAAACCTTAAAAGAATTACGTTAAGTTGGTTTAATCTGTATTAAATGTTTTTAACTGATTTTGGATCTCACATTTATTGTTTTTAACAACTGTTTGGAGTATAAATAAGTGGTTACACGCTCTTGGTTGTTATTGATTCAAGATAACACTTTCAAATTAGTTTTCCAAGATTGCTTCAAGCTTTGGATCTTTTCTAGGAGTGGAATATGATTGTGATGTATCAAGTTTGTTTTGATCTTTGATCATTTTTAGGTGTATTCCATTCTTTTGCATTTGATTATTGTATTTTTGTAAAGACTGGTGTAGTGCAGATTCAGAGGGTGTTCTGAAATCTGTGGTGTGTTTTGCCAAAGGTAGTGTGTTCTTGAAGGGTTCAAATCACCACTTTAGTGTGTGTTGTGTAATCAAGGTTTTTGATTGCCTAGTGGATTCTCAGTAGTTTCTGAGGACTGGATGTAGCTCTTGTAAAGAGTGAACTAGTATAAACCTTCTGTGTTAATCTCTCTATCCCTACTCTTTTTTAAATATGATTTTGCTTTGATTTTAACACTGTTGATAAAAACAACCGATTGTTTCGCAAAAACAACTGGTTGGTTTTCTGGAATCACATTAAAAACAATTTTGAAATTGGCTGATTTGATTTCTACTCCATTGATTACTCATTGGCTTTCAATCTACCTTCAACATTTGCGAAAATCTTTTATAAACAATTCACCCCGTTCTTGTTTAAGGCCTATAATACTAACAATTTGGAGGAAGACAGATGCCCTTGTAGCTTTATGCCATCACATATCAACATTTATGAATTCAATTCTAACATATATCATTTTGAACATGATTTAGTGATAACAATCTTATATTTTATATTGATTTAGTTCTGGGATAAAATTTAATCAATCCCTTTTATAGATTTTTTTTTCTACAAAAAAGGATATCAAATTGTACAAAAGAATTTATGAATAAGGGTAGACCAAGTATTGCAAAATGCAGTTTTACGTTTGGAAGCAATTACAATAGTGAAGAGTAGTGTAAAATGGATTTGACTAGGTCTAAGTAGCATCCAATTTTGTGCTCTTTGTTTAACCACCTCCGTAATGTGTATGAATTTGTGTGTGTAGCTTATAATTTGTTGATTATTTGGCTGAATGATTTACTTGCAAGAATTTAACTGCCATGTAGAATTCACCATTGTCTAGATAGGATTGTATGGACAATTTGTTGCTTTTTGATTTGTCTTTTATTTATCCGGTTTGGTGCTTCCTGCCATGTAACAAACAAGTGTTGTGTTAGCCTTAACTCTGTTTGGACAGTTAGTAAATTAGCCCAATTACAAATGAAAAAAAATATTATAGCGAAGGAAGACATCTTATTGATTTTTGCTTTTTTTCTTCTTTGATTGGTGAAGTTATCTGATGATAACGTCAAACTTTGGTGTGTCTAGTGGACATTTTTCAGCTTGACAATCATCAGTAGCAACTGATTCAGTTTTGACAACCATCAGTCCAAGTAAGTTTGGTTTTTGGTTAACTAATTTTTACCTGTTAGAATTAACTATTTTTTACAACCTAATTAACTATTCTTTTAGTTAACTCTATTTCATTTAGCAGAGTTAACTTTAGTTAACAAACATGTAGTTACCAAGTAATTTTTTCAGTTACCAAACATATAGTTTGGTAAATGTAGGTTTCAGAACAATATTATTTTAGTTAAACTACAACAATTATTACTTTAAGCAACAACATAAAATCTTGGTCTAAAGCATAAAAACCGTGGCCTAAAGTTTAGGCAACGGTTTTTTAGCCGTGGTCGAGGAGAACGTGGCCGTTTGTAATAGGCCATAATTTTTATAAAGACAACAATTTTAAAATAGTTGCCTAAAATCTTTATAACAGTCACAATTTTAAAAGCGTTACTTAAAGTATTGACAAAAACAACAATACATTTTTTATTTTATTTTAAAGGAATTATCCATACAAAAGTTCAGGATGGAAAGAATAAGTATTGAAAGATAATGTGTATTGAAATAGAAGTGACCCAACAAGAAATCTCACATATTTCAATGGATATGTTTAAACTACATAATCAAAAAAATTGCCTTAAAGTATAATGTAATGATCAAGTCTTTAAAATTAAAACTACAAACTTAGTTAAAAAACATAATGTATTGTTTCTTTACTACATATCAATATGTTCATTCTTCTTCAATATTGTCTTCATAGTCTTCATTGCCTTCAAGTTGTCAAAAATGCATAAATATATACTAATTAAATCTAATTCAAAGAAAATAAATATAGCAACTACCAAAATATAATTGTATAAATAATCAATAACATGTCTTAATCAAATCCATTAAACTTTGATGTAACACTAGACAATTGCATGTATGTGTTTACAACACAACATCAAGAGTACCACATATTCCAATCCATATCACTAAACTTATTAACATGATTGAAATTCTAATATGATTATGTATGTGTTTATATCTCCATGATCCGAGCAAAAAAAAAAAAAAAACAAAACAAAAAACATAAGGATAAAACAATAACTTTTAGATGTACTCCTCCAACATTACAAATCAAAGCAATTTCATGTGTAACTTGAAAACATTTCTCAAAGCCCAATAAACAATTTCTAATTATATATATGTGCTCATAATGAGGATCATGGGCGGATGCAGATGATTGTAGCCCCACTCCACTACTTTCTTTAGTTAAAACACGTGTCATCATATTATTTATGTCATCTTCCTACAAAACTGGATTTTGCTGCTTTACCACAAATTTTACCATTGCCTCTAAATCTTCAATTTTCTTCGCCATGCCACTCATTTCATTTGCATGTTCATTTCTTATATCAACAATTTCTTCCTTTTTTTTAAAATTTTGATGGTGTCATAGTCTTTCCATAACAACGTATTCTCCCAAGTTTCTTTTTCCCAAATATTGATAGAAATGCTTGTTCCACATATTCACTTGAGTTTTCAATAGAACCTTGAAGCTTAGTCTAATAAAAGAGAATGAATTTTAATTATTAAAAAGAATATATTTATATGTACTTCATAAATATTTGTAAACTTACAATGATATTATATGTTTCTTCATCAATTTCTTTTCCTCTTCAATGTTAATGAGTTGTAATATACATTTCAGCTAGGGTAACTTTTTCTCCTACATTTTTCTTGACACGCTACAACAATTACATATTAAAAAACAGTAACAAAAAAATCAATAGGATGTTTTTGTATAGGATTTAAAATATTGAGACATAATTAGAAGTATCTTACTAATTTAGCATGAATTCTAGCAAAATTGGTTGGTTCCCTACGATGAATGTACTTTTGTTGTGTCCTATTTGCAACATTCTGCTCACTAATGCTCTACATTGTAATAAGATAAAAATAACAATGAAGGTAGATATTGAGCAATCTTAAAGTAATAAGACATTAAATTATCTAACCTTGATAGTGCTACTGTTCCAATATTTCAACAATTGTTTGAAATGATCTTCAGAAATGAATAATGGACGATGAGTTGATTTTAGATTGCACATTTTAAAGGTTTCAATTTTGTTTATGATTTTTGAGATTACAATTATGGTGAGAACCCTGAGAAGATTCCCATTGGACACGAACTTAACCAAGTGGTTAAGTAATTGTGAAGATGCACTTCATAAAGGAAAAGACAAAAACACAAATATATGGTGTGGAGGATGCAAAAAGGGGTGGAAATTAAGATAATAGACAAAGAGAACCAACAATTTAAAGACAAACATGAATGAGCATAGAGGAAGGGGAATGGAAGGCGCAAAAGGAAATTAAAAAGGGGAAGAGATGAAGAGAGCTTATAGTGAAGAAAATGAAGTCATGCCACTTGGAGCAGAGAGACTCAAAGATGAGTGATGCAAGAGCCGCCACTTGAGATGTTACCCCCCCAAGATAAGATCTAGATAACTAGAGCCGCCACTTGAGATATTACCCACCCAAGATAAGACCCAACATGAGCTCACAAGTCTCATAAAATCACTTTTGCAAAGTTTCTTTGCTATTCAAATTCAATGTCCAAATACATGGAGGAAGGCACCCTTTATATAGGAAGGAGTGACTTGGAGAGAAAGATGAGTGAAGGGTAGAAAGGGAAGGGGAGAGGGGCAGCCTAGGGTGTTGACCATGGTAAAAAATGTCCCTTAGGCATAACATCTAGAAGTTAGGTTAAAAACCTGATTCTAGGTGCATGTGTCATGAAAAGTGGGCTTGGAACAAGCCCATTTTGCTAAGTACACTCCTATTTATGCTATATAAATCTACTCTAGCTTATTCTTTTATTTGGACCCCTAAAAATTTATTTATAAACATTTTGTCTTGTAAAAAGACTAGTTGAAAGAACATTTGATGCTCTAGTTTATGCCCAAATTTTCTTCTGCTACGATCCTTCCGACATTTGGTGGGGCCTTGTCTTGGATGCGGAGATGACTTATCAAAGTGTGAAATGTCTCTTCTGTTCTTGGTCATCTTCTTGACTATTTGGGTTGTATCAAATGTGATAGTGCTAGTGTTCCAATATTTCAACAATTGTTTGAAATGATCTTCAGAAATGAATAATGGACGATGTTTTAGGCAATCCTTCAATGTGGAGTACTTTAAAAAGTATCTTTTCTTGATAAAACTCTTGTAGCATCTCCATGAATCATTTATGCGAGTAAATATTGCTTTCTCTCCTTTATCACTAATGATGAACTTTTCCTTTAAAAAGAACATTAGAATGATTGTATTTCCATAAATATTTGATAATTAAATCAATATAAATTTATTTTTCATACCATAACATATGCCCATATACGAGCCTTGTTATCTTTATCATTGAGCAAAGCTTTGAAATTTGTGTAAATCAAGGGACAAAAGGAAGAATTCCTAGCTATCATATTAAGGAAATAACTTAGCTCAGTTACAATCTTGTCAGTGGGACCAATTGGTTCTCCATCAATGTCTAAGATAAATTCTGGACACTCTTGAGAGTAGATTTTTCATGTATTGCTAAACATTGAGTTGGTCCTCGCATTTTTTTCATACTTGTTCCTATTTTTACATTGATCTTATTAAATGAAATATTAAAAAGAAGAAATAAATATGAAAAAAATGTTGTCGCTTTGTAATAATAAAACATTTACCTTATATCATATTCACTTCATCATCTTCATCTTGGTATGTATTTTCTTCTCCAACATATTGTTCTTCATCCTCACTTCCATTTCGAACATTTTCTTCTTCATCTTCATTGTATCCATTTTCTTTAAGAAATTGATCTATTGATATTGATGTACATAATTTTGTTTGTATTATTAGGATCATCTTGTTGTTTTGCCATTGATTCAACATCTTCAATCACTACTCCTTCCTTAGATTTTGAGTTGTCATCCATGATTCTTGTCTTTTTTCTAAGTTGACCTTTTACCTTTGAACTATCAACTTCAGCTTATACTGATTTCATAAGAACTATCTTTTCTAAGAATTCTCCTCTTATGAGACTCCCTTTTCCTTGAGTTGTTCACTGACACTAGAATTACTAAGTTGAGTCAATGCTCTTTCAAGTGCTTGTAGCCTTTCCTTTGACTTATCACTTGCAACTGCTGCCTTTTTCATGAATTTCCTATTTGGTTCTTGAAGTTGTCTATTTTCGATGTTCTTAGATGTCAATTCTTCCAATCAGAGTTTATTTTGACTATGAATTTTATGTTGAACAGTACTTGCAACTGCAACATTTTGTTCTATTGAATTAAGCCTTTGCCCAAATTTTTATGGTCACTTACCTTGAGATTAGGCAAGTTCACTTGTCTTTGGGCAGCAATAGTAGGTGCAGTGGTACAATTTTTGCTTGTCATTTTTTCACTTTTGATATGCTTTTTCCTTAGCAATTCTTTGCTTGATTTTACTTGAGGAAGTTCCAAATTTGCAACACTCATTTGAATCTTATCTTGAGATTTCATCTGTCATTTTAAGTTTGCTTCCTTATTCGTTATCTGAAAACAATAATTTGATATTAAGGACAATTAAACATCAAGGGTGAAATGTTGATATTATAATCACACTATAAGGAATGGTTCAACCATTCTAAATTTTCTTAGTAGACCTTATATTACTATTATTATTATTATTATTATTATTATTATTCCTTCAACAATGGTAAGAATATAGATTAAAATCACTATACCTTATTGACTAAGTTTCAGTCCTCTTTGCTTGGCTAGCTAGGCAACTACAGAGGTAGAAATTTATATCAAATTTTCCTTAGTAGATAATAGTACGTATGAAACAAGAAATCAAAAATTTTGCATTTTAAAACTATACTAACTAAAAGGCAAACACTTTATCTTTAGTATGGTCAATCACCTCTAGTTTCAAACTTTGATCCAACCGTTGGTTTATCTTTCCATGCATATTTACAATTGAATATGTAAGAGAAGGTAGTTATAGAATATAACAAGACCACAAAGTAAAGTTTAGTTTTTGAATGCATATTTTAAAGTGCTGAATGCAAGATGACATGATATAAAAGGAAAAAATAGATATATGGGTGAGACAATTTTTCTACCTATAATATACGAAGTTCCTAACTTCTTTAAAGATTCCTTTGTCACATATAATGAGAAACACATTTGAATGCATATTTTAAAGTGATAAATGTAAGAAGACATGATGATGCTCAAAACTACACCCATTTAATTGCTACTTTCCCATTTGATGTTTAATAGTATTATAGCTTCTTGACAAAAATGTGCTATTGGAATTTGATAAGATTTTGAGTTTTGGTAAATTGTTGATTCAGGAAACAATATGTCAGTTTTGAGAAAACATATCAATTAAAAATGAAAACAGAAAACAAGCCAAATTCACAAAGTTTTTCAATTTCCCTTCATTCTGCTTGTTTGTTAACAAACAACTAAGATACAATTTAAGTGGACTGAAAATAATAATAAGGATAGATAAACAGAAATTATACATTCTATAAATTAAAGTCCAAGAATTCTCACATCAAACAATTTGTCATCCTATCAGCAATAATAGTCCTCCTCTTAGTCCATGTAGTCAAACAAAGTGTCATCGAAATTAAGATCATCAGAATAATTTTTCTCCAAATGTTTAGAAGGTTTCTCAGCTATAGTGATAGCCATATCTTTCCTAACCCAATCAAGTTCATCATCATTATCAGAAGAATTTAGTTGTGATTGGTCACCCATATTAAATAAGTCTCTTGGAATTGTCTTCAAAACATAGTGTCTATATACGTCAAAACGATTTTGAACATAAAAACATTGGTGGACTTGAGAAGCCAACACAAAGGGGTCATTTTGGTAACATTTTTTTTTTAAAGTACACTCATGTAAGTCCATATTTGTCTTCACCACCCTCAAACCAATCACACCTAAAGATCACAAATTTGAAATGACCATAATAATCTAACTTAATTATGTATTTGATTGCCCTATAATAAGTGACAGGTTCTATAATAGGATTTTCATCCTTAGAACTTGCATAACTTGGAGTCAATGAAACCAAAGTTACACTAGAATTTTGAATTTTAAATTTTGTGTTGCATCTCTCTTCGTAATATGAAATCTATAACCATTGATGAGGTAACACTACAAAAAAAAACGTGTATGCGGTGGCGATTATTATAGTATAACCTGACATTTATAACCACCACATTATATGTCTATGGCGGTATCGCGTACTGCCAGTATTCTTGCTGCCACAAAGTTTAATGTGGTGGTCAATTGAGAACTGTTGTAGCAGATGCCATATAATGCATTGTATGAAGTGGCGATATTAAGCGTGTAATTTACGTCAGTTATAAATGTCGTAATTTTGAAACTAGGTAAACCAATTCCAACATAAATAGTGGTAGTTTTAAACACCTCTTAATACGGTATAGTATGACGTTTATAATATAACATGCAATCTTTTAGACAAGCTGGTATTTTGACATAATTAAGACCAAGTTTGTTAATCACATTCTTGGCCTCATAAAATGAGTTAGGAAACTTAGCATGTTCAAATGCATCCTTTAGCAAGTTTAGAATCATGGTCATTGCTTTATCACTCATTCTATACATGCATTTTATATGATACAACTTCAACATGAATGATAACTTTAGATACTTGGTACAACCTTCATATAATGGTTCATTATTGTCCTTCAACAACGCATCAAAGTTTGTATTTCCTTCACCATGCAGCATATCATCTTGTGCACCATCATCTTGAGTACCCTCATCAATGTGATCAGCATCGTGCCCCACCAACCCAAATGCATCGTTCAACATGTCTTCCATTGGATTATGAGATTCTATGACATCTTCAATGACATGCACACTTGTAAAAATCACAGACTCATTTCCACTTAGTCCTTCACCGTGCATATACCAAGTTTGGTAGTTTTGAGGAAAAGTGCTACATGTTAAGTGTTCTTGAACTACATCCCTTGTTTGCCACTTATTGAAACCACACTTTGAACACGGACAATTTATGACAACACCATTAGCATGTCCAAATACAAATTCCAAAAATTCATTCAAACCATTTGCATATTCAATGGTGTTTTGTGGTTAAGAAATCCAACTTTTATCAATTGGCATGACTACAAAACAAAACACCATAACAAAAAATTACACCATAACTACATAAAATAGTTAACCGGAACCTACATTTACCAAACTAACTTTTGGTAAATTTTATGGATCGTACAAAAAAAAAATAAAAATTTGCAAGAACTTGGATCATACAAGCACATTATACAAGCAATTTGTACCCTTGAAAACAGATCTGGATGGTTGAATATAAAATTATATCCAAACCAATTTTCAAGTTGGTTTGGATCGATTGTTGTCTCTACAAATTTCTTAACTATTCTATAAATAACATTACCAAATAGAGAACATGTTGACCATGCAAACAGTTTTTCAAGATTTCAGCAACACTAACCACTATAGCAATAGTTGAACTAAAAAGAAAATAAAAAAAATTCATGATGTAGAACTACAGGGTAGTCAGGAGATATACCACTTGGTTAAACAAAGAGCAAATAGTTCATCATAACTCCTATATTTTTTATTTTTATTCAAAATATGAGGATATTATATTATATATATACACATGTTCTAATGAATTTGTTTTTGTACGCCATATAACTTATTTTAAGAATCACTCTTTCTTTTAATTTTTAGAAATTAAAATTAATATGGTTTTTTACAAATATAATAAGGCATGCTTAACATGTATTAAATTTAATAAAAAATGAAAATCGTTAAAAAAAAAAATTACAAACAAGGGATATACATATTTTTCTAATTTCTTTTGATGTCACTTTTTAGTTAGACAATTTTATTCTTTTAATAAATAAAATAAATTTTGGTTAATAAAATAAATAATTAAACATGCTCTTCGTCCTTTAAAATAACTATTATATATATATATATATATATATATATATATATATATATATATATATATATAAATAAAGGGAATTCCCCTTTTTAGCTTCCTTAATTTTATTCCTATTTTATCCTTAGATTTATATTTTATTTTATTACTTTAAAAACATAGAGAGGACATATACGAAATTTTGTGAGTTGTTTTAATTTTATATCTTAAATCTTAAAGGTATAATAAGAGAACACATAATATTATTTTTAAAAATCAAAAGGTATAATAACAGAAGACACATTACACAATTGTATATGTTTTTCCATGAAACGTTCTTTTTTTTTTTATTTTGTATTTTCACATTCAAAATCCAAGAACCACGAACCCAAGTTTTTTCGTTCTAGAACCACAAATCCAAGTATTTTCGTTCCAGAACCATGAATCCAAGTTTTTCGTTCTAGAACAATGAACCCAACCAGTAAGTTTTGTTTTTGAACTATAAAGTAGAAGATGAAAATGCAATGTTTGAATTTACTTTTTTTTTATTCATTTATGCATATCTTTAACATTGTATGATGATAATGACCCATAAAACACACGAAGATAACAATTTAATTAAAACAACAACAAAAAAATTCGTAGAATTTTGTTCATTGAATAAAACATTGAAAAGAAAAGAAACATACTGTTGCAATTGTCAGGGTTGAGTGTCATGGTGGTGACGGACTCGGAGTCGGCATCGAAGGTGGAATGGATGGCGACGGTAATGGAGTCGACGATATTGATTGACTTGCCACAACCACAAACGATGAAGGAGTTGTTCAATGCGATGACGAATAGGCCACCGGTGTAGAACTGTTGTAAAATGGTAAAGCAGTGGTAGTTGGTTTTCAATATGAGGGATTCCATTTAGAAATTTTGTTAGAAGATTTTTTTTTCTTTAATAGAAGGGAAACCCACCCATAACAAGTACGAATGACACGTTACACAATGTAATTAAATTATTCTAAAAAAAATTAAGAGCGATTCCCAATTTATTTCCATTTATATATTTATTTTCAATTTTTTTTCATTTATATATTTATTTTCAATTTTTTTTTCATTTATATATTTATTTTCAATTTTTTTCATTTATATATTTATTTTAAAAATATTTTCTGAACATATTTAAAAATTTTTAAAATTTTAAAATTGTGAAATTTTTTGAAAGTTTGAACATTGTAAAAATTTGAAAATTTAAAATCCTTTGAAAATTTTAAAGTTTGAAAATTTAAAATCTTTTGAAAATTTGAAAAACTTAAATTTGAAAATTTGTGGTAAAGTTAACCGCCATATACATGCATGTTTTTGTATTTAAGGGTCAAACATAGGTGATTTAAAGTAAATTTTATTATTTGTCTCTTTACGATACGATCAAAGCAACAAGTTAATAAATTATTATGGTGCTTCCCGCATTCCTATAAAGCATTTTCACCATTTCTCATTGATCCTCACATTTTTTATTGTTTGTCTTCGTGGTTGAACACAAATAGATGTTATCAAAGCAACAACACATATTCTTAGATCTTAAGTGCAAAAATTGGATTTTTTTTTCAACAGATGAATATGCTTCGACGGTTGATTATTGACCATAGACATCACGTATGTTCATATTTATTGAAACGTACTATAAATTTATATTGTTAATATAACTGTATGAATAATAACATTATTTATTCAAATTTTAATATCAAACTTTATTTATTTAAATTTTAATATAAAAAATCAAACATATATATCAAACTTTAATAAAAATAAAAAAATGCGGATACACAGGTGCAGGAGCGCCTGTGTTCCCGCTAGTATATGTTCTTTCCGGTTGACTCTCTTGTCGGTTGACTCTACCACGATCACTCGCCTCCTTTCCTCACCTTGAATTATGCTTTGCTATCTCGAAACAACCTGCACCTGCGAGATAGAAAGGGGGCGCCCTAGAGGCCGTTTGCACTCTGACGCTCAAGTCAAAACTAGGGCAAGCACACCAGTGTATTCAGTATCTGTGTTTAGGTTAAGAAACTGCGTACCTCTGTGAAGTATTTTACTACCCTTTATATAGTCTAGGGTTTCCTCTGCGTCGCTACCCATATTTAGGGTTTACTGGAATACCCTCGTGCCGCTATCGCCCAAACTTAGGGTAATCTAGCACGTAAGGTTTCCTTAACTAGAGTGCAAATTCTAACAGGATGGCCACCTGGGTACCCCCTCGTGCACCTAGTCTCTCGGGCCACCTGTCCTGGGAGCGCCTTCACTGTTCACGTGCCATGCATGTAGCTTCATTGGGAAACCCTAATCCTGATGAGTACTTGACCCTTCAGGACTCTGCACATAACTGTGCTTTCCCTGCCACACGCATGGGCGCTTCGTGACCTAGGCTTCTCCCTACCTCTGGGCATTTTACTGATGACTGGTCTTCTTTCAGGATACACATCAGATGCTCTAGTCCTATTGTTCAAAACACCCAAGACCGATGTCACATCGTCCCACCCTGATGCTGAGGACTCATCATCCTACTGAGTGACGAGGACACATCAGTCCACTCTGGTGATCGACACACTGATGACTAATCATCCCTTTAGCCCCTATTACTTGTGGGACCCGGACCACGTGGCTCTGGCCCATGCTGTGGGACCCAGCCCATGTGGCTCTGGCCCATGCTGTGGAACCCAGCTGACGTGGCTCACCATTACCAGCTGTTCTCGACGTCCGAGGACTGGTCGGTACACAAGCCCCCCAGTCTCGAGCTTTTAACTTGTTGAGCGAAGAGACTAAGTCATTGGCTCGGGCGACCTACATGGCACTGAGTGAAAGGACATGAACAGCGCACTGAAGGGACATCTCACCAACCCCCTCTTAATTTGCGGACACGTGGCTAGATCAACGGTTAGGGTTTCTTAACGTTTGCGCTTCCTTGCCTACGTTAAACCCTTTCAAAACCTCACGCCTCTACACTGTTTCATCACTTTTCACTCAAGCCTCCATACTTTCTAACTTCTCTCGTACGCTTCTGTTCTACTCTAACCCTCGCAACTTCTCATCTTCGCTTACTCAAAAGGTATGATTTTTAATCTTCTTCTCGCCTTTGTTTCATGATTCTGCTACCCTTTTATGCCATATCTGCGCTGGGTTTGTTTATGATTTCTGCATTTTAGGGCTTCTGTTCTTCTTTCTTGCTTTCGCTCTTCTTCTGTGAGTCTTTGTCCGCCATTGTTCATGCCATCACTTTCTTCTAAACCCTTTTTCCTTCTTCCTGCCTTTCATTTGTTTTAGATTCGAGATGGCCAGAACCAAAACCACCTCCAACCCTCCTCCAGCCGTTGACTACACAAGGCCCTCTACCCTTGGGCCCCCGAGGATCTCCTTGCTGAGACCTCCCAACTCACCTCTAGTGAAGACTGGAGGAAACACAAAGACGACGAAAACGAGATTAAAGGGCGTGTCTTTGGCAGAGAGAGTGATGCGTACATATCGGTTTGACCCTGTACCGAGGACGAACTTGTCTGCTCTGATGACCAATGCAACAACGGGTAGCCCTTTTTCTTCTTCTACGCCACCGTCTTTAAACGAGTCAAAGTCTGTCTGCCCTTCACTGGCTTCAAGAGGGCTGTGCTCACTGAACTGAATGTGGCACCTGCCCAGCTGCACCCTAACAGCTGGCCTTCATTAGGGCGTTCTCAATCCTCTGCAACAACCTAGGGTTCACTCCCTCGGTGGATGTATTCTGTACTTCTTCGAGGCGAAAAGCCCTGGGAAGAGGCTATGGGTAAGCCTCAACGGGGTGGTAGGGAGGGTTCTGCTAACCCTCTTCCAGCAGTCCTACAAAGGCTTCAAGGGGAAGTTCTTCCGGGTCTGCTGCAGCTCCTACGACTCCACCATGCTCGATGGGTTCCCCCTATACTGGGTGGAGAAGCTGAAATTCAAGAAACTCAGAGGACTCGAGGAGCTGACACCCTTCGACCGCGACTTGTACCAACTCCTGGCCAGCTGGGGGGTAGTATTCAACATTGCCTAGCTGATCAGGCACGAGTATGATGCTGAGACCCTCAGCATCTACATTGGTATTTCCTTACTTTCTTTACCATCTGCGTGTATCTGTATTTAAAAATTGTATGTCTCTTCTCATGACCTTGTTGTTTGTTGTAGATATGGTGTTGGACGCTGTTAAAAAGAAGAGGCTGGCTAATCTGCTGAGCCGCGACCCAGCAGGTGGCTCATGCCCTGCCAGTCCTTCTTCCCCCGCCGTGGCTGCCCCAGGCCCAACCTCCGAAAGTAAGCACAAGAGGGGAGTTGCGGTGGTAATCTTTGAGGACGAGGATACCTGTTCAGGCCTCGTCTTCAAGAGAAATAGGGTGGAGGTTGCTGCGGTGACCTCTTCTGCAGCAGAAGGGCAACCTCCATCTTTTAGGGAGCTTCCTCCCAGCGCCTCCTCTCCCCCCGAGCCACTCCTGGCACTCGAGGGTGGAGGAGAGAATGCTCCCCCAGCCAACAAAGCACCTCCTGCCCCGGAACTGCCTCCCCTTCTCCGAGAAACTCTTTCGCACCTGCCAGCCAAAGAGGTGATGGAGGCCCTCGACAAGGACTCACTAAGGACTCGCATTAGCCACAACCTTGGTGAGTTCATCGCCGCCTCCAACGCTTTGCTAGTTCATGTTGATGCGAGGCTGAAGGAGAGGGTGACCCAACTGAAAAGGGAGCTGGAACTTCAAGCCCAACTGGCTGGCAAACGCAAAGCTGCTCTGAACCAGGAACTGAGCAGTCTCCACTAGTCAGAGAAAGAAACCAAGAAACTCCTCTTCTCCAAGGGGCAGGAGGCCCTTCAGCTTGAAGCAAAGATTCTCCCCCTCCGCAACAAAATCATGGAAGACTGACGTTGTGTAACATCCCGCAGAATAAAACCATACATACATGTATAATGAAAATAAAGGTAAACAAATAATATTGAAGAGTACATGATATTATATATATAAGAAATGAAGTTGCTCCTCTTAGGGAGTTAAATACATGACCAGGTCAAATGTTTTCAAAATTTAAAACGAAATTCAACCAAATAGAACAAGACCGGCGATCTCCATTCATGAACCGGCGATCTGTAACAGAAGGCCCAAAACAGCCGATCTGCTATCAGGACAGAAAAACAGGCGATCACCCGATGGAGGCATAAACCGGCGATCACCCGATAGGGACGGGAATAGGCGATCTCCTTCCGGCGACCACTCACTGAGGAGCTCTACTCCCTGGAAGATCATCTGCTCCCGTGTAAAATACACGATCATCACAGTTTTTAAGAGGAAACAGCCACAGAGCAATACAAAATAAAGGGTAAGCTAGATATTTTTAAAGAGAATTTAGATATGAAATTTTAAAATCAAGATAAAACAAATTTCAGATACCCACGTAAGACTATCAATTTCTCATTCATATCACACAGCCATCAAGAAATCACATATTTCCCAATTTCCTCAAGAGTCGTTCAGTTCACATAATTCCATCAAGTGTCTATCAATTTTCAATGTTTCTCATTTCTCACGTCAGACTTCCACTGACTCACCATACAAGACACTTGACACTACTTCCGGAAGACTCATGCATTGAACTTAGCATCCAGAGACCTGCACCTGTCATACCTCACCACTGTGAAATCCACACAGGGTCGCTGTGAATCCACACAGCATGCGCATATATCATCTCAATGTCAATAGTTCTCCTGGTATGACAGGGTTAATCCATAGGACAGGCGGAGCTCGTTCTTTTTCACACGAGACGCCCATCATATAGACCTCCTTCGACTCTCACCAACTGAATAACTTCCTTTACATGAATCCATTATCTCAGCAGAGTCAGGATCGCCTCATTCACAGGATACTCACAGATCAAGACACTTCATAACCAATTCTCAACACGGTATTTCCTTTCCTGAAAATACTATGTCTTGATCCCACATTCACGACATTCAAAACATCACCCAACACTTAAAGGAATGATTTCAATCACAGCAAAACTCAATCCAAGGTTCTTATTTTCGAATATCTCATTTAAATCTCAACAGTTTCAAAGCAACACCAAAAACAGAGAGTTTCGCAAACAACGCCAAAACCGGCGACCTGGTTCAAAAACAGGGTATTTCGAAGGCTGTATATTAAAACAGGCGACCACGTCGCCCAAGCACACAACACAGAGCATTTCACGAAGACGAAAGCGAAAACGGCGACCACGTCGCCCACACTTCAGAAATGGTTCAACTATGGCTTGTAGTAAAGATGAAGGCTAGCTTCCCTTACCTGGACTTGCGCAAACACCTAGAGTTCCGAAACCCAACAAAGCTTGAAGAACGCCTTGGCTCTGTTTTTGCGTCTGGTTGAAGGACTTGCAGAGGACTACCCAGGTGCTCTAATGGTGGCTGTCGCTCGTCGTACTCTCGTGTGAAGGTGCTAGAATCGCAGCGCGAAGGAGGCAACTGGAGGAGAAGGGAGGTAACTCACTCTTTCTCTCTTTGAAGGCTGCGACGTTTCTTCCTCTCAGCAGTGGGTTTTTCTGCATCTTAAACCAACTTATCCACCAAAAGCAGCTGCCACCACCCACTCTGCAGAGAAGTCTGAGAACCACTGCCCTGAACAGTACGACCACTGTTGCCTCTGGTGCATGCCAACCACTGCTCTGAACAGTACTGCCACTGTTGTCGCTTGTGCATGCCAACATTCTGATGTCACTATTCTGAACCACCCTTTTTGTCTACGTGGCGTGCGTGCATTACGCTTCATGCTGGGAGTCTGGGTCTTACCTTCTCGGTGTGAAACTCGACGTCGCTCGATAACTTTCCACTGCTGACTCATCCTGGCGAACGACCGATGTCCCCTTCGCCCTGGAAGACGACCGATGTCTTCCTCTGGGAGACAACCGATGTCTTCCCTGGCGACGCCCTCATAACTCTCGCGCCTTGGTCACGTCCACATGCCTCGCGCCCCGGGCAATGCCCGCGTGCCTCGCGCCCGCGTGCCTCGCGCCCGCGCGATGCCCGCATGCCTCTCGCGCCCGCGCGATGCCTGCATGCCTCTCGCGCCCGCGCGATGCCTGCATGCCTCTCGCGCCCGCGCGATGCCTGCATGCCTCTCGCGCCCGCGCGACGCCTGCATGCCTCTCACGCCCGCGCGATGCCTGCATGCCTCTCACGCCCGCGCGATGCCTGCATGCCTCTCGCGCCCGCGCGACGCCTGCATGCCTCTCACGCCCGCGCGATGTCCACCTGGCGCTCATGTGTAGCAGGCGACTGGCGACCTCATAGCCTTCTATACTTAACTTTTTCCTCCCTTTCTATTCTAAATAAAAACATACTTAGAATTCATTTAAAATATAACTCTTTTATTCCAATTTAATTTTTCAGGTCCTTACACGTTGTGCTCTGCAAGTTTTCTACTCAAAGCGCTAAAATAGAGTTAAGGCATCCTTGAATCTCGTTGGGTTGGAGCTCTTAGTGAAGTTTACGCTAATCCAGGTAAGGGAAGCTAGCATTTTCGTTTATAAAAACTTTAGGCGAGTAGGTTCTGAAGTGAGGGCGACGTGGTCGCCGGTTTCATATTCTTTTTCACGATGCTCTGTTTTTATGTGTGGGGCGACGTGATCGCCGGTTTTAATGTTGTTTTCGAAATCCCCTGTTTTAGTGTCGCTTTGAACTTGTTTGAGATTGATATGTGAAATGCATGTGATATTGGAAAATCTGAACCTTGGTACGATTGTTGCTGTGGTTGGAATCGTTCATTTAAGTGTTGTATGGTGCATTGGGTGAATTGATGATAACTAGCTGTCCTGTGTGGACTTCACGAGCTGTCCTGTGTGGACTTCACTAGTTGTCCTGTGTGGACTTCACGAGCTGTCCTGTGTGGACTTCACTAGCTGTCCTGTGTGGACTTCACGAACTGTCCTGTGTGGACTTCACTAGCTGTCCTGTGTGGACTTCACGAGCTATCCTGTGTGGACTTCACTAGCTGTCCTGTGTGGACTTTACAGTGGTGTGGTATGTGTCTATGTGTGGTGAGTCAGTGGAAGTCTGACGTGAGAAAGAGAATTATTGAAATTTGATAGACACTTGATGGTTTATGTGAAACAAATAACACTTGATGAAATTGTGAAGTGTGTGAAATGAATTGGAAAATTGATGGATTTTACGCGAGTGTTTTAAATCTGTTTTATATTGATTTTAAAGTTTCGTACTTCAAGTTTTAGAATAGCTAGCTTACCCTGTGTTTTGTTCTGTAGCTGTTTTTCTTAAAACTGTGATGATCGTGTATTTTACACGGGAGCAGATGATGTTGCAGGTAGTCGAGCTCCTCAGTGAGCAGTTGGAGGAAGAGATCGCCTGTTTTCTTTTTATGCTGTATTTTGGTTTTATTTCGAAACAGTTGATGGAATGTATTAAAACCCCTATAAGAGGGACGTTTCGTTTTTAGATACAATGTATGGGATGATGTATTTTCAATATATATACATATGTTGATTTTATAAATTAATGTCTACGCTTATTTTATTATATAAATATGAAAAGACTTTGAGGGGCGTTAGACCACCCCGCAGTCTACTACCAAGGAAACACCCTTTAGTTTGGTATGTGGGTCAGATGCCATGATTCCAATAGAAATTCAGGAAAGCTCGCCACGCTTCCAGAACTTTGTGGCTGAGGAATCTAATGAAGAAAGAAGGGTGAACTTAGATCTACTGGACGAGGTCAGAGAAGAAGCCCGCATCAGGTCTGAAGCTTTAAAAAGGAGGGTAGAATACCAGTACAAGTCTAAGCTGAAACCTCGACAGTTCCAAGTAGCAAACTTGGTGATGCAAAAGGCCCATCCATACTAGTTGGAAAATAAGTTATCTCCCAAGTGGACTGGTCCATTTTGTGTAGCCGAGGCCCTTGGGAATGGAGCGTACAGGTTGGAGACCCTGGAAGGTGGGGTAATCCCGCGAACATGGAATGCTGCCAATCTCAAGTTTTATTTCAGTTAATTTATTTCAGTTAATTACTTTGTGAGTTTATTTTAGTTAATTACTTTGTATTCAACACGGTTGCATTATTTAGTGAAGGGGACACTCTTTTCCCCTATGAGGTTTTTTAACGGGGTCACCTAATAAAAGAAAATAATTGAGAAAATATTTGTGTTGAACAGTAAAGAGAAGTCCTCCATGGCTTGAAAGCTGAGGTCGAGGCGCGTAAGTGAACCTTTCCTACCTTGTTAAAGAAAGAGGGAGAATAGTATGGTTCCAAGAGAAGTCCTCCATGGCTTGAAAGCAGAGGTCGAGGCACGTAAGCGAACCTCTTCTACCTCGTTAGAGGAAGGTGAAGAATAGCATGGTTCCAAGTTAAAGACCTCTTCCTCAACTTTTTACAGCAAGGTTGAGGCAAGTGTAGTCTTCCTTGGCTTATCAGTTGAGGTCGACCAAGATGAGGTCTTCCTTGGCTTATCAGTCGAGGTCGACCAAGATGAGGTCTTCCTTGGCTTATCAGTCGAGGTCAACCAAGATGAGGTCTTCATGGGCTTACCAGTCGAGGTCGACCAAGATGAGGACTCCCTTGGCTTATCATTCGAGGACGACCAAGATGAGGTCTTCCTTAACTTATCAACCAAGGTCCACAAAAATAAGTTTTTCTTTAGCTTACCAACCAAGGTCGACCAAGGACGATTGGGTTTGTTAAACAAACCAAGAGCCACGCTAGGAAATCCTCTTCCACGACTCACGCGGGAAATCGAAAATATAGGCTTGCAAGATCGTCATCAAGGCATATTACAAGTTAAAAAATAAAGTATGCAGAAAAAAGGACGACATCGGTATCAAGAAAGAGCCACAACGGCCAAGTGGTATTCAGAGTAGAAAAGGAAAGTTATTAACACGAAAGCGTCAAGTAGAAAGTTAAGTGCATTGAATGAAATGTACAAGTATTTCCAGTTTATAAGAAAAATAACAGCTTAATGTCAGAACTACAAGAGGAGAGAGGGGGTTCTAATCTTCGAGAGCATCCACCAGTTGGCCATCTACGATGATTCTTTTTAGGCCCGTTTGGGAGAGGTCCACCCCAGGATATGCGCAGGCAACCTGGGCAAGGGCATCACCAAACCCAACACCGTAGGCTTCAGCTGTCTCGTCGATGAGTTCTTCCTTGGCCTTTTGATAGAGCTCCTCCCTACGAGCCATTTCCGCCCTCATCTTTGCATAGGATTCAGCCGTTTCCCTCTTCAGCTGACTCATCTCTTGTTTCATCTGGGCCATCTCTGCCTCTCGCCGCGCTAGGTCATCAACACGTCGAACCAATTCCTCCTTCAGGTCTGCAACGTCTTCCTCTTTGCGGTGCAACTCACCCTTGAGGTCTTCCACCGCCAGGCGGAAGTCATTGCATTTGGAGTGGAGGTGAAGGGCCTCCTGGGACTTTGAAAACAAGAGGTCCCTCACCTCCTTATCAGACTTTCGCAACTCAGCAACCTTAAGGGTGAGGCTGGTCAGGCGGCACATTGACCCCACTAAAGCAGCGGCCCGGTGCTCGGTGTCCAGCTGTGCCTTTCACATTTTCTTGAAGTGAAGGCTGAATCCACTGAGCGTCTTCCCGAAGCTGAGGGCCACCTGCTCCATCAGAGGCTCTACGTCCATGTCTTCCATGTACTTGACTTCTTGGGAAGACTTCAGAGTGCATTGGAGGAAGAGGGCCAAGCTGGCGGGGCTACTCCTCTGTGCCTCTTCAGGGGCGCATTCTCCTCAGCCCTCGGGCTCAGCAGCATGAGGGGGAAAAGAGGCGCTTGGAGGGTACGCCAGATAGTCTTGGGGGCTTTCCCCTTCTGAGTTAGAGGCAAGGGTAGAGCTGCCCCAGCCTTGCGCTTACGCTTAAAGACTAACCCAGAATGGGTGCCCTCGTCATCTGACAGGGGAGGCCCGGCCGCCACCAGTGCACCTTGAGTCTGGGGGGTAGGGAGTTAAGCTAGGGTCGTGGCAGCAAGAGGAGCGGCGATAAGAGTGATAGAGTTGGGGTTGCCACTGGTGGAAGGGTTGGCTTGGACTGGTTGGGAAGTGTCCGCAGCACTCTTCTTGGCAGCACGGGCCGCCAGTTGCTTCCTCCTTTCAGCGCTGATGGTCATTTCTGCCATAGATGGGGAATAGGAACATACAAAGTTAGCAGCAGATTAACATGCAAAATAGGTAAGGAAGTATGCAAGCATGAAGGCAAGTAGAAACAAAGTGGAAACAGATACCTATATACCCCCGCAAGGTTTTGGGGTGGTACTCGTTTTTAATGACCTCGACGCTGCTGAACATTACTTCGACGCCTTCATGTCCTGAGGGTGCAAGTATGTCAAGGCCCGGGGTTTGGCCAGGTTGGGGGTTTCCACCCAGTAAAGGGGAAACCCATCCAAGAGGGTGGGGTCAGTGGCGCGACAACAGATCTTAAAGAACTTGCCCTTGAACCCTTTATAGGATTGCTAGAAGAGGGTTAGTAGCGCTCTCCCAGCGACCCCGTTGATGCTGACCCAGAAGTTTTTCCCCAAACCCTTGGCCTCGAAGAAGTAGAGGAAGGAGTCTACTGAAGGTAGGCACCCGAAGTAGTTACAGAGGATGGCGAAGGCCCTTACAAAAGCCCAGCCGTTGGGGTGAAGCTAGGTGGGGGCGACATTCATCTCGGTTAACAACGCCCACTCAAACCCGCTGAAGGGGAGCCGTAGAGACACCCTCTGGAAGACGGTGGAATAGATGAAGCAGAAGGGGGCCTCCTTAATTGAAGCCTTGTCGCAGCAGATGGGCTCGCCCACCTTGCAGGGAACCACCCCCACGTACTTATCATCCTCCTTTCCGAAGACACGGGAGGTGTGTCTTGCTTTGTTTCTCACCTCCTTTTTCCTATAATCAACTATGGCTTTGGAGGTGGTGAACTCAGACACTTCCTTCAAGAGTCCTTCAAGGGCCCAAGGATACAACGACTGATAGAAGTTAGAATAGAGCCCTAGGACTACTTGGCGAGCGGGGGGCTGAAAGGAAGCTGAATCAACCCCGGAGTGGGAAGATGTAGAGTGATCCATTTGAGAGTGATGAAGGCTAAAAAAAAAAAAAACAACAGAGAGGAAGAAGACAGACTTAGAGGGGGAATATAATAAACGCATGTCACGACGAGAAAGTAGGGGACGATGAGATGAGTTGAGCAGAAAACATAAACAGTCCCAAGCAGTTATAAATGCATGGAGGGGCATCACAATAGCAAAAGAAATCCATATATGATGAAAAGAATGTACCTTTAACAGATTATGAATGAAGTTGATGAAGGGTCGAGAGAGAAGAAAAGAGCACTCGAAGAAGCAAGGAGTTTATGAAAAGATGAAATGAGAAGGAATGAAACAGTGAAGAGTGTAGGAAGCAAAGGGTTAACGTATAGGGGAAGCGCGAATCGACAAAGCACCCTAGCCGTTGAGATTGCCATGTGTACGCTCTAGGGAAAGTATGGTGAGATGTCACCTTGAAGCACTGTGCACGTCCCATGACTTAATCTCACCACAGTGCCATGTAAAGTAGTGCCACGTAGGTCGACAGGTCGAGCAGTTAGGCTTTTCATTGAAACAAGTTCCAGCTCAAGCCTGTGGGGCTTGTGTAGTGGCCAGACCTCAGATGTCAGCACATGAGTGAGAGGTCGGCATGGTAGGGCCCACAGAGGGGTCCCCAAAATTACACGTGTCAAGGCACGAAACCAGATTCACAGATATGTCATGCATGCAGGATGTGTTCAAGACGTAAGGCTCTGACACAATAGAATTATCCTTGGAAACGCATGAGAGGCACATGAAGGTTTTGAGGCACGTGAGATATTAAGTTATTAGATAAGTTTGGGCTGGCGGCACTGGGTTAGGCACTGAAACCCTAGCGGCCACACCTTAAGTTATTCACTCCATGAAAGGGATAGGCCCACGAGAGTTGCACTCTAAGAAAGGAAGGTTGCCACGAGATTATAGGGGAATTGTGCCCTAGAATCCCGTAAAGGTAACCCTAAATTTGCTAGAGGCAGTGCTTGGGCAGATGCATGTTTGCGGCAGGTAACCTAAAAACAAATATATAATGGGGTAACGCCCAAGGTAAACACAGGTTCACACACTAACACAATTCTTTGCAAGCTTAAAGTTCTCACCCACTCTCAGCTTAAGATATCTTACTTGTTTGATGTTTCTTGCCCTATACTGACTTAAGCGTCGGAGTGCAATTACAGGTAGGGCCCCTCTACTTCAACGGAGCCACCAATCCACTGCAAGGTAGAAAGGAGTCACTACCTACTTCAGAGTCAATGGCAATCGAATCAACCGGCGAGAACATTTTCCATCATAAAGGTTCTTGGTACTCCTTTGTCTTTGGATGAGAATACTATGAGAAAGAATAGGGGTATGTTTGCTAGAGTGATGGTGGATATTGGTATGCGGTCCCCTCTTTCGGATCATCTCTTGGTTGAACGTCCAGAATATACTTTTGTAGTAGATGTGGAATATGAATGGCTACCTCCTTTTTGCTATCACTGTAAAATGATAGGGCATGAGCTTGCTCAGTGTTGGGTCATTCATGCTTAGGGTAGTGTTCCTGGGCCTCAACAAGAATCTTCTCAGAAGATAGTTTCTGATGAACGGGATCAGAGGAGGACCGTGGCTCCTAAACAACGTAAAGAATATCGGAAGACAGATCCACAGTTGAAGCTTGTGGAAGGCCCCATAGATGAATCGAACATTGTTGTCTCTGGTGGGGCTAATGCAGGGCCACCCTTGGGTCACCTTGCTTCTGATGAACCAGGAGGAGTGGAGGATGATTTTGTTGATATGCCTCCTCTTAATGATGCCTCGGATCATGAATCCAAAAAAGGGTTATCCACCCATACTTCAGATTTTCGAGAACAAGGAATGTTACCTGCTGTTATGCAAGGCAAGGGATCAGAGTCTCATATTCCTTTTGAGGATCCTCTATTGGAGGTCTCGCCTCCTGTGGCGGTTCCATCTCCTTGGAGGGCTAAATCACCTACAGTTTCTACAACATTAATCAATACTCCTACGGATGGTCATCACGCAATTATGTCTGAACCATGCTCGTCGTTGGTCCTGCAAAATCACTTTTCCTTGCTTGAAGGTTTGGAAACTATAGATGTGGGGGGTGATCTTTATATTGGTACGTCTATTGCCATTGTTGAATTCAATTCTGACCATATCACTGTTGAAAATCAGATTGGTTCAAAATTTTGGACTGATCCTAATGAGATAGAGGAGGATGCCAGTGATACTGGGGAGGAGATAGTTCGTACTAAAAGAAAACTAGGGAGACCACTAAAGAGGACTGGTAAATCCAAAAAAAAATTGCTAAGACAGTTCTCACCACAACGTTGCAATGAAGGTCTCTTCTTTTTTCTGGAACATTAGAGGACTAGGAAACCACAAAACTGTGGAGATGTTGCTTAGTTTACTTAAACTACATAAACCCTTTCTGGTTTTTCTTGCTGAACCTATGGTGTCATACACTGATGCTTTTGAAGTTCTTTTCAATTCTGTTAATATGTATTTGGTGGCTACATCTCCTATTGTTAATAAGTCTGCAAAGCTTTGGTATTTGTCGGTCCTTAATCTGGTCCAAAATTTCTCGGTAAATGATCAGTTTCTTTCTGTATCTTGCCATCTGCATGATAAATGTTTTAGTTTTACAGCTATTTATGGTGCTAACATATACTTGGTTGGACGGTTTTTGTGCAGGGATCTTAGTACCTTCATAGGATCTTGGTGTATTTTGGGAGATTTTAATGTTGCGCTATCGAAAGATGACTGTAAAGGGGGGGTGGCTCCTAATCAGGTTTCTTGTAATGAATTCCTTGATTGGATTAATACCAATGATCTTGCTTGTATGCCTTTTACTAGATCTGGTTATACTTGGTGTAATGGAAGAAAAGGGTTGCGTAGAATTCATAAAAGACTGAATAGGGCTTTATGTAACGGAGTGTGTCTGGATGAATGAGATTCATGTTCTTATCAGGTTCTTGTTAGGAATTGTTCTGATCATTCCCCTATTCTTGCTAGTCCTGCCAGTAATTCTTTGAAGAAGGCTAACAATTTTCGTTTCTTTTCTATGTGGCTTCAAGATAGTTCATGCCAGAAGCTTATTCATGACTCTTGGATTAATAAGGTTGTTGGTTGTTCTATGTTTATTTTGCAACATGAGTTAAAAAGACTGAAAACTGAGCTTCGTATCTGGAATAAAAATTCTTTTGGTAATGTTCATAATGCAGTTCTTCTTAAGCAGGGTATCCTCTTTGGTATTCAACAAACTTTAGAGACTGCTAGTATGTTTGATATTGATAGACTTCTCTGTTAAGAAAAGATCGCTAAGGAGGAGCTTGATCATGCTCTTCACTGTCAATATTTGTTTTGGAAAGAATGAGCTAAGATGTTTTGGTTTAAAGATGGGGATATAAATACTGCTTTTTTCCATGTTGTGGTTAAGAGGAGAAATAATTCTGGTAGGATTCATCGTCTACGGATTGATAATGTGGTTATTGAGGATCCTAAACTCATTGAGGAACATATCTTGGACTTTTATAAAACTCTTTATGTTGAGTCTATTGTTCAGGATACAGGTAATATGGAAGATTTTATCGGTACTTATGTTCCTAATCTGGTTTCCTCTGAGGAGAATATGATGTTGACAAAATGTCCTAATATTTTGGAAATCAAGAATGCTATTTTTAACCTTAATGGTAATAGTGTTTCTGGTCTTGATGGTTTTGGTGGTGTTTTCTATCATTCTTGTTGGGATATTATTGGGACGGATGTTTGCAATGCTATCCAACAGTTTTTTTATTCAAAATTGGGTACTCCTTGGAATGAACAATAATGTGGTATCTCTTATTGCTAAAATTCAGGGTGCTAAATCCATTAAAGATTACAGGCCTATAGCTGTTGCTAATTTTAAGTTTAAGATCATTTCCAAGATTTTGACAGATCGGCTAGCCCTCATGGCTGCCATAATTATTTCTCCTAATCAGTATGGGTTTGTGCAGGGGAGACAAATTCAGGATTGTAATGGTATTGCTTCCGAAACTATTAACATGCTCTTTAAAAGGGTTCGAGGAGGTAATGTGGCTTACAAAGTTGATATTCATAAAGCCTTTGATACTCTGAGTTGGAAGTTTTTATTATTAGTTTTGACACGCTTTGGTTTTCACCCCTCGTTTGTCGGTTGGATTAGTACTATTCTTCGGTCTGCTATGCTTTTTATTAGAATTAATGGCAATCTGTTGGGTTTTTTTTTCTTGTAGTAGAGGGGTTAGACAAGGGGATCCTTTTTCTCCTCTACTTTTCTATCTTGCAGAGGAAGTTCTCAGTAGAGGTCTTTCTAAGCTTGTGAATGATAAAAAGATTCTACATATGGCTGGTCCGCAAGGTTTTCTCACTCCCTCTTATGTTTTATATGCTGATGATATTTTTTTTCTCTGTAAGGAGGATAATAAGTCTCTTACAAATTTGAGTACTTTTCTTAAAACATATGGTGATTTCTCAGGTCAATATCTTAATAATTTTAAGAGTAGTTTTTCACCATGGATAATTCTGCAAGATTTGTCACCAAAATTCAACGTATTCTTTCTTGTAGTCATGGTTGTTGGTCTTTCAATTATTTTGGAGTGTCTATCTTTGTTGGTGCTCCAAAGAGTTGCTTTCTGCAGCGTTTGGCCAGAAAAGTCAAATTGAAGCTAGCATCTTGGAAAGGTAAATCTCTTAGTATGATGGGTCGGATTCAGTTGGTCAATACGGTGATTACGGGAATTTTAGCCTATAGCTTTAATTTGTATAAATGGCTTGTTTCTCTTCTTAAGCAAGTTGAGCAGTGGTGTCGAAATTTTATATGGACTGGTGATATTCTGAAGATAGGCATAACTACTGTTAATTGGGCTAAGATTTGTTCTCCCCTTGAGAATGGAGGTTTGAAGATTATTAACCTTCACCGTAAAAATAATGCATATCTTCTTAAGCTTGTTTGGAACTTTGCTTATAGCAACAGGTCTTGGTCTTTGCTCTTGAAAGCCAGGGTTCTTAAATCAAAATACGAGTTTAAAATGGTTTAAAGATTCTCATCTCTTTGGCCTGGAATTAAGCAGTTTTATTCTACTATACTTGATTATACTTCTTAGATTGTTGGTACAAGTTCTTTTATTAATTTTTGGAATGATAAATGGTGTTCTACAACTTCTTTAGGACATATTGCTGGGTTATCTGATGGTGTTAACACTCCGAATACAGTCTCTCAGTTTTGGACAGGTTGTGATTGGAATATTCCTTTGTCTTTACAGCAGATGCCTCATGTTTTTAGTCATATCATGGTTAGGGCGGAACAGGATATTCCTAATTTGACTTTAGAGGAGTCTAGTCGAATCACTCTTAAATCGGCTAGGGTTTTTTTTCTTGGAATCAGGAGTTTCCTGTGGTTAGGGTAAACTTATTTGGTCTACATATATCCCACCTTCCAAAACCCTTGTCCTTTGGAAATTTTTGATGGGCAGCTTCCTACAGATCGACATATTCTAAGTAAAGGTTTGCATATTTGTTCTATGTGTATGCTTTGTGAAAAGAATGAGGAATCTATTCAACATTTATTTTTTGAATGCCCTAATGCTTTTGTATATTTGGAGTTGGGTTCGGCAGATTTTTCCTACTTCTCATTTCTCTAATAAGGATGATCTTTTTTCTTTTATTAAGAGTGATGGTAGTCCTTTCCTTAAATTGACTAAGCTTGCTATGATAACCTTTTCTATTTGGATGCTATGCCGTATGTGGAACTCGTTTTTAGGATAAGATTGAGGTTTCTAGGGCTATTTCAGTTATTAAAGATTTAACTTGTCTAGTGGGAAAGTCGTCTAAAGCTTCAATGAAGAATGATATGATGGATTTCAGCATGATTAAGTTTTTTCGTATTAATACTCGTACTAGTAAAGTTCTTCGTCCTCTTCCTGTTAGATGGGAGTTTCCTTCACTAGTCTGGGTTAAAATTAACACTGATGGGGCTACTAGGGGGTATCCAGGTCTTGACACTTATGGAGGTATTTTTTGTGGGAGAGTGGGGAAGTTTATTGGAGCTTACTCTGTGTTTCTTGACATTCAAACTGCTCTGGTTGCTGAATTTTATGGAGTTATACATGCTTTGGAGGAAGCTCAAAAGATGGGAGTTACTAATGTTTGGCTGGAATGTGATTCTGCCTTGGTTTGTGCTGTGTTTACTGCTAGGACAATTATTCCTTGTATGCTTCGTAATCGATGGAATACTTGTCTTAATTACTGTGAAAAATTCAGGTTTAAGGTTACTCATGTTTTTCGTGAAGGGAATGTGTGTGCTGATAAGTTGGCTAATTTAGGATTTATTCATAGAGATTCCTATCATTGGTATAATAGGCTTCCATCTAGTCTGTTCTTAGAATTCTTTATGAATAGGTATAGTTTACCTATGCATCGTTTTTGTTAACATATGAGTTTTGGTCTAGTCCTCCCATATTTTTTTTTTCTTTATTTTTTTCTTCTTTTAATAATATTTTTTTCATGTGATGGCAAATGATTGTTATTACTTAAGGTGTCAGCCTAGCTGAGATGTCAAGTTGCATATTGATACCTAACATGAAAGCTTTATAAAAGAAAAAAGAAGTTGTGAAAAAAAGTTCAGAACATTTAACCTTGTTATCAATGAAAAGTATTTAACAAGACTAAAGTGAAAAGAAAGAAACAAGAGGTCAAGATGGAAAATAGGATTGGCAATAAGAGGGAAACACCACAAAATCTTGTAAAACAGATAGACATAATTTGTTTTATTTTCCAATACAAAAAAAAAACAGAACAATAACTACATACCTGAATGTTCTTAACAGTAGCAGTGACGTCTTTGCCTTCACTATGATCAACTAAGCCCTGCAATTCATTTTACAGAAAAATAAATGCATAAAGACATTTCTATAAAGAACTCATCTAGACAGGATCAACATGCTTCATAAGTGGTTGTTGAAATGGATAAATCCAAGTAAATTGAAAATAAGTCCATCAAATTGAAGCATAAATGTAGTAATGAAAAACATTAAGAAAAAGTGTGAAACCATCAGTTTGGTTCATGATAAACATCAATAGCATTGACGGAACCATGTAGTTTACCACACCTAATGGAATGTGATTGTTGGACACCAAATTCAGATATTTTATTCTCCAATTTTTCATCAAAGTGTAAACAATTAATCTAAAATTAGAAGTGTCTAACTTTTCTGCAATGAAGTAGTAGGAAACTAAAAGGTAACCCATAAAATGACTTCCCAACAACAAAATAAAAAATAAAATAAAAGTGCACAAAATAGATAAATTAGAACAGATTTCGGCCTGGCAAATTTGATCATAGACAAGATTTTAACGCTAAAATGATTAATTTACGGCCAAAATCTATTATTGCCAGTGATGATGGATGAACAGCGTACCACAGTTAAGACATTTCCATCACGAAGACGAGGACTCTATCACTGAATCAATTGAAAAAATTAGGTAGAGGGTAACAATTCAATTTCCATCTAATAGTACCAATTCATTACTATATAAATGTGTGACGGTAGAAAATCAGATGCAACAATCATAGTGGATTAGTTTATCAAAGTTTTTCTCTATGAAGATATGTGTTTACCATATTTGCCTACAGCTAATGATACATAATGTCCAATTCAAAATTGGTATAACCCCTAAATAAACAATTAACTAAATTTTATGAATGATTATACTCAATTTTACAGAACAAAAATACAAAAACAGAAATATCAGTGCCTCCTTCAAGTATTTGGTATTGTGGACCCCTGACCAATGTCCCACGAATCTAACAAAATTTAAAGTCTTGGGTACCAGATAGTACTGGAAATTAAAGCATGGTTTCCCATTTGCAAACCACAAAATCAGAAGACATCCCTCTTGCGACAAGTGTGGGTAATGGCGACTAGAAATTGAACTGACAAGAAGGATTTTTCGATGAGAACGACTGCGGGGGGAACGAATGCGACTGAAAACCCTAAACCGAGAGTGAGGGGAATGATGCAGAGAGAGAAAGAAATGGGGCGGTGAGTGAGGTTTTACAAAATACAACTAGGAAGGGAACAATTGCGGTGAAAGTGAGGGCGAGGGTTACGAAATGGGGTTGAGAAGGGAACGATTGCGGTGAGTGTGAGAGGGAGGGTTTACGAATTGGGGCTCAGAAGGGAAGGATTATGGTGAGGGTCAAAGTGAGGGTTTAGAGGTTCAGGGAATAAGGAACGTGAAGACTGAAAGAGGATGAGGGGTAGTGTAACTTGAAAATCTCTCTGCAACACTATTAAGACCACAAGAGAATTCTCTGAGTTGAAGTTATACATCGTCTTTCATGGCTCTATCTTTGAACCATTCACTAAAATCTTGACTTTGGTTCTTGGCCTTAGTCTACTTTCTTCTTTCAGTCTTCCTATTTAAAATCTCATCATACTCTCTATGAATACAAACACATTTTGTTAGTGATTTGAATTATAATTTATAATTGAGAAAATGAAAAAAAAAAACTATTATCATACCTGATGTATATGTCTAGTTTGTCACAATTCAATAAGAGGTATCGATGTGCTTGACCTTTAGATGTAAAATCCAAAGAAAATGGTTTACCTTTTTTCTTTCTCCCCCAAAGGATAACCACTACTTGAAAAGTAATCACACAAATCTACATCACATAAATCTTTACCCGCTTAATTTCTCCTTTTTCTATTCAGCCTTGTATCTACGCCTTTAAGCAAATATCTTGAACAAAGTATCAAAGCTTCTTCTGCTAAATACCCTTCAGCAAAAGAACCTTCTAGGTAAGCTTTATTTCGAACATAACTTTTAAGTCTGCACAAATATCTCTCAATTGGATACATGCATCAAAATTGCACTGGCCCACCTAACCTTACTTCATCTGCTAGATGGATAGGCAAGTGAACCATTATGTCAAAAAAACTAGGAGGAAATATTGTTTCCATCTAACAAAGTACTTCTACAATATTAGCTTCTAAGAAATCCAAATCCTGCACCTGGATCACTTTTTGACACAAAGAGCAACAAAAGGACCCCAAACAAATTAAAGGGTTAGCCACTACATGAGGCATTATGCTTCTTATTGGAACTTGTAACAAGTAGTGTGGCATGAAGTGTGCATCATGACTCTTGTAACCACTAATTTTCTTTTCACTAACATTCACACACTTTGAAATATTTTATGCAATTCCATCTGGTGATTTGGCAACCTTTAAAACACTACAAAAAATTGACGTTTCATGTGCATTCATTGAAAAACAAGATCTTGCAAATTGTAAATGACCTCCATTAATCTCCCTAGGAGGAAGATTCTTTCTAATTCCCATATCTTGTAAATCATAGTGTGCATTAACATGATCCTTTGTCTTTACTTGAATGTCCAAAAGAGTTCCAATAATATTATCACATATGTTTTACAAAGATTGAGATAAAATATAGTTGAACATTTGGAAAGATGATTTCTAAAAAGGCCATTAAAAGGTCAGTAGTAAATCAATCCTAATTTCTTTAAGCACTCTTACTTTAATTTTCTTCCACAAGTTAAGGCTCTTTCTTAGTTTCATCAATAACAACATGAAGAATTTGAAAGAAATCTAAAAGGTAGCCTACACAAAACAGAACTATATTCACATGAATATATGAAACTCAAAGAATTTAATTTTTATGAAGTCATCCAATAGGAATTCCTGTATCAGCAAGAGTTCTAATTGAATGCTACATTTTTTTCAAAAAAAAAAAATTGCACTAACAACAACATACGAATTAAACTATTCAAAATATAGAATAAATTATAGATGTTTTACTTAAGAGAAAATAAAAATAAGTCTGTATAGGCAAGAAAGTTAGACAGTAGTTTACATACATTCTCATCATAGTGGCATCTTCCATAGATGTAATAAAGGACCAAAAGATAGTGTTACTAAAAACTTCATATTAATGAGCAGGATAACGAGACAAAGTCAAAAAAATGTTATTGAAATGATCATTTATTCCGGGCTTTAATGGTGTGGAGATACATGGAGGCAATGGGTATACTTACTTGATGAGTTCCTAAAAAGATTGATACCATAAAGTTGTATAACAACATCGAATTTCATATAACAAGAATGATTAAATGTTACATAATCATAAAATCCACTTAAACACAACTATTCCATACACATAAATATAAGGTGAACTAAGAATAAAAAATTAAAACTTTAGTACGTAGATTGCTACAAAGATAATATTGGAATGTGAGTTGAATAAACCTGTGACAATAATAAGAATAAATAAAATAAATTAAGTATTAGTATGAAATTATTGAATGGTATACTTAAATAAAAAATATCATAAACTTCAAACATAAAATTTTGAACTAGTCAATTAAATTGAAAACATTTATATTAGTAAATTATTCTTACAAAATAACGAACTCAAGGTAGAGGTTGAGTTTTTTACTTACAAAATCCCAACAAAATAAGCATACAAAATTATAAAAAGAAAATAAATTTCAATTCAAACACTTACAGAGAGATAGCATATACAAATAACTAACAAGGTCCCATAAGCACCAAAGTCACAATCTCAATAACCTCCTGAAACAATGGAAAACAATTAGTGTGCCAACTTCAACTATATTAAAGATGACAATCATGTCAATTAGTAGTGCAAGTTTGCATTTGCTTATATGATAACTGCCAAAAAAAAATAAGGACAATAATATGTTGCAGCCTTGCCCCTATCCTGTTTCAATATTTTTATTCTATCACTAGTATTTTCAATAATAAGGCTGATGTGTTACTACTGATAAAAGGTATGGACAATGTGAAACCTTAATCATCATGGTCACTAGGGAGTTCATTTTTCTCTAAAATATTATAAAGCTAACAGTGATGGCTAATTTGATGGTCATTCTGATTCAAGTTCAATTCCAATGATGTACAACTATTCTTCAAGTTCATTAATTAAGTTTATTCTTTCAGTTTCTATTTTCTGAGTTTTTCACTGCAGTATGTTTCTTTTCATGTACACATTCATCTAATCTTCCAATTTCTATTTCAACGGTAGTATTAATGACATACTTTTTCAGTTTTTCACAATTAGTAGTTAATTTTGTTTCTATTTCTTTTTAGTTTTTCATTTTTTTACAGTTTGTCATAATTTCCAATTTTCATTTTTTTTTGTTTTAGATTAAATTACATGTTGTTCAATCATATTGTCCTTGTACTCCACATGAACAAAATAGAAAACAAAAAAATTCTAGATTCCATGTAAACATTTATCATCCAATTGACTTTCACTTTCACAAAGATAAGTGGCCAATTAGCCAACGCAATCAACAAGAGTAGCTAGAATGTATGCCCAGAGTGACTAATATTATAGGGGACAAATGCACACAAGATTTTACTGAGGAATAACTACTTGCAGTAGAGGAAAAAAAATACAAAAATTGCTAATTTTTTTAACAGCCAAAACTAAAGGCCAATATAAGTTTTACTAAAGGATAACATATAGTGACATGAAGTTTACTAATTAGAGCCATTGCTATGTTTTGGTCTCGTAGGAAAAGCTTCCAAACTACCGAGAGAAAAACAATTATGACATAAAACCTCAGATTATAAGGTTTCCAAACTACCGAGAGCAGCAGTAGAAGCCTTAAAACATGTTACATGTCTTTATTTTACATTTAACATTGAAGCCTTAACAATTCCCAAACTGCCCATGGCTATATATTACACACGCACATCAATGGTTGCACAATTACTACCTTTAAGGATTGCTCTGATTGAAGCAACAGTGGCATTACTATCATAAGTGTTCTTATAACAACAAAATTATGCTTGTACTTGAGAAATAATGATGTTGATATCTTTATTGGGGAAGGAAGAAGGGTATATGGTAAAAGTATTAACTAAGTTACATATGAATGTATTGTTATAAAATTGTTTAATCAGATGTCATATATATGTTTTATTGTGTCTTCAATTTCTAATAAAGCAACAAAACTTGTGACCTATCTATCTCATTGAGGAAAAATGTCTATAAAATATTTTTATATAATTTAATTTTATATCACTTTTACTATGAGACATAAAAACTAAAAAGTTGTGTTTCTAATTCTATTTTCACTTTTACAGGAATCAACTACAGGTAATATTTTCTTCTAATAGTCATTCTAAATTCATCAGCAATCAGCAGTGTCTAATTCCTCACATATCATTCCATTGGGAAGCTTAGGGTGTAATCTTAGGGTTTCCTTGACTACTAATTTCAAATACTTGACCTTAACAGTTTCAATTTGATGACAACATGAATACCTCAATTTGGTGACTGCAAAAATTAAATTTATCTAATTTTTGGTTTTCATTTATTACGATTTTGGTTGTTATTACAGCCAAAAAATCTAAAGGCTTTGAACAACTTTTTTTCTGAGACAATAGTTAAATGAGTTTTAGAAAACCAAAACAAGTGAGTAGAGAATAGAATAGTTTTTCAATTCAAACATTAAAATCCTTAATTTATGAGAACATCGAAGAATTTCATTGTCTATTTTTATTTTGTGAGATTATATTAGAAAAACATGCTTCAATCTGCAAAAGTGACACTACATAGATATTTTTTTTCTAGAATATGCACATTGATTCATAAATCTGAGGTTAAAACTAAGTATACAAATAAATAAAAACAATAATTAAAAGTATTATTTTTTATATATGTATTTTATATGGGTTTATAGGGACTCATGAGCCATCTTTGAGTAAAGAGGAAGAAGAAAAGATTGAGTAAAAAGATAAAATAATTGATGAAAATTTGGAGAATTTGAAGTGCATGTTAGTGAATCAGAGAAACCAAGTCAAAACATCATAAAACAAAATATATACCCTAAAACAAAAATTGAGTCAAAGAAATCAATAACCTTTAGGGTTTCACCACAAACAATGAACTCTCTACCTCCTCACCACGAAGAACTTCGTTTGACTCCAGTGATCACCGATTTCACCAGAACCCTCTACCTCCTAACCACAAAGAACTTCGTTTGCCTCCAATGGTCACCGATTTCGCCAACTCGCACCAAATTGCAATGCTCACCTTCGTATTAGTGTGTTTATCAATAGTTCACCAATTCAAACATATATGGAGGGCATGTAATACTTACAAGCTAGGGTTTCCAACTCACACCACCCAAGTCCAGAATTTGGGGATCATTACGACTTTTGGGAAGAAAAAGATGCACGAGAGAATTTGGGAAAAAGAAGGTGCACGATGGGATTTGGGAAGAAGAAGGCATGCCAAAGTGGATCTGAGAAAGTGAGAAGTGCGAGACAAAATACCTAGATCACTTATTTTATATATGCGCAATTTCATTTTTATTTTTTTCTCATTAAACAATCTACTGTTAGCTAGTGTCAGTAAAGGTGACAATAATGTTTACATCAACTTAGCGTGGGTCTGATTTACACTAAATATAGTAAGATATTACTTATTTGTCTTGGTTAAGTCTAAGTACATTTAAACAAAATTTAATTTAAATTTTAAATTTCATAAAAACCTTAACATAGGCTAGACCGATAATTAGTTATGGTTTTTATTTTTTATAATTTTTTTATGTGGGATACAAGTGAGCTTCCTCGAGGCAATATTTCACATTCATTCTTGTTTCCACCTTGTGTATGCTTCATGGATTCTGTTAACGTTTATATTTGACACTTTTTTGTGGAAGCTAATTCCTAATTTCATTGTAGTGAACGCTGTAGTGAAAAGTGAGGGAGAACACAGTGAGCAGGTGAGAAGTGAGGGGGAACAGGTGGTGAGAAGTTCGTAAGAACGCATGGTGAGAAGTGAAAAGGAGACTTGAGGTGTGTTTTTTAGTCACGAGAGGGAAGAAGAAAATTTCTTGCAAAGTTGAATTTTCTTTATATTTTATTTTATATATTTTTTTAACCCAAAAGGCCACACGTAAATAACATGGCTTAAAGTGTTAATGCTTTTATAACCATGGCCTAAAGTATCAATGCTTTTATAGTTGTGGTTTCTTATACATTTTAAGCCTGTTTGCTAAAATTGTGGTCTTTACTATGTTTAGGCAACACTTTTATACTTGTGGCCTATTTTAGCGTTGCCTAAAGTAAAAGATGTTGTAGTGTTAGCTCTGTTTCATTTAACATAGTTAACTCTAGTTTGATATATGTACGCCTTACATATTATTAGTATGATCCCCTTCCTTCTTTAACATGTTGTATTTTCTTTCTTTTGGTCTTCTTAAAAGACAAAAACATATTTTTAAATAATTTGGGCTCACTTTTGAGGTCCAAATAGCAAAATAGGCTAGAGTATGTTCACATAGCATAAAAGGGAGTGTACTTAGTGAAATGGGCTTGTACCAAGCCCAGTTTTCAAGATAAGGCATCTAGAATTAGGGTTTTTAACCTACCTTCTAGAAGCTATGCCTAAATGTGCAGTTTTGACCATGGTCAACACCCTAGGCAACCCCTCTCCCTTGCCATTTCTACCCTTCACCCATCTTGCCCACCAAGGCACCCCTTCCTGTAAATAAGGTGTCTTGCCTCATGTATTTACACATTGCAATTTTGAATAGAAAAGAAACTCTACAGAAATTGTGAGTGAAAGTTGTGTTCTCTCTTCATTGGTCTTATATTGTGAGAGTGAGAGCTCTTCAAGTGACGACCCTCATCACTTATCTTGGAGAATCTCAACACTCCAAGTGGCGTGTTCCACCATTCCATCTCCATAAGCGTTCCTATCCTTCATCCTTTTCATTCCTTTTCCATTTTGCCATATATATTGTGTTTATGTTCTTGTTTTTTTGCTTCTTTTTCCATTCAATCTCCTTTATCTTTATTGCTTCCTTTTTATGTCTTTCAATTCCACAATTACAACATCATTATCACCATATTAAGTGTTTTTCCTTTTGCCTTTAGAAGTGAACCTTCACACTTACTTAACTACTTGGTTAAGTTCGTGTCTAGTGGGAATCTTCTCTAGGTCTCACCCCATAATTGCTAAAATCCAAATTCCTAAACAAAGTGTCACCATAAAATGGACAACTCTAAAATCAACTCACATTAATACTCATCTGGTGTAATATACTAGTGTAATACTTAAATTTTTTTAAAAGTTTTTTTTTTGTTCTTAGCATGGTATAGTACACCGGTTGGGCTATACAACCGGTGTAATATATTCTGTCAACACCTTAAAATTTATTTATTTTTTTGTTCTAGCAATAGTATATTATACCAGTTGGATTGCACAACTAGCGTAATATACCATGCTTACACTTAAATTCTTTTTAAAGCTTTTTTTTTTGTTTTGTTGTGACTATTGTATATTACACCGGTTGGGCCATCCAACCAATGTAATATATGCTGCCTAGAGCAAAAAAAAAATTCAAAAATTTAACTCTGGGCAGCATATATTACACCGGTTGGATGGCCAACCGGTGAAATATGTATTGCCTCAGAGGAAAAAAAATTAAAAATATTTTTAAAAGGTATATAACACCGGTTTCGGGGTACAACCGGTGTTATATACCATTTTGAGTAAAAAAGAATATATACTACACCGATTATGATGTGAGTTGATTTTAGGTTGCACATTTTAATTGGTTCACTTTGGTTTATATTTTGGATTTTAGTAATTTAAAGGTGAGAACCCTAAGAGGATCCCCACTGGACATGAACTTAACCAAGTGGTTAAGTAAGTGTGAAGGTTCACTTCACAAGGGCAGAGAGAAAACACATATATGGGTGACAATGATGCAAAAAGTGCGGAATTGAAGAGAACATAAAAGAGGAAACGAAACAAGACCAAAATGATAAAGATGACTGAATGGAAGGAATATTAAAGAACATGAAATGGAGATGGATAAAGGTGCAAATAAAGAAGGAAAAGGATGAAGGGATGAATAGAACTTAGGGATTAGAAAAGGAATTCACACCACTTGGAGTAGATGAACTCCAAGATGAGTGGTGCTAGAGCCGTCACTTGATATGTCACTCACTCAAGATAAGACCCAGAGTCGCAACTTAGGATACTACCCACCTAAGATAAGACCCATAAAACCCAGAGTACTCTGACTCACAAACTCACTCCTGTAGAGTTTCTTTTTTATTCCAATTGAACTTGTAAATACATGAGGCAAGACACCCTATTTATAGGAATGGGTGTCTTGGTGGGCAAGTTGGGCAAGGGCATAAATGTAATAAAGGGAGGGGCGACCAAAAGGGATTAACCATGGTCAAAAACACCCCTTTGGCTATGGCTTCTAGAAACTAGGTTAAAATCCCTAATTCTAGGTGCTTTGTCTTGAAAAAATGGGCTTGGTGCAAGCCCATTTTGCTAAGTACACTCCCTTTTATGCTATATGAACCTACCCTAGCCTATTTTGCTATTTGGATCCCTAAAGTGAGCCCAAATTATTTATAAAATATTTTTTTTAAGAAGACCAGAAGAAAGAACAATTGATGTTCTAGTTTATGCTCAATTCTTCTTCTGGTGAGGTCCGTCTGATATTTGGTGGGGCCTTGACATGATTGCCGAGATGATTGCTCACAATGTGAATTGTCTCTTGAGTCCTTGGTCATCTTGACTATTTGGTTTATATCAGGTTATTACTGAGAATCGGTGTAATATAATATTTTTACCCTATTTTTAAGCTTGCACCTCACTGTTCTTTCGCACTACTCTACTTTTTTTGCTCCATTCTACTGCTTTGTCTTCCATCACTACTGTTCATTCATGCTACTCTTTGCCTTCATTTTCATTCAGCCTCCACTTTTCTTGTGTGCCTCCATTTTTATTCCTCCACCGCTGCCCCCAACTTCGTTTATCTCCATTTCGTTGTCACCACCACTTCAAAAAATTCCTTTTTTCATTCGCGGCCACTAGTCCTTCATTTTTTTTTGTGGCCACCACTATTCCTCTTCGGTGCCACCGTTCTTCCTCTTCATTGCCACCAAACCTTCCACCGCTTCACCTCCATAGTCGCACCACATTGCACTAGTTCCATGGCCACAGCTCCTTCGTTTGCACTCCAAGGTGAGTTTTTTATTTTCAAATATTATAATTATATTTTTAGTTTTAGTTTTAATTTTAATTTTAGTTTTAATTTTAGTTTTAATTTTAATTATTAATTGAGTTTTAATTATTTATATAAATAATTCTGTTGTGCCACATTGCTTTCACTACTGCCATCACAGCTTATTACTTCACGTTCCAAGTTAGTTTTTTATTTTTAGACATTTTAGTTTTAAATTTAATTATTAATTTAGTTCACAATTATTTATATAGATGATTAGTTTTATTTGTATTTGAAATATACTGTATTATGTTGAATGTCTTGGTATTGGGTCCGGGGGTGATCGACCATCGACAATTTGTAATGTGTTTTATAATGTATTATGTTTGGAATATAGTGTTGTTTTAATTTTTATATGTTGAATGCTTTATTATTGGGTTTGGGGGTGATTGACCCTCGATAATTTGTATTGTGTTTACATCAACTAAAAATTAGTTGATATTGACAGATTAGTTTTTCTATTACATAGTCATGGATCGGAGTTGGATAAATGAAAGTCGTATCAGTGATGTGTATGAAAATGGCGTTGAAGAAATTCTACAATTTGCTCAACGGAATGTAGAAGTTGTAAATGGAAGATACTTTTTTCCGTGTGTTAATTATGTGAATGGGAGACAATTAGAAACTAGGTTGGTAAGAGAACATGTTCTTGTCAGAAAAGATGACTTTAAACTAGAGGGAGGGTGAATTGTTTAAAGTGGTTTTCGCAATCTTTTTCCAGCTAGAATGAATTTATTTCAGAAACCAATTGATTCAGCAATTCAGTTAGCCAAAACAGCAAGCAAAACTGTAATACTAGAAAAATAATCGGTTGTTTCTTCGAAACAATCGATTGTTTATACCAGCAAACAACAAACAAACTGAATTTAAAGAGTTAAGGATAGAAAGGTTGTACACAGTTGTTTATACTGGTTCACTCCAATCCAGAGCTACATCCAGTCTTCTTAGAAACCCTGAGGAAAACCACTAAGCAATCACACCTTGATCACTTACACAACAACCAAGAGATTGACCTTGAAAACCTCAAGAAACACACTCTCCTTGGCCAACACTAAGATTGCTGATCTTGAACACCTCAAGAACACACAACCAATCTCAGCAAAAACACACAAACGAATTGTTTCAACAGTTTACAAAGATTACACTTGTTACAGATGAATATCTAAAATCAATACAAGTAGAATCCTATTCCAGCACCTTGATCAATCACAAAACTCCTAAGCAATCTCAACACTTTGAAAAACTCTGTTAGAAAAAAAACTTTGTCAAAAGATTCTTTTTTCTTAAATCTGTTTTTCTGAATTTATACAAACATATAGTTTGTTATCAAATCTTAACAAACTCTTAACAAACTCTTAATTGCTTTAAAAAGATCGATCAAAGAATTTAATGACTGGAGCGTATTCAGTTAAAGCATTTAAAGCTCAGTCAAAGAAAAACAGTTTTTCTGTTATGGTTCCAAAACAAACAATCGATTGTTTCCTCGAATCAATCAGTTATTTTGTTACTTAATAGATTTCACCATTCAAAAACAGTTTTCAAACTTTCTCAAAACACCTAAGTGTAAACAATCGGTTGTTTCGATAAAACAATCGGTTGTTTCAACTTAGCTTGAAAAACATTTTGCTTTGTTAAAGATTGAGATGCTAATTGCTTTGAGATTTAATCTAAGGGTGGATTACAACATTAAACTACCCCAGAACAAAGCTTTAAACCAGAACAGCAACATCAAGCAAAGCAGAGGCTTCAACATCCTTCAAAGGATTTGGATTCTTCAAAACATTGAACATCACTTGGTTCAACAGTTCTCTGTGATGGTTTCTTGAAGAATTATATAAAGTGGATATGGCATGGGGAGTTTGTAGACGTAGCACCCCTATCTAACGGTCAATATTCTAATATACATTCTGAAGATCACATGGAGGACATGATTCGTGATATTAGAGAAGATAGTTTCCAACAAGCACACATGTGTGATTCATTGAAAGATGATTCCAAAACACCTCTTTATCCCAGTTGTTCAAGTTTCCCACGTTTGTCATCAGTATTAAAATTTTGTAATATTAAGGCAAGAAATGCGTGGACTGATAAAATTTTCATTGAGTTGCTCGAGTTGTTGCATGAAATGATTCCAAAAGATAATACATTGTCCACCCTTCATTATGAGGCGAAGAAGATATTGTGTCCGATGCGTATGGAGTACGAGAAAGTATGCATGCCCCAATGATTGCATATTGTATAGAAAAGAATTTGAATAATTGAACAAGTGTCCAAGATGCGGGGTATCACGATACAAAGTGAAGGATGATGAGAGTGAGGAAGATTATGTGGAAAAGGGTCCTATTGCAAAAGCATTATGGTATCTTCCAATCATTCGGTGATTTAAATGTTTGTTTGCCAATGTTAATGATGCAAAAAATCTCAAGTGGCATGCAAATGGAAAAAAATCTAATGGATTGTTATGACATGCTACCGATTCACCGTATGGAAGAAAATTGATTCTTTGTTTCCTGAGTTAGGGAGTGATCCAAGAAATCTTAGACTTGGTCTTGCAACAGATAGTATGAATCCTTACAATAATTTAAGTAGTAAACGTAGTTCGTGGCCAATTTTAGTCATTATTTATAATTTGCCGTATTGGTTGTATGAAGAGAAAATATATGATGTTGTCTATGATGATATCAGGACCAATATAACCTAGAAATGACATAGATGTTTACTTAAGCCCATTGATCAGAGACTTGAAGTTTTTATGGGATCAAGAGTTGAAGTATTTGATGCATATGAGAAGGTCAATTTCAATTTGTGGGCATTGTTATTTTGCACCATTAACGATTTTCCAACACATGGGAATTTGAGCGGTTACAGTGTTAAAGAACATAGTGCTTGCTCGATATGTGAAGAGAACACAAGTTACCATCAACTGAAATATGGGAGAAAAATTTCTTACATTGGGCATTGAAGGTTTCTAAAATGTAATCACCCTTATCATAGGTTAAAGAAAGCTTTTAATGGATCTCAGGAGGACAAAATTGCACCTCCATCCTTAACTAGCAAGGAAGTGTACAACCGAGTCTACAATGTGAATGTGACGTTTGGAAAAACACAGAAGAAAAACATTGTGAAAAACATCTGGAAGAAGAAATCCATATTCCATATTGGTCAAAGTTAGATGTTAGACATTGCATAGATGTAATGCATGTGGGAAAAAATGTATGTGATAGTATAATTGGCACGTTGTTGAATATTAAAGGAAAGAAGAAATATGGTATAAATGATCGTAAAGATCTAGTTGAGATGGGTGTTCTCTTGGAGTTGTAGCCACAACCTCATGGTAAATGAACATATTTGCCTCCAGCATGTCATACTGTCAAAATTTGAAAAGTTAAGTTTTTGCAGGTGTCTGCGGGGAGTTAAAGTACTACAAAGATACTCTTCAAATATTAAAAGTCTTGTGTCAATGCAAGATTTGAAACTTAAGGGCTTAAAATATCATGATTGTCATGTTCCCATGCAAGACCTTATCCTAGTTGCTATTCATGGAATTTTACCAAAAACTGTTAGACAAGTGATCATGCACCTATGAATATTCTTCAATGCTATTTGTAGAAAAGTTATTGATCCTAATAGCTTGGATGAATTAGAAAATGAAGCTATCATTATCTTGTGTCAACTAGAGATGTATTTTCCTCCTTCATTTTTTGATGTCATGGTTCATCTAATTGTTCATTTAGTGAGGGAAATTAGAATATGTGGTTCTGTTTTTTTACGTTGGATGTACCCAGTTGAGCGATGCATGCAAATATTCAAAGGGTATATGAAAAATCGGTACCATCCAAAAGCATCTATTGTTGAGAGATACATTACCGAGGAAGCAATTGATTTTTGTACAACGTATATGTCAGAAGTAGAAGCCATAGGAGTTCCAAAGTCTAGGCATGAAGCAATGTGTGAAGGTAAAGGCACACGAGTTGTAAGGATGGTTCAAAAAGACCAACAGGAAGTTCTCCAAGCACATTTGTATATTTTGAACAACACCTATAATGTTCTTCCTTATATAGATGCACACAAGATGTTGTTAAAGCCAATGAACCCTTGTGCAAATGAGAGTTGACTGAGCATAACAAGACCTTCTTGAAATGATTTAAAAATAAAATTGGTCAAGAAGATTATGATATTGAGGAATTGAATGGTTAGCACGAGGACCTAAATTTGATGTCATAACATGGATTGGGTATGATATTAATATGATGCCTTTTTATACAAAGACTGAAGATGAAAAAAGTACTATGAAGAATAGCGGTGTTACCCTTGAGGCATAGTCTATGCATTTCGCTAGTTCAAAAGACAATAATCCTATTGTAGCTACTCTAAGTTACTTTGAAGTAATTGAAGAAATCTGGAAGGTTGACTACGTCAAATTTAGAGTGCTTGTATTTAAGTGTAAATGGGTTGATTGTAACACAGGAGTGCATGTAGATGACTTGGGTTTTACTTTGGTTGATCTTACAAAGATAGTGTGCAAGGAAGATCCTTTCATTATGGCTTACCAAGCAAAACAAGTTTTTTATGTGAAAGATCCTTCTAATGAAAGGTTGTCAGTTGTCATACCGGGGAGAATTGAACATGATGTTCATCTACAGTATGACTCAAGGGTCCAATTTGTAGACAAGTTTTCATTCTCAAAACAATTACCGCCTTTGGATGCCGAAAATGACAGAGACGAAGTACATGTTACATGCCATGATCACAATGAAAGAAAATGGGAGAACATTTTAACACTTCCATAATAGAAATCAAGTATTTTTTTTTATCTTTTCTATTTAAAAAATTGTTTTATTTAATTTAAATATATATCTTAAACTTGTTTTTATTCTTTGTAGGTTAATCACATGGTTGAGTCATCAAGGAACACCCGGGACGCTACACGATTGAGAAATCTTGTGATTAGGCGTATAGGTAGTAATAAGGTTCCAGTTCAAATTGACCCTCAGACTGGCAAGGCCTCAGGCCTTAATCAGGCTCAATTTGTAAGTTACTTGGGAGTTTTAGCTAGATCTAAGGTTTGTATCTTGATCCCTGACTGGGACCACGTATTAGAAGTAGACTAGAATCTCATCCGGGAGGATTGTGTAAGTTATTAAATGTTATTAAATAATTTGTCTATTGAATTTACATTTTAATGATTTATTTATTATAATTTGCTAACAAAATTTGAGTTTGAGACTTTAAATTTGGTTCGGAGCAAAATAATGTCTTCAGTAACTACAAAATGGAGACACTCAAGACATATTTGACAACCAATTACATCTTTGGTAAATACAAGGACAAGTCTCCTTGTGGAAAATATTCTATAGATGAAGATACATGGTCTCAATTTGTTCAAGTCTGATGGATCCCAAATGGGAGGTTGGTGAACATTTCATTATATATGTTATTAAATCTTATCATGGAATTCATAATTTATGTGTAGGATGTACTTAAAGGAAAATAGTAGAAGAAAAGTTAAAGAAACAACAGGTAGAATTTGGTTTTGTTGAACTTATCTGTTCTCCATCCCCTCCTAGTCGACATGAGAAATGGAAATTCGCTAAAGCTAAACCAGGGGGTAAAATGACATCTAAGAAATCATTACAGATTTCTCAGTATTGTAAGTTCATAATTACATGTCATATTTTTAGAGTTACAAACTTATCATTACATATTATTATATTAACACGTATTATTTTTTTACAGGATGAACTAGTGGAGCAAAGCTCACAGGAAAGTTTTGTTCCCAAAGGTCGAGATGACATCTTGATCATGGCCATGGCACTGAAGAACACCCTGGACGTGTTCATACAACTGATTTTGGTGTTGGTGTTAGACAATATTTTGGATCAATTTCTTGACCTAGCTTTTCTACAAATGCCAGTCAGTAGATGATGGATCAATTAGCTGCACAATTGATAGAGAGACTGATTGGACAACTGACTAAGAGCATAAAAGAACAAGTTAATCAAGAGTTAAGAGCTAAATTTGAGCAAGGATATAATCCAGCTAAACTAGTGGATGTAATTTATGCTCGTGGTCGAGCTAGCACCAAAGGTAGCTGCTGGCAGAGTGTATCCAGGAGGTTCAACCATCCACCCCGTGCCCATGCAGAGTGATTTATCTAGAGTGGTGGTTGAAAAAGTTAGAAATGCATTTGTTGCAGTTCCAGTGCCCACATAAGAGGTTAATATAGTGGGAGAGGCACTTGGAACATTTATTATATGACCCCTATACATTTGATAAAGACCATTACAAAAAATTATCAAGTATATTTCATTAAGGGCTATTAGTGTTAGAGTGGTTTTTAGATTTATACTTTATATTTGTTATTATGTTTTACAGGACTTTGCTATGAGACAGAATGCACCAATTGGTGGTCCTCTAACCCCTCAACTCAAACCATAAGTCTAACCATATGTGAACCCAATCCAAGAGTTGGTCAGGGTTTCACATCAAATGTTTCAAGATTCTTGTGTGATTCTTTGGGATGCTACATTATTTGGGGTTGATAATTGTGGTATACCATTATACATAATCATGCAATATGTCTTTGCAATCATCCAAGGTAATCAACTGTTAAACATCGCAATTATTCAACTATGGATGATGAAAGTATCCTTAATAATTACGTGCTATTTAATCGAATGATATTTTATGAATCATGTCACTCATATTTATATTAACAATGTAGGTATATCAATCAGATAATTATGAACATGAAAATTTTTGATACTTATGGTTTCCTTGAGCCCCAATCCATATAGAAGTATGGGAATAAAAAACTTGATTGTCATACTTACATTAAAAGATGGATTCAGACATCAAGAAAAAGGATTTATTTTGCTCCTTTTATAAATGGGTAAGTAAGACTTTTTACATTTAAAGTTTACATAATTATAAAAATGACTAATGAAATGTTTTATACTAGGTCTCACTGGCAATTGATGCTTATTTGCTCCATAGACAACACTGTTGTCTGGTTTTGTTCACTGCATAAGAAGCCAAGTCAAGATATAAAGATAGTAGTACAAAAGTATGCTATTGTAAATTATATAATTTATTGTGGATTACTAATGATTTTTCTCTTTTTAGTGTAATCAATATATGCAGTGTCTTCGGGGGTACATACACTTCATCATCACAAAATCTACGTTAGATTTATCTTAAGGTATATATTAGCTTCTTCAATAAAACTATTAAGTTTTACTTTTTTTAGTTCAATTAAATTAATTGTTACTTATATTTCATAATAGTGCAATAAACAACAAGGGAACTTTGAATATGGTTATTATGTGATGCATTGGATGTGGACCATAGCATGTGTGAGGATTATAGACTCTTGGGAGCAAGTATTATGTGATTTTAAATGCTCTAACTTCTCATTATGCATATTTGTTAGTATGAATATTAATATACTCTTACATTTCTCAACTTTTTGATGATTCTGAGCCACTAAGCACACAAAGTCTTTAACAAACCCGTTAGGAATGGGCCAAGTATTTTCTACAAGTTAGGAATCAAAACATGCAATGATTTGTAACTTTCTAACATATGTACATTTTCATTAGATGTAAATTATACAATTTTGTTTAGTTTCAATAGCATCTCTTTATATTTCTCTATATATACAAATCAATCTGGCTGGTATTCTGGTTTTCTATTATATTTACAGGTTTATAATTTTTTGATAAAAACACATTTTATTAAATTTATAAAAAAAAACTGACACATTTTACACCAGTTATGACCATAATCGATGTAATATGGGGCTCAGTTCACTCAAAGAATGTGCTTCAGAGGCACATATAACACCGGTTATGACCATAATCGGTGTTAATATGTGGCCTCAAACAGTTTCAAAACTAGCCATATTACACCGATTACTCGAGTCAACCACTGTAATATGTGCCTTACACACAACATATATTAAGTCCTATATTACACCAGTTAAATATGAGGCTACATATGTAATTGACATTTTACAACGCTCACATCTACACTGATAGTAAGACCAGTGTAAAATGCCTACTAAAACCAGTATAAAATCCTTTTTTTGCACTAGTGTATGAAGGCCAAACTAATTATCTTACCAATGGGTTTATTTTTATTTTATCTGCTCCAAACTGCTAAGGGTTGTTGAATATAGATTAAGTTTGGGATGTAGTTAAGGGGTTTTTGGAGTTCTGATTCTATCAATAAGGACCTTCGGATGGGATCTTTCTCTAGAGGCAAGCATCAATTTTGTTTCTCTAGCATAGTGTAGGTAAAGTGTAAAAGTTTAGACCATTATCCGTCCAAAAATCATTAGATTGTTGGGATGGTTTGGCTTATGTTTGCAGGGTGCAACAAATTTGCGCGATCTGTCAATGAAAAGTAGTCCTTACCTCATAGTAATAATTTTCTCAACTCTCATACCAAAACATTTTTCCTTATGTACCTTTTATAACTTTGTTTCTTATGAACATACTATTCCAACCCTTTTTTAGTGACAATTTCCACCGACCAAATGGCAGAAAATATTTATTTTGTTATAAATATCTATGATTATTACATTTAATAGTGGTTATATTTCTATCAAAGGCCAAAATAGATTTAGAGTTCCGCAGAAATACGTCTCTAATATTTAAAAAAAAATCAGTCTCTGTTCTTAATTCAAAAAATATTTTCAATATTTTCAGTATTTAAACAAATGTTAGATGAAATTATTCAAGTGAATAAAACCCATCTAATGACAAATAAATACTAGAGAATTCTGCATATCTACGTTCTGTTCATTAAATTAGAATATACTATTTTCTTATTAGGAAAAGAATAAATAAATAAAAAATATTGTAGGGATGTTTCAAGTTATAATAATTAAATGTGAAATACATTATGATATTAAAAGGTATAATCTCTTCATTCAATTTTTTTAACGAATGAAAAGAATACCACTTTAATTTATCCTTTTCCAATTTCAAGTTTTTAAATTATATAAATATATATATGTTTTATTTTCTATAGTTTCACATTTTTTTTCTTTAATTTAAATTTCTTTATATATGTTAAGCTTTTTATTTTAAAACCTTTTAAAAATATTTATTTAAATTTAAAATTCTTCTTTAATACAATGAATACTTTGTTGTTTATAATTGCAAATTTATGCCAGCAACTTAAAACCCTAGAAAAGCTTATATTTCCCTCTTTTCTGGTTTTTCATAGAACCCGCCGCTATTTTATTGTTATAGTTTCAGAAAGATAACTTTTATTAATACAAAATGATATTTAATACAAACCTTTTATCTTTTTTTTTGTTTTTTCTAATTCTAAATTATTTCATTCTGTAGATATTTTTAGTCCATCTAATAAAAACTAAAATTAGAAAAGACAAACTAAATACTAAACATTTGTTTTTTTTTTATCGGCAAGATACAAAATGAAATAACTAAAATTAAAATGAAAGTTTATATTAAACTTTCTTCTAAAAGCTTATATCCATATCTTTGATAATTTTTCCTTTCTATTCTTCCCATCTCATATTTTATGATAAAAGGGAAGAGAGGAAAACTTAATTATTATTTTTCTATTCAATTTTATTCTCCAATGTAGGGTTGCTGATAAAAAGGAAATCTCAAAAGTAGGGTGTGAATGATAGTGTAAAAGAAATGAGGTGAAATCCTAGAGTGAGCACTTAACGAACTAGAGGTTTACCCGAAAACAGCAACTTTTGATTACTTTATTGGGATTTTCTCAGCTCATGAAGCTATTACAAAAATAGCTGCCTTTACAACCGTACATATACAAAGTGGCTATAATCACCACGCATGATGAAACCACTGACTCATGCATTATAGCTCCAGAAAATTCGAAAAGTTTTTGAAGTTTTTTCTTCTTTTCCTTTTGCTGTTGAAAGCAAAAGAAGAAGCATTTGAATGAACTCACATAGTAGCTTAGATGTAACAGATAGGAAAATGCAACATCTAATGGATGAGAAGTCGTCAAATTAGGGTTAAGTGGCCTTCAGAGGACACCAAAGGAAGAACGTTCCCTCAATGGTTGCTTAATTTCAAGCACTAGTTGGTGGAATGTTTGGAATCCCTTGTCTCTGTAATTCACTCATCACACTATCAATTGCTGGAGCCTTCAGTCCAAGAGGTAAGGGCAGCCATGGCTTTGATAAAACATCTCCAATAGCTGCATCTATGCACTCTTTTGACTGTAAATCAATAAAAAAAATATACAAAAGAAATTAATTAGTCATATGTAGTTTTACTCTTCTTAAATATATGTGATCATTTAACATTATCACAATGTATTTTCTTTATCAGCAAAGTGTCACAATGTATATACACCCTCGTGAATAACAAGGAAGAAAATTATATAATAAAAAGAAGAGAAGAATAAAGAGGAATGTAATGATTGAAGCGTCAAAATACAAAATTACGTATAGAATATGAATGTATGTCTATATGCTACCACTTTGTACTATAGCGTCTAAGTTCAACACATTTACTACTGAAAATGAAACATACAGACAAATTTTAGATAGAGTCACAGACACAGTTTAGAACAATGATATATCTGTGTGTATGGTTGTGGAAAAGAAGTGATGAAGCACAATGAAAGGCAAAAGCAAAGAAACCTTCACTGGTGATAGGTTAGTTAGGTATGTGCTCACTCTACAATAATTCATCATAAAAGGTTATTACACCTACAGTACAAGGGTGTTAGGCTAATGGCACTCGTACCATGTTCATTTAAGAGACACTATTAAAATGAAATGAAATTTAACCAGAAAAACCTAGTACACAATTCAATGAATGCAAACATATGTTTATGTGAGGAAAGAAAAAAAAAAGAATTAGGTTATGGGTTAATATCCTCTAAAAATATCCCTAGGTTTATGATATCTGATGAACAGTGAAAAAATGTTTTATACTGTTTATACATAACCATTAAACTAAAAATGAGAAAGAAAAAAAAAGATAGGAATTTACCGGATGAAAATCTAGTAGGGGATGGGGACCCTGGATGCCAATGCTTTGATCTGCTTTGTACATGGCATGGGGTGGGATGCCAGGGACAAGGTGAGTTCCAAAACCCTGCATGATATATTTGTATTTTCTCTATGGTGAGTGAGCCAAAATTATACTGCAATATAGTATGTGGTTTTGGTTGCCAAAAAATGCGACAATGATTTTATACTACTATATATATAGTTTTGTGTTTGTGGTTGCAAGTAAATATGACAATAACTTTACACTAGTAATGCTTGTGAAATGATCCAAGAATATAAAGGTGAAGACAATGTGCATGGCTCCAAAATAGTAAGGCTGTAATGAGTAGTTACCGTTGGTGTCAGAGGTTGTGGGAAACAAGCTGTTCCGGGTATTAGTGCAGTTGGAGCCTGTTTCAAGGCATATATCAGATTTTAAAAGGTGAACTATCAATAGATTTAATTTTACTCTTTTGCGAAAAACAAAAGTTACACTATAACATGTATATGTATGACTGAGTTATAAAAGATACTATAATTTTTATAATCAGTCTTTTTATCTCTTTTATGTATTAACTAAAGGCTTATTGAGTGATATAAACTTAGGGTTTTTTTATCAGTATTTTTTTTTCTGTCTCTCTAAATAGTAAAAGTACTTTTAATAAAACTTTCTAAAATAATAAAATATATCATTTTTGTAAGATAAAATGTTACTTTGGCAACTACACATTGAAAGATACCAATTTATAACTATGATTTAAATAATGTAATTTTAAAATTATTTTATTTAAAAAAGAATTGTATTTTTTCTAATTGTAATATGCACTACAAGAAAATCATTGAATATAAACAATTTTAGAAAAAAAAATAATTAATTTCTATATTGGCTAAATTAGATAACATTTTAGAAACTAAAAAAAAATGATTTCTAAATTAGTTTCTAATATTGTTAAATAGTTTCTAAATTGATATCTAATTAGTTAGAAAAACTTTGGTAGCTAATTAGATATTACTTTATAAACTATTTAATAATAATAGAAAATAATTTAGAAACTAAAATTTTTTGTAGTATTGAAATGTTTTTTAATTTAGTCAATATAACAATTAATAATTTTTTGTCTTTAAAATTAATTTTTATTTAATAATTTTCTTGTACAGAGAAAGTGTATTGTTGTCAATTTATCAACAAGATCTAGTTAAAGAGAGATGAAAATGAATGAAAAAAAGAAAACACAACAAGATAATTTGAATTTGGATGAGACTCGAATATACATATTAATTTTTCAGGTGAAATAAATATTTTCCTTTTAAATATCTTTAAATCAAACGTAAAAACTACTGTTAATAAAATTGTTTTTAATCAAAGGGTTGGCAAAGAGATAGGAGAGAAGTGTGGTTTCGATTTGACGACATTTTTTGGAAAGAAGATAAGGAAAATAAAACATGGATAGTGACGAAATATTTTAGTTAAAAGGAGAACTAATTTGTAAATCTTAAAATATGCTATCCATGAACAATATAATATATAGTACGAGTCAAATATCATTAATTGATAAAGTAAAACTACTTTATACTGTTTCACATGTGCCTGCATAATTATTGAAAGGTAGTTCAAATTTTAAACAATTGTCAGTTGTTCAGAAAAAAGAGAAATAAGAATCAACAAGGGTTTGATTGGTAAGAGAAAGTTGAGAGAGTTAACCCGTTGGTGCCAAAAAGAAGGGTCTTGGGGTGGTGCAGGTGATGGCCATGAGAGTGGTGGTGAAGGTGGAAGATGTTTGGGCCACATGTGCATGAAGGAGTGGTCCGTGGAGGGGTGTCCCCATACATGCAGAGGTCTAAAATGGTGCATTGTGGTCATTGGAGGAGGGAATCCCATGGTGGGTGCTAGCCATGGACTCCCCTCTCTCTTCCCTCCATTTCCACCAACACCATATATGTGCCTTCTTTGACTCCAACTTGCTGCTTGAGCCTCACGAGCCAGCAAGTGTTTCCTATGAGATCTATATTTCTGCACTCAAATACAAAAACCCACATGTTTCAGAAATCATCCCCTCAAATCCTGCTTTTCAATTATTATCATTGATTCAAATCCAAGCATCCAATGTGTGGAACCATAAGACAAACAAAAAAGTCCTACCAAACTTTGGCCACTACATGTAAACAAACCAATGTGTCCGGGTAATATATAAGCTAATATAATCTCGATTAAGACACAACTTTTGGTAAGATATTTTAAGCTTTTAATGAAAGGGTGTATTTCTTTGTATTCCTTCAAGCATATATATTGTATAGAAAGAGAAAGGAAAGAACCAGAAAAGAGTTTCTTTCTGTTGTTGTTACAAAAATTATCAAGAATTGGAAAAGCAACTTGGGCATGAGGGAAAGGTTACTGCTTCCAATCTTATTCTGTGAATTCTCCCGATCCTTGTTTACCATTTGTCTGTGGGTATATACCACATGCTTATATAGTAGAAAGTTCAAAATTTGAATTCCACTTTGCTTCCATAAAAAGGTCTAGTAATTAAGCACGTGAGTGAATGAACTTGACCTCACAAGTTTAGAATCAACCCTAAGCTTAACTAGCTGCAGCTACTGAAAGATTAAAAATAATGAGTACACAAGGGAAGAATATGTTGGAGGATGTACTTGAAGGTGGCTAGCAATGTTATGACGAGTGAGACTATCAATTCCCATAATCTCCAAAATCCTTGAAGGCACTGCCTTGTCCACTCCTAGCTGTTCCACAGCTTGCACAAATCTCCTGTGCAATTCAGGGGTCCAATCCACCTACACATAACCAAGAAAAAACAAAACATAAATACACATATCCATATACTGCCCCATATGACTACTTCAAAATTAAAACCCCTCAAAAAAATCTAACTATCAATTTTGTAATTCATCAAAAAAACATAGATGCTGTTTTCTCTTCATATTTTTAATTTGAATTGGGTTTTGGTGTTGTAAAGAAATGCATATAAGGTCAACACAGTATCCAAACAAACCCCCAATTCCGATATAAGAAAATTCTTAAAAGCTCTTGTAGAATTAAATCTAAGTTTCTTTCTTTTCTAATGCTAATTGGTACTTCGAATTTTCTCTCTCTTTACACCCTAGGGTACCCGTGAGTTTTTACATTAAGGATCTTGTCAAGACTCATAATTGAGACAGTGACAGAACCTTAAGTATTAGCTCAGTTGCACATGACTCGTGTCTCATGACATTAGCTAGCTTCACTGAAACCAATTCCCTAAGTGGAAGAGAAAGAAAAACAAAAGTAACTTATTAGAAGAAAAGTTCAAAGTACAAACAATCTAGCTACCTTCAGTTTTCTCTTCCCTTGAGGATTATTACTATTACTATTATTCTTCAGTTGAGCCGATGAAGATTTTTTTCCTTTTCCACCTTCCTTTGGAGCCGGATTCACCACCACGGATTCACCATTCTTATTGCTCACTATCTCCTCTCCTGGGTTTGACCCCGAGTCTTGACGTGAAGCAGCACAAGAACTTTTATCTTCCTCTTCCGTCTTTGAAGCAGTGATAACACAATTTTGATCATTTTCCTCCTTGGTGTTCTCTGCTGATGAGTTCATCTCCGATGACTCTTCACCGGCGCTGACGGAAAACTCACCAAACATCTCCAAGTCCGGCAATACATCTCCGTCAACGTCGATGTCGACGAAGAGGTCGTCGAAGTTGATGCTCTCCAACAAGTTCCCTTCAGAAAGGTCAACAAAGTCAACATCATCTGGTGTTGTTGCTGTAGCCATCGAGAAACCCTCCGTCTCTCCTTGGTTCTTTTCATCTTTGATGCTCCTCAAAGGTGCCACGGCAAGCATCAATTCCAAATTAACACTCTATGTTTCACCAAATTGGAAACTCCAATGATATATGTTAGCAGAAACTATATATCAACGTACCCTTTTTCTGAATCAATGCTAGCTAGCTACATGTATGTATAACACTAACTCACGTGCATAGAATACAAATGTAATTCAGAAAAAGGCGAGGCAAAGTGTAAAAAAGAAGAGGTAATGGAAATTCTGCTTTGAGTTGAATCTGAAGGAGTGAGGTGAAAGAATTGAGCTACATATAATGGTGTGTGGAATGGTTTTATGTGATGTTCCCTTTTTGGAAGTGCTGTGAAGGAGAAGGGAGATTGGATCTCAGCCACAACTTTGTTTTGGTCGAGTTTTAGAAGGGGTTTTGTTTTTATGCTTTTCGTTTGCAAACTGTGCGTGTGCTACTTGTACTGTCGCTCTGCATCCATTATATTGCATTATTATAGTTTGTGGATGCCATTTTTTTGAACAATCAAAAGCCCTTTCTTTGCTTTTTCTCTTATTTTTTGAAAATTCACTTACATGTGCTCTCGTGAGCTCTTTGTAATTATGTGCACACTCATATTCTAAATGAAGAGAGAGAAACACATAGGTGTCATAAGGTCATCAATTGTGTCTGATCCTCAGAGTGGTTAAAGGCATTTGTGCTGTGTTAATGCTTGCCAGTGCCAAAATTCACTGCAGTATTTTTTGCATTTCTAGATAACAGCTAATTTTAGACCATATGTATGGGTCGAGTTCATGGGTACATGTATGTCATGCTTATATGATATATAAGTTGTATTTCTGTTTTTATGTTATTATGATCCAGTTTTTTTTTCTCTTTCTCTATTTCAACACACCAATTAATCTCAAGCTGGAGGACAAAATTTTTCTCATATGAGAAGGAGCAAGTTCTTGCAACGATTTGGAACCTCACCCTTTCAAAGTTTCTAGATGACAAATGTTTCTGAACGTTTTCTTTCCTCAGATAATGCATTTGTTATTATTGTTAACCCTAAATACACCCAGTATGAGCAACAACATATACTCATTATAATAAAAATAGTTGATCTTCATACATTTGCAAATATTTCATATTGTTTCTCTACTTACTTTGCGTCATAGACACAAGCTATGATCCATAAATGAAAAGTGCAACTCATGAATCCCAAAAAAGACCACCCTCTTTCTACCTATTTTCTTGATATAAAGAAAATGGTAGACACTTTTTCAGTTCTTAGAGCATGTATTTATAAAAATGAACATATTGAGATTATTCTTTATGGTAATTTCTTTACCTCTATTACATCTCGGTTAGACTCATTTACGTTTAATGAAATAGAAGCGATGCTTCTTGCTCAAGAAGAACATCTTGAGAAACATCAGTTGGCTGATCAACATATGCTTTAGGCTAACATTGTTTTTGTACCATGACATCCAACAAATACTTAAAATGACAAAGCTCGTTTTAAAAAATCGTATTATTTTGGTGGACACATGTCTTTTAGACCACCAAACACATCAAGCTTTCAGTGCTTTCACTATTTTCGGCATCCTTCATAAATTTTTGGAATCCAACCTCTACTCCTTCATGGTTTAATAACAAAGAGTTCTGTCAAATATGTGGTAAACTTGGTCTCACGATTGTTCAATGTTGGCACAAATATGATCAACCCACTTCCTCATCCTTTCAGGCTAACATGTCTCAATTTTATTCTCAAGCAAACAATAGTTTTGAAGTGTCCATTATAGGTACTCATTCGACGGTTGAAGATCCTCTTTAGTATTCTAATAGTGAGCTTCACACCATATCCCCAAAGATTATTCTATTTATTCAACAAAGACTATGTACCAAGGCACGAATACAATGACAATTGGTAATGGATCACGTATGACTATTTATCATATAAGTTTCACTCATTTCAATTTACCTTATATTGACACCAACCTTGTATTACTTGAACTATTACGTGTTCTTGAAATAATAAAAATTTTTATTAGTGTTTCTAAGTTTGTTCATGACAATATGGTTTATTTTGAATTTTATCCTAATACCTCCTATGTCAAACATCGGGATACCAATCAGATTCTACTTCAAGGAACAACTAAAAATGGCTTATATGTTTTCTTACTCTAAATACATCACTGGTTTTTCTATTACTCATACCTCTTTTGTTTCTATAAAACCAACTACTCAAATATATGGTATGCCTGAATTCGCCATTGTAATTATAAAATACTTAAACAAATTTTTCAACAAAGTAACATGCAATGTACTAAAAACATTTAGTTCTGTGAGGTGTGTGTCCTTAGTAAATCACATAAACTTTTGTTTAGCACATCATTAACTATGTATACTCAACCCTTGCAACTTGTTTAGATTGATGGTTGCGGACCAACTTTTGTGAGTGCTTCAAATGGTGCTAGGTACTACATATCTTTTTTTATGTACATTCAAAGTATACTTGGATCTATCTAATGCATAATAAATCTCAAGTTTTTGTTGCTTTTAAAAGTTTCAAGGTTTTTTTTGAAACACAATCTGGATTCAAACTTAGAAGCATACAAACTGATAATGTCAAGGAAACAGACACCAAGGTCATGATTTCGGAAACTCAACTCTACCTTACAACAACTTGGATTTCATGCAACGAAAAGTAACTCATCTCTTTTTGTTAAGTTCTCCACCTCCTCTACTATTTTTGTGCTTATATATGTAGATGACATCATTACTTACAGGTTCTTTGTCTCATAATGTACATTCTCTTATAATCATAATAAGCTTTTGAAAGATCTTAGTTCTCCACACCAATTTCTAGGCGTATAAGTCTCTAGGATCAAGGAAGAAAATCTCCATCTATCATAAGTTTAATATGTCAAAGATTTCCTATCACTAGTACAAAATATCAAAACCATGATCCCATATAAAGACGGTTAGTAGAAAATTGTCGTAAAAAAAGCGTTAGCTCGTATGACACTGCAACCTTCACCCTTAGGCCCAGTCGCATCACACCGAAAACGTGCCAACTCCACGCTCCAGCTTTGCGTGACACCACCTCGACTGCAACCTTCGCGCCTAACCGCCTCCCACTAGAGTTCCTCCCTCCGTTTTCGCGCCAAGTTTTTATTTATTTTTTATTTATTATTTGTTAAATTAATGACAGTTCTAGAACCATCATTATAAATTATTGATTTATAATTACATCCAAATTAACAATGGTTTTAGAATTGTCTTCAAATATTCTTTTTAACTGTCGTTGATGTAGTAGTGTAAGGAAAACTAATATGCTTCAATTTAATCCTCAATCTTACACCTATATATCCTTTGTTCACCTTAGCAAGATGCCTCAAAAAGCACTTTTTATCCCTCTTTGTATTGATGGTGGTTTGAGCTCTACAGAATGTCTTTATCACCATACCAAGATTATCTTATTTTCATTTTTTTAATTTAAAATTACTATTTTTAGTCCATGAATTTTAGTTTCAGTAAAATATTTTCTATTTTTATTCCTTTAAAAGTTGAATAATCATTTTTTGTCATCACTTCTTTTTTAAAAGATATAAATAATATTTATTTAATAATTTAAAAAAAAATAAAAATATCACGTATTAAATATTAGTTGATCATAGAAATTAATTACAATAAATTTTAATTTAAAAGAGATGAAAATAAATAAATAAAAATTTACTTACTTTTACTTAAATTTAAATATTTAAGTCTAAAATAATAAAAGATAAAAAAATTATACTGAGTATTTTTCTTTTGAAGTGGCGATTTATTTGTTTGTGCTACTTCAAATCTTGAAACTTTGAAGAAAATAAAAAATAAAAATGTATGTTTGAAAAAAATTATTTGAATGTGCCTCAATCATTAAGCTAAGGAAGCAAATATTTTGTTGTAAGTATATATATATATATATATATATATATATATATATATATATATATATATATATATATATATATATATATATATATAAACTGAATATCAGTTTAATTGGAGAAAAAAAATTGTGAAAATGAAAAATACAAAACGTACGAACTGATTTTGTCATAAATTTGCAGCGTTACTTACAATTGACCACGATTTTCCATCTTACCGTTGACATATGACGATGTTGTCTCCCAAACTTAGTCGCGTTTCATTCATTTAATATCAAAGGTTAAGTAGGTCCCATCTTAAAAAAAAAGTCACGATGAAGGTTTTTTTTTACAAATTTTTTTATATATTTTTTTTCACAAGAATAAGAATGAATAAAAATGAGACATTTGAGTGATGTTAACTCTTGTACAAAATGGTTTTCTCAATCTTTATACAGAAATATTTTCTTAGACCTTATAGTCTTATAACCCATCAAAACACAAATTTTTCTATATAAAAATAATTTTCTAAAGCTTTTCAGTTTTTATACTAATATTGCTTAGATTAATACTCCATCAATCAACTGATAAATTTTTATTCATAAAATTTAAATCTAAATATCATAGGTGAAAAAGAAAGATTCATAAATATAGTATTTTAAGTTTTTATATAAAAAAAATATTGAATTATAAAGCATTAGGAGTACTCCAAGTCGTATACAAAAGAAAAAAAAAATTAATGGAATATAAAATAGTTAGGCCAAAACACAGCAAACAACACAATTTGCTTATAACTTGTGAGTATAAACATAATTGGTTTTAGGTACATAATATGTTCAACATAATCCCGCCCTTGTCCCTGTTTATAGTCATAGAAACAGACATTCGCAGTTGTGCAGACCAAACATGCAGGGACCAAAAAATTAACACTCTAACTCGTGCCATCTATGAGGTGAGGGAATGCAACCCTAACAGCATAGAGGAGAGGCTATGTTTTGGGTGTTGATAATAAGGAAGTGTTCAACCCCTCTACAATTCAAACTAGATATGGTTTTTGCTCTTTAGCCATGCTACCATGCAATACAAAACAAGACAGCAAAGATACAAAATAAAATGTTCATGCACTAGTGCAAAATGAAGAAAAGAATATTCTTTATTTAGTGTGGTTTTGCGCTCACACGCATTCGTAAAAAACGAGCTGACATTTTTTAAATTAATTTGATTTACAAATGCGGTTATTTGTATAGTCGCATTTGTAAATCAAGCGCTTTAATTTACAAGTGCGGTTTTATATTTAGCCACATTTGTAAATCTTTTTTTACCCTAAATTTTGAAGCGCATCACACACTTTCAAATTTTCTTTCTCCTCTTCGTTTCTGCCACACTCTTTCATATTTTTTTCTCCTCTTTGTTTCGCATTTGCACTATTCTTGCTCGCATTTGCGCTTCATGTTCATCTCTTCTGCAACTTTATTCATTTTGTTTTGGTGCCTTTGTAAGTTTCTTTGAGCTCTCGTTCTTCTTCACCCATGGATGTATAAATATTTTTCGTTTTTCTTACATTTTTGGTTTCTTGCATTGCTCAGTATTGTTTCATTGCCTTCGTGGTTTCATGTGGGTTTTTTGGTTCGCTCTATCACTGCTTCCCTGTCCGCTATCGCCGCTGTTGCTGGTGCTCCCATGCCACTCTTCATCAACGTTGCCTTCACATAAGGTTAGTGGTGTTTTAAATTTTTTGATTTTTTTTAATGTTTTGAAGCATATACAAGTGCGGCTACGAGAAATAGCCGCATTTATAAATGGTTTTTACAAGTGCGGCTATATAGCCGCACTCTTATCTCTTCGATTTACAAGTGCGTGCTGATCAAATGTGGCTATATAGCCGCCCTTATAAATTTAAAATACCCACACTCGTTTTGCCTTTTTGCACCAGTGATGTAGCGGCATGAATATTGAATTGCACAACAAAACAACCTTTTAAAGAAAACCATATTGGACTAGCTTTCCTATTATGACACGGTTCACTGATATACCAGATAAAGCCATAGAAAGTAGTGAACTAACCATCCTAACACAGAAATCTATTTGAAGCCTTAAGAGGTTGTCACAAACTCTCCCTACTCTCCCTTTCATCCCTTGGCCTCAGAAACTAACCCACTAAAGATTTAACTCATAGTTGTAGATACAAGCACCAATTCAAGTAGGGCAACTTTGCTTTTGGAATCTTATTATTTGTGATCTAGATCTAGACCTTTACTTGGGCTACATTAAAAACCTCCTCATGGTCCAAGACTAAACTTCTAAAGACAATATTATTTGTATGAGTTCAAATTGACCATACAATGTCTACCTACATGCTTTGCCATATATTGTTGCCTACCTTAGTCAAACTTAGTATAGAGAACTGGATACATGTTTCCAAGTAGAGTTATCATGTACTAAGTTTATTCCAACCCACTTATCACATAATTTCCAAATCTTCCAGGTTATAATGCATTTAAAAAATAAGTATCATATTGACTCCACATCCTTCTCACATATTACACAAAGAGGGCTAACAACTCTTACTCCCCCTTTTAACAAATTGTCACATATGGCAATTCTATTGATGATTACTCTCCAGCAAAATAATGTAGAGTTGATGGTATAGCCTTAATAGTCCATAAATCATGTAATATATCAACATCATCTCCCACCAAAGTATTTCAAATATCACTATACCCTAACTTGACAATATAGATATTAGTTTCACTATCCTTCTAGGTTCAGGTATATTCTCTTCCTTTTTGGAGAGAACATTCTCCTAGCTTAACCATAAAATTTTGCACATGGCCTCTCTACCATTCAATGCCCTCTTTGCGATACTGTAACTTCCACTCCCTACCTCCCCTACCACAAATAATCATATTCCTTAAATTTCTGTCTTTAGCACATGAATTTGGATACATCTAAGGGTATTTATTAATAAGAGAGTTCTAACTCACCCAATTATCTTCCCAAAAACTAATATGGTTCCCATTTTCTCAAGTTCAAGCTATACTATTGTTAAACCAATTATGATTATTCCCTTTCCCACATACTTTCCATAGGTCTTTCCCTCACTAAGACTTAAGCTTGTGTTCTTCATTACTATCTAAGCTTCTCCAATATCCGTTTTGAGTCCAACACTTCTTTTCACAACCCATATTTTTCTATCCCCAATCTCCACTTCCATTTTCCTAATAAAGTTGGATTAAATGTATCTATATCTCTTAAACGTAACCCCTCTTCCTCTCTTGATTTGTATATATCACCTATTTAACCGATGCAATTTTCTTAGTACTATGTCCCCAACCCTAAATAAATTCTCTTAGAATTCTTTGGATTTCACTCCTAACTTTTGAAAGAATTTAAACATAGACATGAAAAGCAAGCGGACAATTGTTGTAACTGATTTATCAGTGTTACTCTTCCATCATAGCTTAGATTCTTTCCTTCCCACTTGTCAACCCGTTTTTGTATCTTTTGTGTCATACCACTCTAGTAGTAGCTTTTTATGTGATTTCCTCCTATCGAGACACCCAAATATGTGAAAGAGATAAACATTTGACTGTAATTCAGTAGGGCTGAAAATGTGTCGAGGGTGTATTACTGATGTGAGTTGATTTTAAGATTGCACATTTTATGGGTTTTACTTTGTTTATGGTTTTTGATTTTTAAGCAAAATGTGGTGAGAAACCCAAAGAAGATTCCCATTGGGCATGAACTTATCCAAGTGGTTAAGAAGTGTGAAGGTTCACCTCTAGAGGGAAAAGAGAAAACACAATTATATGGTGATGAAGATGATGATGTGCGAAAATAAAGAATATATAAGATGGAAGGAAATAAGATAAAAACCGAAGGGCAAAGAGTAACACAAGAACATAAAAAAGGAATGGGAAGTGGCACAAATAAGAAAGGAGAAAGATGAAGGTATGAAGAAAGCTTATGGAGAAGGAGCAAGGAATCATGCCACTCGGAATGATGGATGGTTCCAAGATGAGTGGTGACGAGCTGCCACTTGAGGTGCACTACTTTCAAGATAAAACCCAAAACAATTTAGGAGACAAAGCTTACTAATCACTCAAGTTGATTTTCTCTTTTTAATTCAAATTCAAGTGTGAAATACATGAGGCAAGACACTTTATTTATAAGAGAGAGTGTTTTGGAGAGCAAGATAAAGGGGTAGGTTTGCCATTTGTGAGAAACCTTCTAGAAGGTAGGTCAAAGAAACCCTAAACCTAGGTGCACATGTCATGAAAGGTGGGCTTGACATAAGTCCAAATTACTAAGCACACCCTTGTTGAACATGACGCTTTGATGACCCAAAATTTGTGAAGAAGCTTGGATGTTGTGTTGCTGATGTTAGGGTTTAGTTTTAAGTGTTTAGAATTTGTAAAGTTTCACTCTTGAATCATAGCTTAGCTAGAGCAATCTTGTTTTGAAAAAGAAAAAGAGTTTTTCAAAGCTAAGTGATAAACAACCGGTTGTTTTCATAGCCTGTTTGGAGGGTTTTTCAACTAACTTTGACTTGGTTGACCAACAAACTTAACCAATTCAACCAGTTATTTCGTGCTTTCAACCGGTTGATTTTTGAATCTTTAACAATTTTTTTAAAAACCCGTTAAACCTATTTCTATTGGCTTTTCAAACTGTTTTTGTCTCGTAATCACCTGACTAAAATGGCTAGTCCTAAGAGCTATAAAAAGAGGTCTCCCTCCTCATTTAAAAAAAAAAACAAGAAACAGAGTTAAAAAAAAGATTTACAAATCTGATTTGAGAGAGAGGTTTTCCAAAGAGTTGCCAAGATTTTTTAGAGGCTTTACTTATGCTCAAGAAGTGTTTCTAGGAACTCTGTGATTCAGGTGTAATGTGTTCCTAATATTTTCTTGTAATTGTTTACTTTGAGATATTCTATAAAATAGTAAATCTGTTTGGCAGAGGGCTGTTCTGTTTTTTTGAGTTGTAAAGGCAAAGGGGGTGAGTGATCTTGGGTGAAAAGATCACCTCTTTGTGGGTATGTTTGGATTGTAATCTGTTGTTGATTGCTAGTAGAATACCCAGGGCTGGTTCTGGGGACTGGATGTAGCTCAGGGTTGAGTGAACCAATATAATTTGCTTGTGTGGATCTCTATATCTCTCTCTCTTTTAATAACTGTTTGTTATTGTCTATGCTTTCATAAACAATCAGTTATATCGAAATAAAAACTAGTTGAATTTCTTGCTTTACAAACTATTTGATACTTGTTTTTACCTCTGTGCTATAAACAATCCGTTATATCGAAATAACAACCGATTGTTTTTCTGTTAACAATTTTAATAGTTTTGTTCTCTTGGCTTCTCTGATCTTTCTTTCTGTGATTCATTAAAGAACTTCATTCTTAACCATCTTTTGGAAAAATATTTGATTAAACAATTCACCCCCCCCCCCCCTTGTTTAAGCCATTTATTCTTACAATTGACATCAAGAGCTAGGTTCTTAAAAGTTTTTCAAGTTTTGATCTTTAAATCTGTTTTAAATGGCTGAAAAGTTTCTTTTTGGGGAAGGTGCCTGTTTAAATAAACCACCTTTGTTCTGTGGCATGAACTATGAACTGTAGTGCATAAGAATGGAATTATTTGTTGAATCTATAGATAGAAAAATCTGGAATGTAATTACAAACAACTATCTCATGCCTATGTCTGAAAAAGTTTCTTCTGAAAGAGATCATCTTGACTATGTAGCTATGAACATCATTGTATATGCTCTCGATTCTAATGAACTTCTTAGAGTTTCAAAGTGTGTTTAAGCTAAAGAAATATGGGATACTCTTGAAAGAATTCATAAAGATTCAAGAAATGCTTAGCTGGACAATGACATGCTTTCCTTTGGATCATCCTTTGATGATTCAGAAATCAACATGTGTCTGATGGCAGAAGAGGAGTCTGTATCAAACAGTGTAAGTTCAAACTCTTCCATAAATACTAAAAATTATCATCAACTTCTTGAGGCTTTTAAAGAGACTCATGAAGAAGCTTCTAGATTGACCCTTTTGAATAATTAGTTGAAAAGTAAAAACAACTGGTTGGAAAATAGAGTCAAGGTCTTGGAAGAAGAATTGGATAATTCGAAAATTGATTTCGAAAACTTAGAAATGATTTATCAAAATTCTTCTTGCAAGTGTGACTTAAGTATTTGTGAAAAGTGTGAATCTCTTGAAAAGAAGATTCACTATCTTATAAAAACCATGGATAAGCTTTCTAAAGGGAAGTCCAATTTTGAAACTGTGCTTGCATCTCAGAACTGTGCTTTTGGAAAATCTGGACTTGGTTTTTATCCACAAAGTAAGAAAAATGGGATTTCAAAACCTTTTTCAACTCTTGCAGAAAAACGACTGACTAAAAATTTGAAACAACTGGTTGTTTCTTGTTTCTATTGTATGGAAAAGGGTCATCCTGTGAGATTTTGCAAAATTCAAAAAGTTTCTATTCCCAGAGGTATTTTAAAGTGGGTTCCTAAGATTTATAAGAATCCTAATGTTCTTACCAACACTCATGGACTCAAACCCAAATTTATTAGGGGACCAAATCTTGCCACTTGATCTTGTTTTTTTGCAAGGTTCTTTGTCAAGAAACTAGCACTTATGATATTTGGATTGTGGTTGTTCTAAAGCATAAAACAGGATAAATGCAAGTCTGTCAAAATTATTCCTTATGCAAGAAAATTATGAGAAATATGGTTCAAAAGTATGCATCTTGTTCAATTTCTTGTTAAGTCAAAAATTCATGACCCATGTAAAGTAAGTTGTATATTTTCATCATCTACATTGGCCTCATATGATCAAATTTTTTTCTAAACATGTTTCTCTTGGTTAAACTTGTTGAGATTGTCTCTGTGCAAAGGTATGAATGTATTTCATTATGCATTTTCCATCTCTTTGAAAGTTTATTTGTCTTGAAATTTTTTTTTGTTGTCACAGAAAAACAACCGATTGTTTTCACGAAACAATCGATTGTATTCCCTCTGGCACTTCTGGATAAAGCTGTTATGAATCCTTATGCATGGTTACAGTTGTTTCTTTTATTTCAAAACTCTTTGTGAGCCAAATATGCATTCATTGTGCCTCTTAATCAAATAATAAAGGGATATATTCTTTGTTTTCCTTGAAACTCAAAGCTTTTTATGTATAGCAATCACATTGGTAGTCAAGGGGTTAATGAATATTTGTATATGTGATTACATTTGAAGTCTTCATCTTGCTTGGGTTTATTATGTTGATTGTTTGCAGGTCTTTGGATTGTGTGAGCTAGAAGATTTACCCAAGGTTAAGTGATTTTGTTACAGTGACTGCAATCGAATACATGTGGCTCTATACAATTCAGTTTCTGCAGGAGCAAACATTATATCAGCTTCCAATCAAAACAATATTCTATTGATGGTTCAAAAGTTTTGGGTGTACTTCATTGGGGATGTGCTAAAAGTGCAAAAGGGTCACTTTTATCCCAGCTGGCTTGCCTCTATTGACATTTAGAGACATCTTGGCACATGCATTGTGGTTGCTCAGGTTTTGTTTGAAATACTTTTTGTTGTGTATCTTCCTACTTTGGATCTTTATTCAGTGTTTCTACAATTAGTGTCTGGTTTTATTTGCTTTATACTCATACCAATAATACGTGCCTTGATCTGTATATTTGGTTTTCGGTTTCTGTTGAAGGATCTGATTTTATCAATTTCAAATCTTTGTCACAGAAAATTAACTGGTTGATTATGCGAAACAACCGATTGGTTTAGCCCTGACAGTACTGTGGCTATTTCTGCTTTATTTCTCTAAGCCTTGATTTGAATACTTGATCTTTCTTTGTACTGTTAGTAGTCAATGTTGCATTAATTACTGTTGAACACAATCTCTCTATTCAATTACTGTCCTTTAAAGAAATATTCCTCTTTTTGTTGGAAATCAAATTCTTTTAAAGCTTGGTCAAATCTGCATGTGATTTTTTCTGTGCCTTTTGTTAGGGTCTAACAAACTGCTTTATTAAATCTGAATTGATTCCTTTACATTTGAATTTAACCCACTAAATGCCAAAGGCTTCACTACTTTTTCTGGGTTTATAAATAAAAAATAACTGGTTGTTCTTCCTCACAAAAACAACCAACTGTTTTCTTCTCTGCACTAACTTGATTCTGTAGTGTTCCTTTTTTGATTTCTCTCAAATTAAGCCATGGAATCAACCCCACCTTCCTCCAAGAGAATCAAGACAAGAGCTTTAAGAAGAGGAGGAAAATTGGAGAGCTGGTTCGCTGGAGAATCAGAGGCAATAAGAAAATACCTTCATGAAACTAGTAGGAAGGTGATGAACACCCTAAAGGTCATCTCCTTCAACTGGATGAAGCAACAGAAGCTCATGGAAGTGAGAAGCTTGCTAAAAGAACAACTACTGAAGCATTTTCTGAAAATGACTGGGAACATTTATCCAGACTTGGTAAGGGTTTTCTATACAAACCTCCAATTTAATGGTGACACTTTTCTTTCTCATGTTAAAGGAGTAGATTTGGAGATAATCAATGAAGTATGGACTGATGTCACGGGGCTGAAGTTCTCTGGACTAAGAATCAACAAAGAAAACATTGGAGTAGTAGATGAGTTCAACAAGATGCAGTTTTAGAAGAGCTGCCTTAATAATCCACTTTCAAGGGTAAGAGTTTTTTAGTTGGAGTTCTGAAATTGAGTGAAAGGCTGGTTGCTTTAATCATCTTCTGGATTCTAACACCAAGGGGCAACAACCACTCAACTTTGTTAGAGGAAGACTTGGTCTTGATCTATTGTATCATGAACAAGGTGAAGCTAAATTGGATCCACATCATAAAGGACCACATGCAAAAAGCGACAAGGTTAAGGGATTTCCACTATCCCTATGCCATTTCAGTTACTAAACTTCTTCACTATTTTGAAGTGGATTTAGAAGAAGAAATGTTTGAAGTGGTGAAGTCCTTAAGTGAGATTAATAGTGGCTCACCAAGCAAAATGGGATTCACCAAAATCAATGGCATGTGGGTAAGTAGAGGTGGAGATTCAGCTGCATCAACCAGTGGAGCTCGAGCTGAAGAGGAAAATGAAGCTGATCAAGTTGCTGCTACTGATAATAATGGTGTTGGTGCTCACAACCAGAAGTTGGTGGATCAAGTGCTGGAAATCAAGGGGAACATGTTCTCTTCGTGTCTCCATTTGAAAGATTTATGGTAAATAAGATGGACATCTTTGTAGAGAACCAAAGGAATCTCCATGAATTTTGTGCTACCAGATTTCAAAACTTTGATGATAGATTTCAGAGCATGGATGCACATTTTGAGAACTTGGATGAGTAGATAGAAGTTGTGCAGAACCAGCTTTTCGACCTGCAATATAACAAGGATGAATAAAGCAAGATCGAGCCTTTCTTTCCTTTTATGGTTATTGATTCTGAACAATTTTTCTTATATTGTTTTTAATCCCTTCTTCTACTCTATTTGTGAAGACAAATAAAGGGAAAAGTGGCTTTGGGAGTTGTAATCATCTTATTCCTGCATTATTTTTGTTTTGCAAACTATATAGGAAGATGATCAATTGCTTAAATCTACTAACTCTGATATTTTAACCAATTAGTCCTGTGTTTTAATCAGTTTTTTTTCTAGTGCTGCACCTATACATATGTTTCTAGTTTTCACACTGATTTGGTTGCTCTTCCTGGTTGGAAATCACCTAGTGGAAACTAGCTTTGTGGTGCTTAGCTTATATGGAATGGATTTTCCTACTTTTTCTACTTTTATTTATGATTGCATGTGGTATCAAATTCTAAACAAACATCCCAAAGTAACCCAGAGATTTGTCTTCATCAAATAGGGGCAGAATGTTGAACATGAGACTTTGATGACCCCAAATCTGTGAAGAAGTTTGGATGTTGTGTTGCTGATGTTAGGGTTTAGTTTTAAGTGTTTAGAATTTGTAAAGTTTCACTCTTGAATCATAGCCTAGCTAGAGCAATTTTTTTTTGAAAAAGAAAAAGAGTTTTTCAAAGCTAAGTGATAAACAACCGATTGTTTTCACAGTTTAATCGGTTGTTTTACACATAGCCTACTTGGAGGGTTTTTCAACTAACTTTGACTTGGTTGACCAACAGACTTAACCAATTCAACCGGTTATTTCGTGCTTTCAACCAGTTGACTTTTGAATCTTTAACAGGTTTTTAAAAATCCATTAAACCTGTTTCTATTGGCTTTTCAAACTATTTTTGGCTTGTAATCACCTGACTAAAATGGTCTGTCCTAAGAGCTATAAAAAGAGGTCTCCCTCCTAATTAAAAAAAAAAAAAGATTTACAAATCTGATTTGAGAGAGAAGTTTTCCAAAGAGTTGCCAAGATTGCTTAGAGGCTTTGCTTATGCTCAAGAAGTGTTTCTAGGAACTCTGTGATTCAGGTGTAGTGTGTTCCTAATCTTTTCTTGTAATTGTTTACTTTGAGATATTCTGTAAAACTGTAAATCTGCTTGGCAGAGGGCTATTCTATTTTTGTGAGTTGTAAAGGCAAAGGGGGTGAGTGATCTTAGGTGAAAAGATCACCTCTTTGTGGGTGTGTTTGGATTGTAATTTGTTGTTGATTGCTAGTAGAATACCCAGGGGTTGTTCTGGGGACTAGATGTAGCTCAGGGTTGAGTGAACCAGTATAATTTGCTTGTGTGGATCTCTCTATCTCTCTCGTTTAATAACTTTTTAATATTGCCTTTGCTTTCATAAACAACCGATTATATCGAAATAACAACCGGTTGATTTTCTTGCTTTACCAACTGTGTGATACTTGCTTTTACCTCTGTGCTATAAACAATCGGTTATATCAAAATAACAACCGATTTTTTTCTGTTAACAGTTTTAATAACTTTGTTCTCTTGGCTTCTCCGATCTTTCTTTCTGTGATTCATTAAAGAACTTCATTCTTAACCATCTTTTGGAAAAATCTTTGATTAAACAATTCACCCCCCCCCTCTTGTTTAAGCCATTTATTCTTACAATCCTACTTTAGCTTATTCTTCTATTTGTCACCCCTAAAGTGAGCCTAATTTTTTTTTACATAAACTTGTCTTGTGAAAAGAGTAGAAAGAAGAACAACTGATATTCTGATCCATGTTTGGTTCTTCTTCTACTGAGGCTTTTCTGAGGCCTGGTGGGGTCTGGTTTTGTATCCTGAGATGACTGACCTAATGTTGAAGTGTCTATTGTGTCCTTAGTCATCTACTTGTTGAGTTGGGTTGTATCAATTGATTTACTCCAATTCAACCTAGCTTAGTTTTTGAAAATTTACCCTCATTCCATATGCTAACTCAAATATGTGAAGAATGCTCTTTCTGACCATTAAAATTTGTATTTTTGCCTCGTAGACAAACAAGGGGTCGTCTACAAACTGCAACTTATCTACCTCTACTCCTCTGGCTTGATAAGTGCCAAATTTCAGTAATATCTCAAATTAAAATATAGACACTTATGAGTATTAATTTCTAAAATAAGTATAAAATAACTCCCAATTTATGAATTTATACCTTTTTACATATTTTGTGACTTTTATTTGAATAAAAACAATTTATTCTCAAATTTTGTGTTAATTTCAAGATTCTAGGGAAGAATGGAGATGATTCGACAAAAGAAGAATAATCTAAGCTAAAAAGGGAAAGATGGAAGGCTCAGGCATGCACCAAACTCACACAAAGCCAACTCATCATCAGAGCATCTCACTCATTCTTGCTTGAGCGAGATTGCTCCAGTAGCATTAGGTGCTTTGACGTTTTACTCGCTCAAGCGAGATTGAGCTCGCTTGAGCGAGAATCCACTTAACCCAAGTCAAATTAGGTTAAATAAGGGGCTTAGGCACAACCCTAGTGTGCAAGATTGAGAGGAAAAAACCATTGAGTGAATTGTAACCCAATTGGGAGAATAGGAAGGTGTGAGAAATATTAAAGGAGGCAGTCGTTAAGGAGAAACATCCTGGATCTTCTTTTCCTACTGCCCTTACTTGTAACAGTCATCATGTGTGGCTAATTTTACCCTTTGGGATTGGGAGTAATCTATTCAAACTCTTATGTATTGAGGTGATATCTAAACATAATATTATGTTCTTGATTGATGATTGATATTATTGTTTTGTTTGTAATGATTGGTTTACCATGATCTAGAATCTTAAATTTGACTGAAAAGTACTTCTAAGGTTTTGACCTGAATGATAATACTTAACATATTTGAATGCTAGGAATAGATTTGAAATGTTAATTGCTATCAACTTTTGATCTTAAGGATAAGTTATGCGATGAATCGATATTTAGGAAGCATCTTAATAATTTTATATGCGAGTAATCGATATAAATGATTTTTATACGGGCATCAATATCAATCAAAGGACACAATATTGTCATGCTAATCAAAATACAAAAGAGTGAGAAAGATGAAATCCAATCTTGTTTTTCAATTGAAGCAAAAACTCTTTGACTTGTTTATTATTCTTTTATTATTCTTTTTTATATTTAGTGAATATTTTACTTGATTATTCAACTATTCCTTGTGGGTTCGATATCCGTTCTTAGGGACAAATTATTACTTCTAACAAAGCAGTGCACTTGCCGCAAAAAGCCTTCATGGCTCCAATCTAAAATCCATGTAACCTACCTTTGCTTATAGCCTGCCTTACCAAGCTTGTTAGGCCCTTACCCACAATCATAAACAAGAAAGGAGTAAGAATATCTTCTTGCCTAAGCCCTCTAGATGGAATAAATTTTTCTGTAGGACTCCAATTAATTAAAACTGATATAGATGTAGACTTCATGCCTACCTTAATCCATATGATCCGTTTTTGACAGAAACTTAATCTCTCCAGAAAAAGCTTCAACTTACTGAATCATATGAGATAAAATTCATTTATATCAATTTTTCAAGAAAAATGGGAAGTATTGAACAAAAAAATATAGATATCATTATTTTTTTTTATTCTCTTTCATGTTTTGATTCCATTTGCTAACAAGGAAAACTATAGACTCAAAAATCTTAATTTGTGACATAATAGTTTGGAAGTATGAAACTATGAGAAAGATGTATACACTGATTATCTCACTTTCTCTCTTGGTACAAAGTTCAATAACTAAATTTTCTATGAAGTGTGTTATTTTTTTTTTCTCACTCTCACTCCACATTTTCTTTTATTGTTCAAGATGTTTCTCCTTTTGAGTTGAATTATGTTTACTTGTGTGTCTTGATTATTTTGTTTGTATTTTTCTCAATGGATATCATATTAAGATTGATTTCTTTACATATATGAAAATTTTGGTTTTATAAAAAACACATCAAGTTCGATAGTTAACTAAAACATTAGACATAAATTATTGATGTACTGAAATTAAGTTACAATCATTTAAACATATTATTATATTCATTATTTAAGGAAACTATTATAGGTAAATCTTTACTCATTTCGACTAAGTTGTATTAATCTATAGTAATTTAAAAATATTAATAGAAAATGTGTATTAAAAAATCTCCAAATTTAGTTACATACCATTTTCTTAAAAAATATGTAATTTGTGATTTAGAAGATTATGATTAACTTATTGTAAAATCTATCATTATTTTTTTTTTTATCAACAAAGATTTTGTATGTATATATAAGTGGAACATTTGGGTTTCTCCAATTCAAATACAACTTAAAAAAATATTGCACATAAGGTAAAATGCATATTTATACATGAAAGAGTATGAATACTTAATATCTTGAGACATTCACCCGAAATACTTACAAAACCATATTATTCTTTTATATGTGTGATACATCCAAACTAAGCTCTTAACCTCCCTTTAGATACATAGCACATTTCTAAGTATGTTAAACATTGGTTATTAGAGGGTCAACTTTACAATCTTTATGTTCTTAATATTTTCTTTAAGCCAAAATAAGCTCTATATTCCTCACTCTCAAAAACCTTGTCAGTCTTCCTAATCATACCAGATTTCTAAATTATTCTTCTCTTCTGCTAATGGGACATCTACATCGCTACTAAAGGGTCTACTACTACCTCTATGTCTAATTCCTTTCCATGCCCAAATTTGTTTCCTTTACAATTGATCCATATACCTTCTATGTTCTTTACCTAATAGGACATGTATAACTTTGCATTTATCTTATAAATCGATGAGTTATTAATACTAGAAAATCATTAAATAGAAATTAATTTTAGAAACTAAAAATGATTGGTTGTTATATTGATTGGCTAAATTAAATACTAATTTAGAGACTAAAACAATTATTGGTTTCTAAATTAGTTTCTGTTATTGATAAATAATTTTTAAATTGGTATTTAATTAGCTACTAAGGTTTTAATTATTAATTATTTAAATTCTAAATTTGGTAGAAAAAATCTTGGTACCTAATTAGATACCAATTTAGAAACTATTTATCAATAATAGAAACTAATTTAAAAATCAATAATTTTTCTTGTCTCTAAAATATTATCTAATTTAATTAATATAACAATTAATTATTTTTTTTCTCTAAAATTAATTTTTATTTAATAATTTTCTTTTAGTTTGTAGTGTGTACATTGCTCCAAACTTCCACTAATCTCCCATTTCTTTGGACATTCATTACGTTAATGAACATTAGATACAGTGACACTAATTTGATTATATGTTGTATTTCTAGCAATGCCATTTGTATCTTTGTGTAAGTGTTACGTCCTTGTTTAATCAATCCTTGTCACTCGCATTCCCAACTATTAGTTGACACCTAGCAACCCCTAACCCCTTAGCTAGTTTATACTTCCTTATCCCATTAATCTTGACTAAAATTATGCCTCCTCAGTTTAAGAGTACATTTGTTCCGCAATTTCAAATACACCTTTCACCATTTAGTTTCAGTATTTGGTTATCTTGAAGTCCAACTGTTTACCTTATATATCTGTTTATGTTTAATTTTCCGTGACCACGAGTACCTCATTCATTGCATTTAAATAGCCTTTCAATCACATAAAATATTGCAACTTTATGGGAACAATATATGAGCCAACACATATTAAAGCTTTATGGCATCAATATATCAGCCAATAATAAATCAATGTACGTTAGCTTTACATAAGCATTATATAAAGCAACATTTGCAGCTTTATGTCAGCACTATATGAACCAACTCATATTACAACATAGACTCCGACAGTAAATCATTGTAACTCAACAATAGTTGCAACAAACAATGTAACTAAGCATATAGTCAGAATTATATAAACTAGTTGTAGACAAAAATTCAATCTCATTATTGTGGTTTTACATCAATTTAACATAACGTTATGCCTACCACCATTAAATCTATGAATCTATCTACCAATATATAATAAATAAGTGTCATATTTTAGTAATCTTTCATATTAAAATATAGACACTTATAAATACTTATGGATAAAATAACTATGATATAACCCTTAATTTATGAATTTAAATCTTTTTACATATTTTATGATTATAATATGAATAAGAACGATTTATTCCCAAGTTTGTGTTAATTTCAAGATTATATGGGAAAGAGGAGATGAAAGGACTAAAGGAGAATAGACAAGATGAAAAGGGAAGGTTGGAATGCTGATTCAACTCGCCCAAACTCGCTTAAGCCAGAAGCACTCCAAAGGAACTCGCCCAAGCAAGTCCAATCTCGCCCAGACAAGATCATCACTTTAGAGAAGTTGGGTTTTTTTTGGTCCAACTCGTCCAAACTCGCCCAATCATGCTTAGGCGAGAAGTCACTTAACTCAAGCCGAGTTAGGTTAAATATGAGGTGTGAGGGACAACTCTAGGTATCATTGGGAGAATAAGGTGATAGAAAACCCTAGAGGAGGAAGTCATCAAGGATAAAAATCCTAGATCTTCTTTTCTTGCTTTTCATGCTTGTAATGGCCAACATGAGTGGCTAATTCTACCATTTGGGATTGAAAGTAATATGTTCAAACTCTTATGTATTGAGGTGATATTTAAATATAATATTATGTTATTGATTTATGATTGGTATTGTCATTTTATTCTTAATGCTTGTTTATCATGATTTTGATCCTTAGATTTGACTAAAAAGTACTTCTAAGTTTCTGGTCTAAATGATAATGCTTAACATATTTGAATGTTAGGAATAGATTTGAAATGTTAATTTCTATCCACATATGCTCGTAGGATAAGAAGTTTTTATAAATATGCAAGGAATTGATATTTAGGAGACTATCTTAATAATTTTATATGCAAGAAATCAATATGAATGGATTTTACATGGGCATCAATATCAATCAAAGATAGAAAATTGTTGTGCTTTTCAAAATACAAAAGAGTTAGAAGGATGAATCTCAATCCCAATTTTCCCAATTCAATCAACCAACTCTTTACTTTGCTTTATTTACATTCTTGCAATCATACACAACAAACTTCCAACAAACTTTATTATATTGTTTTCTATTTAGTGAATCTTATACTAGAGAATTCAATTGTTCCTTGTTGGTTGGATATCCGTCCTTAGGGAAAAATTATTACTTCTGACACGGTACACTTGTCGTAAAATAGTCACACATTACACTTTGTCATCTTTATGTCTGTCGCTCAAACTATAAAATGTGACTCAATATGTGCCACTATATGGGTCTATGAACTTTGTGTCCAAAATATATGATATTAATCTATGAAACAATGGTACTTAACATTAATCTACACTAGATGCTATTTGGATATGCTCATGTACGGTTGAAAATGATATGCGAGCGAGAAAGACCTAACATTATTTATGTTTGGATTGTATGAATTGAATGGAAATATCTAAAAAATAAATATGAGGAGAAAGGGAAGAAGTGTCTCCTCTCATATGTGAAGAAAATTGTGAAATTGTTGGTTGGAGTTTTACAACTTTGCCCCTGCTTGGAATTGACTCACATGGTTGTTCCATACGTGCATGGGAGGAAAATATCAAATCCCTACTATGTTGAAGCATTGATGAAGACATTGTGCAAAGGTTGAAGAAGAGGTAATCGGTTATAGCCTTACTCATAATCAATTATGTTTAATGTCATAATCGATTACTAGGTAGTGCAAAAATGATCCTAAATATTGAGTGTGGAATGGACATTTTTTGACATTTGAAAAGTAAAAAAATGTTTATTCTATATTTTTAATAATTAAAAATAAATTTATAATGGTGTTGTATGTTTGTCCCACTTCTTAATAGACATACAACTGAAAAGCATCAAACCAAACTAAAGTACTTGGCTTAAAAAGTGGAAGCAGTTTCACCCATATGCATGCCTTACTTGTAGATAAAGTTTACAGATAATGAATAAATGTTATTTATAAAGTATTGAACAATATGTTTGGCATGTGATTTGGATTATGTAAGCGTTAAGCAAGGGGAGGAGATTCCTCTGTGGTGTTTCAAAAGAAAAATAAGGCAAACAGTAAAATCTCATGCATGACCAGTGTAGTTCAACCTTTCTCAAAAAGGCAGGATTGTGTAAAATTTGAAATAAAGGTGTGAGTTAAGAGGAAAGACATGATGGTTCAAGTTCAGTAGGAGGTGAATGGGTTTTAGTTCCTTTTCTTTTATGTTGTATGGGTTGACAATGACAATGGCGTATTTTACGTTTAGAAAGTTAAGTCTTGAAGAATAGTATAAGTGGAGAAGATTCATAAGGAAGTTGGTAGAAGTGGACCACCTGCTGTAAGGACCTGTAAAATTTTATTGGAATAAAATGGGTTATATTTTAAATGAATTCTATGTATGTTCTATTTAAAATAAAAAGGAAGGAAAGTTAAGTTTAGAAGGCTATGAGATCGCCGGTCGCCTGCTACACATGGTCGCCAGGACGCGAGGCATGCAGGCATCGCCCGGGCGCGAGGCATGCGGGCATCGAGCGGGCGCGCGAGGCATGCAGGCATCGCGCGGGCGCGAGGCATGCGAGCATCGCGCGAGGCATGCGGGCATCGCGCGGGCGCGAGAGGCATGCGGGCATCGCCAGGGCGCGAGGCATGCGGGCATTGCCAGGGCGCGCGAGGCATGCGGGCATCGCCAGGGCGCGAGGCATGCGGGCATTGCCAGGGCGCGAGAGGCATGCGGGCATCGCCAGGGTGCGAGGCATGCGGGCTTTGCCAGAGCGCGAGAGGCATGCGGGCATTGCCAGGGCGCGAGAGGCATGCGGGCATCGCCAGGGCGCGAGGCATGCGGGCTTTGTCAGGGCGCGAGAGGCATGCGGGCATCGCCAGGGCGCGAGGCATGAGGGCGTCGCCAGGGATAGGCATCGGTCGTCTTCCAGGGTGAGAGAGACATCGGTCGTCTTCCAGGGTGAGGGAGACATCGGTCGTTCACCAAGATGAGTCAGCAGTGGAAAGTTATCGCGCGACGTCGAGTTTCACACAGAGTAAGGTGGGACCCAGGCTCCCAACATGAAACGTCCTGCATGCGCGACACGTAGACAAAAAGAGTGGTTCAGGCTAGTGACCTCAGAGTGTTAGCCTGCGCAGAGGCACGCTTAGTCGTACTGTTCAGTGAAGCGTACACGCAAACTTCCCTGCAGAGTGGGTGGTGGCAGCGGTTTTTGTGGAGAAGTCAGCTTAAGATGCAAAAACCCATTTCTGAGAGAGAAAGAAAGAAACGTCGCAGTTGTTCAAGAGCGAAAGAGTGAGTTTACCTCCCTTCTCCTCCATTCTCTCCTTTGCACTGCGATTCTAGCACCTTCACACAAGAGTACGACGAACGACGACCACCATTAGAGCACCTGGGAGGTTCTCTGCAAGTCCTTCAAACCAGACGCCAAAAACAGAGCCAAGGCATTCTTTAAGCTTCGTTGGGTTTCGGAGCTCCTGGTGTTTTGCGCAAGTCCAGGTAAGGGAAGCTAGCCTTCGTTTTCAATACAAGCCATAGTTTTGCTGTTTCTGAAGTGAGGGCGACGTGGTCGCCGCGGTTCTCTGTTTCTTTTCGAAATGGTCTGTTCTATGTGGTTGGGCGACGTGGTCGCCGGTTTTAAATACGGGTTTCGAACTCCCCTGTGTTTGACGTTGTTTGAAGCTGTTTGGGATTTAAATACAATATATATGAGATATTCGAAAGTTTGAAACGTTGAAATGATTGTTGCTGTGATTTGCAATATTCCTTTGCATGGTATGATGTCTTGAATGCTGTGAATGTGGGATCGAGGCATAGTATTTTCAGGAAAGGAAATACCGTGTAAGATCTGTATAGGTGTATTGACTAGGGGCTTGTCTAGAAGGAGATATCCTGACTCTGCTGATATAATGGAATCACGTAGATGAAGTTATTCAGTTGGGGAGAGTCGGAGGAGGTTCATATGAATGGGTGACTCGTGTGAAAAAGAACGAGCTCGGCCTGTTATATGAATTAACCTTGTCATACCGGGAGAGTGATGATATGAGACTATATATGCGCATGGCTGTGTGGATTCACAGCGACCCTGTGTGGATTTCACAGTGGTATGGTATGACAGGTGCAGATCTCTGAGCCTGAGTCAACGCACGAGTCAATCCGGAAGTAGTGTCATGTGTCTATGCATTGTGAGTCAGTGGAAAGTTTGACGTGTGAACCATGAATACTGAAATTAGAAATAGACACTTGACGAGTTATGGAATATGAGTATGTTGATGGTTGAAAATTGATATGGATCATGAATGGTGTGAAGTTTTATGTTTACTATTGATTTAAAAGTTTTTAAACCATCTAGCTTACCCCTTTTCTTTTGTATTGCTCTGTGGCTATTTCTCTTAAACTGTGATGATCGTGTATTTTACACGGGAGCAGATGATCTTCCAGGGAGTAGAGCTCCTTAGAGAGTGGTCGCCGGAAGGAGATCGCCTGTTCCCGCCTCTATCGGGTGATCGCCTGTTTCTGCCTCTATCGGGTGATCGCCTGTTTTTCTGTTCTGGTAGCAGATCGGCTGTTTTGGGTCCCCTGATAGGAGATCGCCGGTCTATGTAGGGAGATCGCCGGTTTTCAATTTAGTTGGCCGTATTTTGTTTAAATTTTAGAAAAAAAAAATACACCGGTTATGTAATTATCTCCCTGTGAGGAGAAACTTTATTTACATACATATATGATTTTGTTCACTTCAATCTATTTGTTGCTCTTATTTTCATTATATGAACATGTATGGTATTTTGGCGGGATGTTACATTAATGGTATCAGAGCAGTTCGTCCTTAGGATGACCTGAGGGCTGTGGATCCATTGTGTTTCTTCTGCTCATAAAGTTTATTTGATTTTAAAATAACAACTATAGTGAAAGGTTTTCAAACGTTTTTGTATTGAAATTTTGTGTGTGCTTTGGTGAATATATGCTCTAACTGAAAATCTTAGTATTAAGAATGAGAAGGTCTTGATAAAGTAGTGAGGGTGCACACTCATAACTGGATCGAGATGATTCTCAATCTTAATTCCAAAGGTTTGATGTTTAGCATACATTGAATTCGGGTGTGATTCATTTCATTTTGTAGGGTGTAGTTGTAATTGATTGAAAGTGGTTGTTTGGATTGATGACTGCACACCAGTAGTTGTTCTGGTGTTATGCTTGATGTTATAAGCATTATGATTCTGTTGATGAGCTCAAATTCTTAATGAATTTGAGATGCTGACCTTTGTAAGGTCTAGATGTTACCTCTAGAATGAATTGATTTCTTATCGATCTCATTCTTGTGGTTGTAGGGAATATAGAAGCCAATAGTTTCAGAATCAAAAACGAAGAAGATGGCACGTAGACCTCCTACCCCTCCCCAACCTTCTTCAGAAATGAGCCAGATTGCCAAGGCCATCGAGATGATGGCAACTGCCATACAGCAGCAGAATGCAGCGATGGCTCAGAACCATCAAGCTACAATGCACCACTGGGAGACTGCTCGGTCGGCTGAAACAAACTCCCACGTTGGTCAGCCTCAAGAACAGATGGGACTGACCGAGTTCATGAGGCACAACCCACCCAAGTTCAGTGGGAATGCTACCCCTGATCAGGCAGATCAGTGGGTCAGAGAGCTGGAGAAGATCTTTAGGGCGACCTCCTGCCTTGAAGAGAAGAAGTTGGTGTTCGCCACCTTTTTGCTGTCTGGAGAAGTTGAGTTCTGGTGGATGGGAGCTCAGCAGATGATGGAGGCCCGAGAGGATGTGTTGGACTGGGAAAGCTTCAGGGTGAGATTCTTGGAGAAATACTTCCCAGACAGCGCAAGGTTTGCAAGGGAAGCTGAGTTCCTAAAGTTGGAGCAGGGGGATATGTCTGTGAACGCCTATGCTGCTCGGTTTGAGTACCTCGCTCGATTCTATACCCAGGCGACCTCCGAAGCCTAGAGGTGTAGGAAGTTCGAAGAGGGGCTGAAGAGGACCATAGCCCCGATGTGCATCAGGGAATTTCATGCCTTGGTAGAGAAGGCGAAGATGGTGGAGACCCTGGAAAAGGGTGATTCTCGGGTGATCAGGTCACACCCAGGGAGTTCTTCCAGTGGGAAGGCTAAGGTGCAGCACCCACACAGCAAGCCTTATGCGAGACCTCCACCACCTCGGGCAGGAACAACGTCATCCCAGTTTCAGCAGCAGCAACCTTGGAAACCCAAGTGTTACCATTGTGGTGGACCACACACCTCTAACTCGTGCTTCAAGAGGAGTTCAGAGAAAAGGTGCTACACCTGCCAAAAGACGGGGCACGTTGCTAGAGAGTGCCCTAACCGGAATGGGGCGACCCAACCCAGTGGCTCTCAGCAGACGAGAAACGAAGGCAGTAGACCTCAGGCAACAGGGAGAGTGTTTGCCATGTCTGGAACAGAAGCATCTCAGTCAGGTAACCTCATGCAAGGTGTTTGTTTTATAGCTGGTAGAGGTGTAAAAGCTTTGTTTGATTCTGGAGCGACACACTCCTTTGTGTCAAGCCTGTGTGTAGCCGAGTTGGGCCTTCTAGAGAAGGAATTACCTTTCGAACTGTTGGTCTCTACACCTGCGTCAGGACAGGTGTTGACCTCTACAGTTTGCCCTGAATGTCCAGTGATAGTAGAGGGGCGCAGATTCAAAGTGAACTTGATCTGCCTACCTCTTCAGGACCTGGATGTTATCCTGGGAATGGATTGGCTAGCTGCCAATCACGTTCTCATTGACTGCGGTAGTCAGAAGATAACGTTTCCAGACCTCCAAGGATCAGATGTGATATCTTCTCAGCAAGGGCAGTCGGAGTTGGAAGAAGGGGCGAGGTGCTTCGTGATGTTAGCTCGGTTGGAAGTGAAGAATGAAGAGGATGTAACCAGAATACATGTGGTGAAAGATTTCGGGGATGCATTTCCAGAAGAAGTACCTGGGTTACCCCCTAAGAGAGAAGTGGAATTCTCCATTGATTTAGTGCCTGGAGCTGGACCAGTGTCAATGGCACCTTACAGGATGGCACCAGCCGAGTTGGTGGAACTAAAGAAGCAAGTGGAAGAATTATTGGAGAAACAATTCATCAGACCCAGTGTATCCCCATGGGGGGCTCCAGTACTCCTAGTTAAGAAGAAGGATGGAGGGTCTCGGCTGTGTATAGATTACAGGCAGTTGAACAAGTTGACCATCAAGAACAAGTACCCTCTACCCAGAATTGACGATTTGATGGATCAAATACATGGGGCCTCGGTGTTCTCCAAGATTGACCTGAGATCGGGGTACCACCAGATTTTGGTAAAAGCTGAAGACGTTCAAAAGACAGCTTTTAGGTCTCGGTATGGGCACTATGAGTATGTGGTGATGCCGTTTGGAGTAACCAATGCTCCAGCTCTGTTCATGGACTACATGAATAGGATTTTTCGCCCTTTCTTGGATAAGTTTGTGGTGGTCTTCATTGACGACATACTCATTTATTCAAGGACCGAGGAAGAACATGAAGAACACCTGAGGACAGTATTGGAAATATTGAGGGAGAAGCAACTCTATGCCATGTTCTCGAAGTGTGAGTTTTGGCTGAAGGAAGTCAACTTCTTGGGACACATGATATCTGCCCAGGGGATCTCGGTGGATCCAGCTAAGGTAGAGACAGTGCTGCAGTGGGAACGTCCCAAGACAGTCACCGAGATAAGGAGCTTTGTGGGGTTGGCAGGCTACTATCGGAGGTTTATTGAGGACTTTTCCAAGGTAGTGGCTCCTTTAACACAGCTGACCCGCAAGGATCAACCTTTTGCTTGGACCGACCGATGTGAGCAGAGCTTCAAGGAACTAAAGGAAAGGTTGACTAGTGCTCCAGTACTAGTGATCCCCGAGGTAGGAAGACCTTTTGATGTCTACTGTGACGCTTCACATCAGGGTCTGGGATGTGTTTTAATGCAAGAGAAAAGAGTGGTTGCATATGCTTCAAGGCAACTCAAGGTTCATGAGAGAAACTACCCTACGCATGATTTGGAGTTGGCGGCTGTGGTATTTGCCTTGAAGATCTGGAGGCACTATTTATATGGAGCTCGGTTCCAGGTGTTCAGTGACCATAAGAGCCTGAAATACCTGTTCGATCAGAAGGAACTAAACATGAGACAAAGAAGGTGGATGGAGTTTCTAAAGGACTACGATTTTCAACTCATGTATCATCCAGGGAAGGCCAATGTAGTGGCAGATGCTTTGAGTAGAAAATCAGTACAAGTAGCCACCATGATGATGGAGGAGCAGAAAATGATCGAGCAGTTCAGAGACTTAAACCTTGGAGTAGAATTCCACGCAAATCACATTAGTTGTAGTAGGCTGACTATAACTAATGACTTCCTTGGGATGTTAAGGGATGAGCAGTTGAAGGACCCTAGCCTGAAGCGGACGGTGGAGTCACTAGGGACAGATCAGGCTAGAGACTTTGTGATGGGTGATGATGGGATCTTGAGATTTAATGGCAGGATTTGCATCCCTGCAAATGGAGAATTGAAGAAGATGATCCTAGATGAAGGTCACAAGAGTCGCCTTAACCTACATCCAGGCATGAACAAGATGTACCATGACCTGAAGGAGTCGTTTTGGTGGTCGGGCATGAAGAGAGACATCGCCCAGTATGTTGCAACCTGCTTAACGTGTCAGAAGGCGAAGGTAGAGCATCAAAGACCTGGCGGGTTGTTACAGCCATTGGATATCCCTGAGTGGAAATGAGACAGCATTGCCATGGATTTTGTCACCCATTTACCCAGATCGGTAAAGGGCCATGATACAATCTGGGTCATCACTGATCGGCTGACGAAGAGTGCTCACTTTCTCCCAGTGAACATGAGGATGCCTATGACCAAGTTGGCACAGTTGTACATCAAAGAGATAGTAAGGTTGCATGGGGTGCCTTCCAGCATCGTTTCAGATAGAGATCCCAGGTTCACTTCACGGTTTTGGCAGACCTTACAAAATTGCTTGGGAACTAAGTTGAGGATGAGCTCTGCATATCATCCCCAAACAGATGGTCAGTCAGAGAGAACGATCCAGTCCTTGGAAGATCTGCTGAGGACGTGTGTCTTGGATCAATTGGGGATTTGGGACGAGGTGTTGCCACTGGTGGAATTTACCTATAATAACAGTTATCACGCTAGTATTAGGATGGCACCATATGAAGCCCTGTATGGGAGGAAATGCAGAACTCCCTTATGTTGGTACCAGGAGGGCGAAGCAGTCTTGGTTGGACCAGAGTTGATTCAGCAGACGACCGAGAAGGTGCAACAGATACAAAGCAGAATGAAGGCTTCTCAAAGTAGGCAGAAGTCATATGCAGACCAGAGGAGAAAGCCTTTGGAGTTTGCTGCTGGAGACCATGTGTTCATGAAAGTGACACCAACCAAGGGTGTAGGACGAGCGATCAGACCAAAGAAGTTGTCCCCTAAGTTCGTGGGACCATATCAGATCTTAAGGAGGATTGGCCCAGTAGCTTATGAGATCGCCCTGCCTCCCCATTTAGCGAATCTGCACAATGTCTTTCACGTTTCACAGCTGAGGAAGTACATGGCAGACCCTAATGTGCTGGAAGTGGACGATGTGCAGATCAGGGATGACTTGTCCTTTGAAGTGAAACCAGTCAGGATTGACGACAGGCAAAGTAAACAGCTCAGAGGCAAGACCATCAGCATGGTGAAAGTGGTGTGGGATGAGAGATCGGGCGATTCAACTTGGGAGTTAGAAGCACCCATGAGAGAAGCCTATCCATACCTCTTTTCCTTGTAATTCAATTTTCGAGGACGAAAATTTTTCTTGTTGGGGAGAATGTAAGGACCTGTAAAATTTTATTGGAATAAAATGGGTTATATTTTAAATGAATTCTATGTATGTTCTATTTAAAATAAAAAGGAAGGAAAGTTAAGTTTAGAAGGCTATGAGATCGCCGGTCGCCTGCTACACATGGTCGCCAGGACGCGAGGCATGCAGGCATCGCCCGGGTGCGAGGCATGCGGGCATCGAGCGGGCGCGCGAGGCATGTAGGCATCGCGCGGGCGCGAGGCATGCGGGCATCGCGCGGGCGCGAGAGGCATGCGGGCATCGCCAGGGCGCGAGGCATGCGGGCATTGCCAGGGCGCGCGAGGCATGCGGGCATCGCCAGGGCGCGAGGCATGCGGGCATTGCCAGGGCGCGAGAGGCATGCGGGCATCGCCAGGGTGCGAGGCATGCGGGCTTTGCCAGAGCGCGAGAGGCATGCGGGCATTGCCAGGGCGCGAGAGGCATGCGGGCATCGCCAGGGCGCGAGGCATGCGGGCTTTGTCAGGGCGCGAGAGGCATGCGGGCATCGCCAGGGCGCGAGGCATGAGGGCGTCGCCAGGGATAGGCATCGGTCGTCTTCCAGGGTGAGAGAGACATCGGTCGTCTTCCAGGGTGAGGGAGACATCGGTCGTTCACCAAGATGAGTCAGCAGTGGAAAGTTATCGCGCGACGTCGAGTTTCACACAGAGTAAGGTGGGACCCAGGCTCCCAACATGAAACGTCCTGCATGCGCGACACGTAGACAAAAAGAGTGGTTCAGGCTAGTGACCTCAGAGTGTTAGCCTGCGCAGAGGCACGCTTAGTCGTACTGTTCAGTGAAGCGTACACGCAAACTTCCCTGCAGAGTGGGTGGTGGCAGCGGTTTTTGTGGAGAAGTCAGCTTAAGATGCAAAAACCCATTTCTGAGAGAGAAAGAAAGAAACGTCGCAGTTGTTCAAGAGCGAAAGAGTGAGTTTACCTCCCTTCTCCTCCATTCTCTCCTTCGCACTGCGATTCTAGCACCTTCACACAAGAGTACGACGAACGACGACCACCATTAGAGCACCTGGGAGGTTCTCTGCAAGTCCTTCAAACCAGACGCCAAAAACAGAGCCAAGGCATTCTTTAAGCTTCGTTGGGTTTCGGAGCTCCTGGTGTTTTGCGCAAGTCCAGGTAAGGGAAGCTAGCCTTCGTTTTCAATACAAGCCATAGTTTTGCTGTTTCTGAAGTGAGGGCGACGTGGTCGCCGCGGTTCTCTGTTTCTTTTCGAAATGGTCTGTTCTATGTGGTTGGGCGACGTGGTCGCCGGTTTTAAATACGGGTTTCGAACTCCCCTGTGTTTGACGTTGTTTGAAGCTGTTTGGGATTTAAATACAATATATATGAGATATTCGAAAGTTTGAAACGTTGAAATGATTGTTGCTGTGATTTGCAATATTCCTTTGCATGGTATGATGTCTTGAATGCTGTGAATGTGGGATCGAGGCATAGTATTTTCAGGAAAGGAAATACCGTGTAAGATCTGTATAGGTGTATTGACTAGGGGCTTGTCTAGAAGGAGATATCCTGACTCTGCTGATATAATGGAATCACGTAGATGAAGTTATTCAGTTGGGGAGAGTCGGAGGAGGTTCATATGAATGGGTGACTCGTGTGAAAAAGAACGAGCTCGGCCTGTTATATGAATTAACCTTGTCATACCGGGAGAGTGATGATATGAGACTATATATGCGCATGGCTGTGTGGATTCACAGCGACCCTGTGTGGATTTCACAGTGGTATGGTATGACAGGTGCAGATCTCTGAGCCTGAGTCAACGCACGAGTCAATCCGGAAGTAGTGTCATGTGTCTATGCATTGTGAGTCAGTGGAAAGTTTGACGTGTGAACCATGAATACTGAAATTAGAAATAGACACTTGACGAGTTATGGAATATGAGTATGTTGATGGTTGAAAATTGATATGGATCATGAATGGTGTGAAGTTTTATGTTTACTATTGATTTAAAAGTTTTTAAACCATCTAGCTTACCCCTTTTCTTTTGTATTGCTCTGTGGCTATTTCTCTTAAACTGTGATGATCGTGTATTTTACACGGGAGCAGATGATCTTCCAGGGAGTAGAGCTCCTTAGAGAGTGGTCGCCGGAAGGAGATCGCCTGTTCCCGCCTCTATCGGGTGATCGCCTGTTTCTGCCTCTATCGGGTGATCGCCTGTTTTTCTGTTCTGGTAGCAGATCGGCTGTTTTGGGTCCCCTGATAGGAGATCGCCGGTCTATGTAGGGAGATCGCCGGTTTTCAATTTAGTTGGCCGTATTTTGTTTAAATTTTAGAAAAAAAAAATACACCGGTTATGTAATTATCTCCCTGTGAGGAGAAACTTTATTTACATACATATATGATTTTGTTCACTTCAATCTATTTGTTGCTCTTATTTTCATTATATGAACATGTATGGTATTTTGGCGGGATGTTACACCTGCCACTATATTGAAGACCAAAACAAGCTTTCAAGGTTAGTTGGGTGTGTTCTTTCCTAATGCGGAGGCATGGTTCTTTGTCAAGTTTGTGATATTGTTTTGAGTTGAATGATTTGGTTGGTCAAACAATAAGGGTGGGATTACATGGGAGTGGGGTTTCAGCATGGGAGTGGTGTTCTGCTTGGGGGCATACATAATCAATTATGCACAAGAGCATGATTAATTATGCCTCATCATAGAATCGATTATGTTGCCATCATTAACCAATTATATGTTGTAGGCATGCTTGGTTAACAAATGAAAAAAAAAAAAAATGTAGTACTGTATGTACATACAAATTTGAAACAAGTTTTTAAATTATGAGATAAAGTTATATATGAGATTATGTCTTACAAGGTGTAATCAGTAAAAGGATAAAAGACAACTGAAAAAGAGAGAAAGTGATATGTGTGAAAATTGAAAGGTTTTAATTTTCATGAAAGAGATGAGAAAATGATAATAAGATTTTATTTTTTATTAAAAATTAAAAGGGCGTGGAAAATAGTATTTATTTATATTATTAATTATTAGTATTTTTTTATTATTATTAATGGGAATAAAATATTTATGTCTATGAAGAAACTGGACCTCCACCATGGACAAAAGAATACTTTATGAAATGGAATTGTTTGATGAAGAAGAAGAAATAAATTGCAGTTTTCTAGGTATGGACTCACAAATAATTATAAATATAGTTTGGGAGATTGAAATAAATATCACAATCGGTTCTTTAACCATATTGCGTAATGTTGTTCATACATTAAATATATTAAGTATAATGCATACCACAAATACAAACTTTAGTCTAGAAGGCCTTAAAAAGGATTTGCGGAGGTTAGATCTTATGTCGTATCTTGTACATTCTGAGTGATGTTGTGGTATTATTCGCATGGGACACAAGGCTTTCATACAACTTTGTACACGATTAAGAGCTGGTGGTGGTGTCAAAGATATGACTAGGCCCACAATTGAGGAACAAGTTGCAAAGTTTTTACATATTTTAAGTTATAATGTTAAAAATTGAATGTCATCATTTTTTCCATCAATTTGGAAAGATCATTAGTCGCCATTTCCACAACGTTTAGAATGCAATAATTGAATTGTAAGAAGAATTTTTAGTTCAATCTTCAGGAAGGAAAGTTCAACCTTATATCCTAAACAAAGGGAGATTTTACCCATATTTCAAAGACTATTTAGGCACCATTGATGGAACTCATATCTGAATGCACCTTGGTTTTTGGGGAGTAAAGATTATCCAACCCAAAGCATCTTTGTGACATGTGATTTGGACATGAAATTTACTTATGTGCTAGTAGGTTGGAAATGAAAAACTTATGATTCCAAAATATCAAAAGACACTCTTATGAGAAAGAATCCTTTTATTATACCTAAAGGTTTGTTCCATGAAGGAATTTGCTATTTAAATGTGTAAGAACTTTTCTTTTGGTCCCTGACAACTTTATTTATTTATTTAATGTAGGGAAATACTATTTGGGGGATGAAGGTTTCATTTTAAAAGGTTAAATTGTTACCCCATATCATGGGATAAAATATCACTTGAAAGAGTATTTACAAATAGGCCCTCAAAACGTATGAGAATTGTTTAAACATCATCATTGAAAAATGTAAATGAGAGGGCATTTGGGGTTTTGAAAAAAAAAAGATTTCCTATACTGGGTAGTGGTACCAAAGCTCACTATATTTTTAGATGTCAAGGAACATAGTGTTAGCATGTTGCATCCTTCATAACTTTCTTCGTATAGTGCATAATGACTAAACTTTAGTTGATGAAGTTGATAAGGAGTTGATGGATAGATATGATGATAGGTCGACTACACAAGTTCTAGATAATGATTATCAGGAAGGTGCTAATTGAAGGCACATGATAGCCTCGGAAATGTGGATTGATTATGAAAGACAAGAAATAATTATGTTTTATATTGTTTGTTGTTGTATTATGTATGTGGTTGTTACATGATAATTGTTCTTCAACATTCTCACATCTTATATGATTGATGTGTGGCCTTTATTTACAAATATATTTTTAATTCACAGAAATTTATACTTAATTATTTACATCCAGAAGTTCAAATTTTTTACAAAGTTTGAAAATATTTAATTTTCAAACATTTATACTTTATAAATACATTAATTACATTAAAGAAATTTCAATTTATTCAATTTAAAATTGAATGTTAAATTATCTTATTTTAATTATCAACTACTATAGAAACTTATTCTGATTTAAACAAACAAGCTACAATTGATTTTAATTATTAGTTTTAATGCAAATTACATTTTTCTTTAATTTTCATGCAAATATTTGCAATTAAATTCTCATTGTAATAAGTCGTTTTGTAAATTTGTTTAATAACTAATGGTTATTATTATATGCATTTTATATAGGTAATAATTTGAAAACCTTATTTACTGAAATTAATCTTCTTCAAAACCCCAATGAGTGCAAGCATGAGTGAGTTTTGGATGCATTTCCATGTGGGTAGCATTTGTACCTACTTGTGCTTACACAAAAACATTCCCCTTCACATGGTCCTTTGCCCAAAAATTAGTCACCCTTATTTATTACATTGCCTTATATATAATCATAATAGTCAATACCAAGACATGCACAAACTTGATTCTTTGATTGTTGAACCATACCCTACATAGAAAACCCCTATTTTCACTTCCATCACACATACACTATCTTTGGCTATGTCAAATTTGAAGGGCATTATAGTTACCCATGACTTGGTTGCATGAGATAACCTTTATTTCCCTCTAAGGTTTCACCATCACAACTACAATAAATACTCCCTGTTCTCTTATTTCTAGGGTAGAATGGTGTGGTGGTGAATGACTTATTTCAAAGGTTGGCTTACAAACTTTGGGTCAAAATTGTTTGCATTTCGGTCATCAAATAACCTTTTCTAATCCAAGTACGTAAACCTAATCTTATCTATATGCACTTTCAAAAAAGATTTTCACATTCTTAAAGTTGAAATAATTTGTATACAATGTTATCTGTACATCCAACCATATTTTTTGCTTAATCAATGAGATACATAAACTATATTGGTATTTGCAAATTCATTCAATATAACCCATGCATCCTTTATCACTATCAATGTAAGAACCAAATAGGTTATCTATATGCAGATTTAGCCCCGTAACCAATTACAGTTCCATGCATAATTGGTTATGGTTAGGCACCTAATCAATTATACGCTAGACCATAATCGATTATGTCCTACACTGTAACTGATTATGCAAGGAACCATAATCAGTTATGGGACTGAGGTATTGTGTGAAAAAAAAATTCTAACATGCATGTATGATTCCTTATTGCTAAATTGAAAGACTACTCAATTACAACCAAAGGAGATTACATGTTTTAATTACTAAAATATTAAATAATGAATTAATTTGTTTAGAGAACTTCAATTTCATTCACCTAATTTTTTTTAGGTCAAACATGTCTTGCTCTTCTTCTAGACCAAAGAAACAAATGGGTCCTTCTTCCTTGTGAAGGGTAAGGAACTCGTCAAAGCTGATAACCCAGCCCCTCATTCACCAAACCTACCTCTTTTTCTTCATTTGTTAGATCACGGGCAATATTTTTCAAATGAAAGACAAATGAAAAAATATTACATCGATTATAAGATTACAACCCTTAATGGATTTTTCATTTTTTGTTATGGTTGGTTTTACATTTCTTCAAGTTTTTTCTTTTCAATCATTGGATAGATTCGTGTCATGGAAAGGTCAATACTATGACGATCTCGTAAAGGTATTCTACATATATTTGAAACTTCTCGACACTGACGATTTAATCGTAGAGGTATTGAAGAAGAAGATCCAAATCGCTCTAGATGATTGGAATATTGTGTTAGAATGTATGGCTAATACAAGAAGGGGGGTGAATTGTTTTCACAAGATTTTCTTTAAGATTGGAAATAGATTGAAAAGACTAATTAAATCAATCAATCAATTTATTTGTTCAACTAGTTATTTATCAGATTAAAAATTCTATGAAAAATATAAATTGGTTGCTTTTTATGAATCAACTGATTGTTTAATGCAACAGAACACACAGAACGACCTATAAACCAGTTTATTAGAGTAAGGAAAGAGAGATTCACACAAAGAGATTTATACTGGTTCACTCTTAACCAAGAGCTACATCCAGTCCTCAGCTCACCACTGAGAATTCACTAAGTAAGCAAAATCAAATACAAACCACAATTAAGAGTGTTGATCTTGAACCCCTAAAAAATACACAACACTCTCAACCAAAAACACAGTTTCCAGAAACACTATATGAAACTATTTTACACACAATACAAAGTTGAAAGAAAAAATTAAAATACACATGGGCTTTACAAAGTAGAGGAACAATAGAACAGGAAACCCAAATTCCTACTTCACATAAAAGTAATGTTTCAAGACTTCAAGAATGATTAACAAAGCTCTTTGATATTTCTCTTGAAAAATGTTTTCTATCAAAACTCTCTTATTCTTTTCGAAATGATCATAAATCAGTCTTTATATAGACTTTAAAAATAGGTTAAAATAGTTTGATCATTATATGAAATTTGTTTAAAGCATTTAAAAACAGTTTGAAAATCATAACAGAATTCTATTAAAAACACTTGATTGATTTTTAAAACAAACTGATTGATTTCTTTTTCTATTAAAAACTGAATTTAAACAACTAGTTCGTTTATCGAAATAATTGACTTTTTTTACTTTACATAAAAGACAAAAGAAAACAAATCTTTTGTAAATCCTTTTAAAAACCGTAAGTGTAATTCAATCGGTTGTCGCAATAAATCAACCTGTTGAAAAACTTGTTGTAGTCACTAGACTTTGAAGAGAAGCTTTTTCAACTGATTTAAAACCCAAAACAACTACCTGAAATTAACATAGTTTTGAAAAGCAAAACTATCAAAAGAGATTTAGAATCATAGGAACTTGGATCATAACTAAGTGCAAATTAATAACTCAAAGTCGACCTAACTACACACACACACAGCAACAGATTCTTCAAGTCTTCAAGCTGTATTTGGAAATCATCAAACCCATCATATTCAACATATTGTTGCAAACTTGAAATATGAGTGTCACAAGTTTGACCTAACTATCATCCCTGATGACCTAAAATATGACAAGGATCATCCTTATGATGAAATGTTATGACCACAACTTTACGCTCATTCATGCAAGAATGTAGGAAGTTTAACTATAGATGATAGATTATTACATTACGTATATGTCCACATTCTCAGTCCACGTGACAGTAAATATGCATAGCTATTACATGATGATGTCTTCATGATGTGGGTCATGAAACATAACATTATCATTAATTGGTCATATCATATCATTCGCCATATGCGAAAATGCAAGTCAAACGACATGTTTGTACCTTACGCTCTTTTGATAACTCGTATACTTTTCCATGGAGACTTCAATTTGAGGTTAGGGGATAACTTCACTCTAACCACATTTTTTCAATGAGAAATCTTTCAAAAAAGTTGAATGTTGTCAACATAAATGGTGTATGGCAGCATGACACTAGTAACCATGGTTCATAATAACAACCACAAGAAGAAAACTAGGAAACTGGAAATGAAAATTTCGAGGTTGAAGGACATCATGCTCAGCTTCCTCAAGATAATTATATGTTAAACCAAATATGGGGAGGTATTCAGGGACTAGAACGAGGTGTGCGGGAATTGAAATTAGGTTTAAATACCCTATTACACAACCTTTCTCATAATCTCGACCAAGTCTATGGGTGGTAATGTGGGCTAGCTTGCCCCACATTTGACCTGCCCCGCAAAAGTGACGCGAGCTAAATTTGTTGCTCACCCTGCATAAGTATTGGTCCGAGGGTCTGCGAACCAATATGCATAAAAACAATTATTTTGAAAAATAAAATAAAATTTCATTAATAATAAAAAAGAACCTTGTTGTTGAATAAAATTGGACTAAATCTGATAGATGTGAGTTAAATTTTAGATGTTTTCATTTAAGGTGACACTTTACTTTAGGATTGATATTTTAGGAGTTAATGGTGATGACCTTAGGAAAATTCCCACTGAACACTAACTTAACCAAGTGGTTAAGTAGGTGTGAAGGTGCATTTCACAAAGGTAAAGATAAAAGACAGTATATGCTGAGAATGGATGTAATTTGCGAAAATGAAGAAAGGAAACTAAGAAACATCAATAGTGATCAAGGCCAACCAAATGATGAACCCTACTCAAATAAGAGTGCCAAAACTGAGAGCAAACCCAAAGGAATAAGAACAAGGAAAATAACATAAATGGAATGGAAACATGAAGGAAAATGGAAGAAGAAACTTATGGGGGAGGTGGTGGTGGATGATCACGCCACTTGGTGCGGAAACCACCAAGATAAGTGCTAGGCTGCCACTTGAGAGCTTCATTCTTATCAAGATAAGACCAAGGAAAAGGAAATAATACTCACTCCAGCTCACTCAATATTTGTGCAGAGTAACTTTACTTGAATTTCAACTTGTAAAAATACACTAGGTAGGCCTCCTATTTATAGGTGAAGGAGCCTTGGAAAACAAGCAAGAGGGGTAGGATGGAAAGAGCAAATATGTTGCGGCTAGGGTAGTTGACCTAGGTCAATGTCGCACCGTAGGACAACTCCCCCCCATCCACTATCAAGGAACACAACTTATCATTAATGAGGCACCTAGTATGGAAAATGTTTTCACTTTGATTTTCATCAAAAGGCTTTAAAACTTGGCCTAGCATCCGCCTCACTACTAATAAGTCTCCGTCGCATGGAATTTCACTTTCTTCCTCACTTGGGGATCTATAAGAGGTAGAGGACCTAGACCTTTGTGAGCTATGGTCACTCATGACAACCCCTCCTTTGACCATCATGGTTCTCTTAGAAGGACAATTTGATGCAATATGCCTAAAACCTAGACATTTAAAACATTTGTTGTGTGAGGTTTTGGCAGGTGTTGAAGTGGAGGGTTTAGAATTCCTAGGATTGTAAGTGGAATCTTTCAAAAAAAATTTTGGAGAAGTTTTGGAAGAAGACTTGTTTTTTTTTTCCAAGATGATTAGTAGCCATCATTATGAGAATTTTCGAAATGAGTTTTCTTTGAAAGCTGAGATTAAACCCTGATGGAAAGGTGAACCAATTTTTCTAAAGATGAATACTCATAGAGTTTTACCACATCTTGGATTTCCCTTCTCAAACCACTTACAAATCTACCCATTTTAGACTTCTCACTTTCATGCATGTCAATTTTAGTTAAAGTCATTTCAAGCTCTTTAAAATATTCATCAACACTTTGTGGTCCTTGTTGAAGCCGTTGGAGCTTCAACAAGAGTTCCTTCCTATAGTGAGGAGGAACAAACCTAGTGCGCATACATAATTTCAAATCATCCCAAGAGACCACGACCGGCCTCTTGTTAAGTCCAATGTCCATTACAGTCTTATGCCACCACTGCATGGCATAGTCTACGAATTCTAAGGAGGCTAATTTGACTTTCTGGTATTCTTAGACCTCATACACATTAAACATTTGTTCAACTTTAGCCTCCTATCCTAGATAAACATTGGGATCGCAGTCCCCATTAAAACTAGGTAATTTAATAAAAGGGAAAGAAATTCTTGGAGCATGTTGGTGCCTATCTTTAAAATTGTTCAATCTCCATTCTTCCTCTTCTTCTTGGCTGCCATATTGATGATAACTCCTTGAGGCACGTCTTTGATTCCATCTTCTTCCTCTTGGGGTCTATCATGAGATGATTCTAGTCTTTGAAGTCTCTCTTCCAATTGTCTCATTTCTTCTTCTTTTTGGGCAATTGATCTCTTTGCCGTCGCCAATTCACCCATAAGGAAAGCCTTTTGGGGAGATTGAGGCTTAGATGATTCCCCTGAAGAAAGATGAGCCATAATTCACAGTGAACAAACAATTAGTGAAATAGGAGTTAGTAAAAAAAAAGGTTTGCATCACTTTTGGTGAAATTTAAGAAGAGAACACTCAAAGCACTTAAAGAAAATCTTCCACTTCACCAAAAGGTCTTTCTTGAGGTTAAAAACTCTCAAATGAAAAAGGTCAAAGCCTTAAACACTTGATCTTAATGGAAGCTGCAACAAAACTTAACAAGAAAATAAAAAAGACAATCAAGAAAAGCTTAAGCAAGAAAAGTTAAACCAAATTTGAGAAAGAGATTAAGACAAAACTTTGAAGAAAGACAAGCTAGAAAAAGGCACACAAAAAGGACTCAAAGATACTTACTAAACTTTTAACAGTGAAACTTTTCTTTAGAAATTGTTAAAGCAAAAGGATAAAAATTCCACAATGGTTGAAATCAATTTGCTAATCAAGTTGAACCCAAAATTTTGAAATGTTTTCTTTAAGAAAATGAAGCCAAAGTTGCGCTTCACTCTTTCTTCTTTTTTTTTATACTAGTTCTTGAATTATGGAGAGGAAATGTCCATAGTTTTGATCATGCATATTTTCATATAACTCCAAACACCAACAAAAAGTTTGGGCTCCAATTTAATTGATCACTTGAAATCTTTTGTTTGGAACTTAAATCTACTCTTACTAAAACAAGTTTCCAATTACTTCTAAACTTTCAAAATTAAAAGCCAAGCAAGTAGAATCAAAGTAAGGACTCTTAGAAACACTAATGAACATATGACTCAAAGCAAAATGGCAAGAACACAAAATAACAATCCCAAAAGCAAAACAATGCTATGGAAATTAAAATGGCCGAATAAAATTGCAAGAAAGAAATCAAGGGCTGAAATTAAAAGTGTTGAATTGTAAAGACAAGAATTTAAAGTTGCAAGAAAAGTAAAGTGCCAAATCAACTCTAAATAGATAAGCTCAAGAACCAAAGCTCTGATAACCACATGATGTGAGTTGAATTTTAGATGTTTTCATTTAAGGTGACACTTTACTTTTGGATTGAGATTTTAGGAGTTAATGGTGATGACCTTAGGAAAATTCCCACTGGACACTAACTTAACCAAGTGGTTAAGTAGGTGTGAAGGTGCATTTCACAAAGGCAAAAATAAAAGATATTATATGGTGATGTAATTTGTGAAAATGAAGAAAGGAAACTAGGAAACATCAATGGTGATCAAGGCCAACCAAATGATGAACCCTACTTAAATAAGAGTGCCAAAAACCGAGAGCAAATCCAAAGGAATAAGAACAAGGAAAATAACATAAATGGAATGGAAACATGAAGGAAAATGGAAGAAGAAACTTATGGAGGTGGTGGTGGATGATCACACCACTTGGTGTGTGGAAACCACCAAGATAAGTGTTAGGCCGCCACTTGAGAGCTTCATTAACACTCACTCGAGCTCACTCAATATTTATGCAGAGTAACTTTACTTGAATTTCAACTTGTAAAAATACACTAGGTAGGCCTCCTATTTATAGCTGAAAGAGCCTTGGAAAACAAGCAAGAGGGGTAGGATGGTAAGAGCAAATATGGTGCGGCTAGGGTAGTTGACCTAGGTCAATGTGGCACCATAGGCCTAGCTTCTAGAAGATAGGTCAAAACATGACCAAATTGATAGCACACCCCACTTTATGCTAAATGACACCTATTTTATTGAAATTAAAAATAATGAAATCAACTGATGCTCAGCACCCAAGGCCTGTGCTCTGCTCCTCATGATCCTCTGAGACAATCTAGGTGTTGAGGTAGTAGTTGGAGAATCCTGATCGGGGCCCAATGTCTTTAGTCATGCTCCAACTCTTCCTCCTCAGAGGTTGGGCTTGGTCAGTAGGCGCACTCTCTCCTAGGTCCTCATCAGAACATCTGTAAAAAACTAGACAATTACATAAGAAAGAAAAATTCTAACAAGTGAAAAATGAAAATAATAAAACACTTAATTAATGCTCTTATGACCATATATAAAGACTTCACAAAATATATAAAAAAAAAATTGTTCTACTGCATGTGTCAAGTCCTTCAAAATTATAAGAAACAAAACTAATACAACATACTAACATGACTTCCCAATTCAAAAACATCATTGTTCTTCCATTTCAAGAACATCGGATGGAGCTTTAGAGGAACTTTCACCTTTCATCTTTTGATAATTATAATCTTCCACATCATCTGCATACATTTTAACAATGACGATGAGAGAATTAATTTAAAATAAAAATATGATCACTTAAAATAATTGAATTACCCTCAGAAAATCCATGCTTCAAACTAGAAGTAAAAATAATTGCTTCCACATTTTCAGGCAAAAGACGATTCCTATACTTGTTAAGGATTTGAGAACCAATGTTAAATGCATTTTCTGATGCAATTGTGATTGTAGGAATGTTCAACAAATCTCTAGCCATTAGAGCAAGATTTGAAAAGGGTTCACTATTATTTTTCCACCATTCTAACACATCCATTTGCTCTAAAAAATCAAAATCCAAAGTTGATTCATCCAAATAAGTGTTAAGTTGTGTCCTTCCATAGTAGTTACTTGAAGCTTGTACATTTGTAATACCTATTATGATGTAATAAGTTAGTAACATGCATAATAGAAAACTGAAACAAAAACACAAAAATTAATTGAAGTGCATTAAAGTAAGAAAATTACATAAAAAAAGGCTTGGTTTATAAGTAGACGAGCATGAATATTGTCCATACTTATGCTTTTGAACATTTGATGATGTTGTTAAACCTTTGCTAGAATATTCAGAAAAAAGTTTATATAATTTTTTCTTGATGTTTTCCAATTTCAGCTCTAAAGTGAATCAATTTTTTCAAAGCAAAAACCCAATGTTTCTCACTTCATCCTTGGGTCTAAAATTGTACCAAATGCAAGTACAACACTATATTCATCCCAATATTTCTCAAATTTGACTATCATCAATTCAATCATGTTTTTAATTATTGTATCCTTATCTTTCACATTTTCCAACAACAACATTGAATTTTTTAAACTTGTAAAATATACAAGTTAGAAGTAGGATAACTTGTACTAGAAATCAAGGTACTGATATCATAAAAAGGTAATAAGAACCTACCTATAAATTTTTGCAGCTCTCTCTCTCACTCTTCCTCTGAAGGGTAATATTTATAAGATTCATCAGCCAAGTGCAAGCTTAAAAAAACGTTTATATTTTAGAGCAATTTTAATCATAAAGTAAGTTGAGTTCCATATTATAGGGATATCAAGACACTATCCACATGATGCATCAATATCACTAAACCTTTCAAGCCATAGTTTGAATTTCATCATTCTACTCTCTTAAACCCTCACATATTTGATGCTATTCTTGCATATATATCTCCTTGTTTCTATGTTAAATAAGGAGATCGTGTTATTATAGGCCAATGCAGGCCACTATCAAAGACAACGATGTTTAATGTGTTGAAAGTGATTCCAACGAGATCTTCTAGTGGTGCAAAGAAGCCATTTACTGGAGTAAGGTTTCAATTGTGTCAATATTAAGAAGGAATAGTGTTACCTTATGGAGAACACCTTCAAATGCTTCAAGTTTGAGTTAAGTCAAATCAATTTTGTGATGTTTCCAGGCTTCTTGATTTTGAGTAGTTGTATCTTAATGTTTTTATACACATTATGGTTATGAAACCGTAGTTACGATTGTTTTAGTTTTTCATATTTTGTTAACTCATCTTCTATTTATTATTTTTGGAAATATATTCTTTTAAACCACCCTTTTTATCTAAAAAAAATGCATTCTTCCTGCTTGATTAAACAAATATGAAGTGCATTACAAGGTTGGAATCATAACAAATGTATATCTTTAAATCATTACGCAACAATAACTTTAGGCATGATATAACCAATACCAATTGAAACAATTTTTCTTCACCTAACTGAACTTTTGGATTGATAACATTAAAAGCGAACAATTATGTAAAATAATAGATGATAACCATAAAGTGGATCTAGTAAGATTGAAAGCAACAAAATTCAACTGACCTTTAGATTTCTTCTCACAGCAGACCAACAATCATTTGCAGATTGCAATTTGTGATATCAAATAAGTACAAATAGATGACATGCTCTTGGAATGTTCATTTTGAACAGACACAAACAATACCTATGTTGACAAATACATAACCTAAATCAGCCAATCCAGTTGATACAAGTGCATTAGTTGGAAGTATAAAATATATATCAGTATTAGTAAAACCAAGATAAACATTGAATTGAATTGTTGTTATTGAGTATGAACCCTAATGCTTGCAGTGAAATGAATAACAAAAAAATCATAATTTCAGTACTCGTAATCGCAATCTCTCTATTTTATGTCATTGGAATTCACCATTGTCATCGTCCCTCCCTGTGAGGAGGCACTGTATGCTTTGAAATTGATCTGAAGATGGCGGGTCTCTAATGGGACTTACAGCGAAGAGTCTAGGAAGGCAGAGGGACAACAAGATTCGTAGTGGCAGTAGGATCGGACTATAGTTGACAAGTGGTGTGGCAAAGGAGGGCAACGCGACATATGAGGGGCTGGTCACGAAAAAAAAAAAAGTTACATGTAGAACAAGGAGCTGTAAAGAGAGAAATGGTTGTCACTGTGTATATTTTTTTAGGGTTAACATGCACGAGTTTTATGGGTTAGCCCACTCTGCCTTATACTTGGCCTGTGCGAGTTGTGTTATATGGAGCAGATGTAAGTAGGTAAGCGAATTCAAATAGTTAGTCAGTCCCTCATTTTATCCTATCGAGTCACAGGTCGGTTCGTATGACCCACCCGGCTATGCCCCCTCAAACCATATCGATGAAATAATTAATGTGGTTCAAGGCAGGATCCAAGAACTTAAATATAGTTTAAAATAGTGATCGAATTCATTTATATTTGTTATTGTACTTTATATCTTCAATTGTCTTTTATTTCTATGTTTGTACTCCAACTTAGTAATTTTGTGACAATGATGAAATTTAATACATGCATAGTGCAACCATTCACAATTCTTTTTTCCATTAACATATACTAAATTTAGTTACCAAAACTATTCTCTTTACGTAATAATATAACAATGGTTGAATCAAATAATGATAAATGTACCGGTACCGTCAGCACAACTAAGACTCTAACTCCGCATTCGATCCAGAACGACCAACATTACCAACACCGAGGCTCGTTAATGACCCAACGCTTATTAATCTTCTTTTATGAGGCCCATTAATGACATTGGGCCCATAAATAATCATATAAATTAGCAAAGATCCGAAAGGGTCAGGTACGCAATCATCTAATCCTAAATAATGAGTGCCTAGTGCTAAAGTCTGACTTGAGCGTCGAAGTACCTTTTCCAGGTACCATCCGAGTCCGAAGCTAGTGAGGAGGAGTGGGAGAGCGAGTGTGAGAGTTCATTTGAGAAGGACTGAGGTGCAGACTGACCAAACGAGGAGCAACTCGAATCATTCTCTTGATTCCAACCTCGTTCGAGAACAATTGGAGCCCACCGTGGGGCCAAGGGAATTAGTGTGAAGAAGAGAGTAGATGGTGTCGAATAGAAGCATGGTGAACGAGAAGATGTATGATGCTGAGCAGATGGCACTCTTGGTGTCTCTACAAAGGGAGATGGCCGAAATGAAGAGAAGGAATGAGGAGATACAGCGAAAGAGTGAAGAAGAGATTCTTACTCTCTGAAAGGAGAATAAGGAGATGAAAAGGAAGAAGGTGGAAGGTGATGTAAGTTGATTATAGGATTGTTCATTTTAAGAGGTGGCACTTTATTTAGATGGAGGGTTTAGCACTTTTAAGAGGTGAAACCTGAGGAAACTAGGCACGAACTTAACCAAGCAGTTAACTTCACAAAGGCAAAAGGAAAACACATAATATGGTGAGCATGATGATGGTGCAAAAATTGAAGAATATGATAGGAAACAAAATTAAGACAAGATAGCCGAATGGAAGACAAGAAGGAAACAAGACATAAACTATAGGAAAGCAAGCTTAAATGGAAATGGAAACAAGATGAAGGAGAGGAAGCTTATGGTGATGGAAATGGAAGCAACACGCCACTTAGAGTATGGAGGTTCTCCAAGATAAGTGAAAGTTGGCTACCACTTGAAGAGCTCACACTATCACAAGATAAGACCTAAGCTAACAAGCTCACAATTCTCACACAAATTGTGTAGAGTTTCTTTACTATTCAATTTCAACATGAAAAATACACTAGGTAGGCCTCCTATTTATAGGTGAAGGAGCCTTGGAGAACAAGCTAAACGGGTAAGATGGGAAAAGGGAAAAAAATGGGTAGCCTTAGGGTTTGACTAAGTCAAACCCGCATCCTAGGCTTGTCATCTGTCAAACCAGGCAACCTAGCTGGGAAGTCCTTCATCCACCCTACCAACCCTAAAATTGTTGAGGAGCTGAGGGCGATCCACACCCAAGAGACAAAGGGTGAGTTTTACCTGAATAGGTTTGTCCCCACGACCACTACCTTGGACATGTCCCGCCGACATCCATTCATTGACCATATAATGGGTGCGCAACTACCTGCTGTGTAGAAGGGTTTCAACATGGATTGCTACAAAGGGACGACCGACCCTAACGAGCACATGGACATGTACACCACGCACATGAGCTTATACACCTTGAACAACGCAGTCTTGTGTTGACTGATCTCTAATTCATTGAAAGGAGGAGCCTTGAGTTGGTTCACGAGGCTTTCTCCCAACTCCATCGACTGTTTCGAGACGTTGGTGTCCAAGTTCGGGACACAGTTCGCTACCAGCCAACCACATCACCTAACTTTTGTCGCCCTGGTCAACATTCACCAGGAGAAGGGGGAATCTCTGAGGCTTTTCATGGAGAGGTTTAGGAAGGTAGTGCTGAACATCCAGAATCTAAGTCCGAACGTGGCCATGCATCACATGGTCATAACCCTACAGTCAAGGTCATTTGTCGATAGCTTGTGTATGGAGCCGGCCACAAACCTAGATGAGCTTAAGAAGAGGGCTGTTAAGTTCATGCAGCTAGAAGAATTAAGGGAGTTTAAAATTAAGCCAGGGTCAAGGCAAGCAGAGATAAGGGGAAGGAGAAGGAGAAGGAGCGTTAGAGTCGACCTAGTGGTAGTTTAGGGGATTGGCACAGGGACAACTGGGGACCCCAATTCACAAGATACACCCATTGAATATTGATAGGGGGAGAGTTATGGATGACGCCTTGAGCACCAATCTCATCCTGCCACCAAGGAAGGCTGCAAGCCTTGAGAACGCTAACCATAGTCGTAGGTGTTGGTATCACAGGAACAGTGGATACACCACTGAGGAGTGTCAGGCGCTCAAGGATAAGATTGAAGAGCTTATCCAAGCCAGGCATCTCCGCTAGTTCGTGTAAGGGAGCCAAGGTTCAAAGAGGTTTTCAAGGAAGGAAGAGACTACAAGGCGAAGGGACTATATCGCTCAGAGGACATGGGAGGATGATCCTCAGCCAGAGTGTAGGTCCAGGCGTGAGGAGCCGTCGTGTAAGCAAGAAGGAAGAGGTGGCCAAGAGGTCATCAATACCATTGTTGGGGACTTCGCAGGGGATGGGAGCTCCAACATGGCGAGGAAGAAACACCTGAGGGCAGTGCAAACACAATCTGATTTCGACCGAGGATGCCACCCTTTACATTTACTGACGAAGACTTCAAAGGTAGTGATCCTTCACAAGATGACCCAATGGTCATATCAGTTGACATAGACAACTTCACCATCATTAAGATGTTGGTGGATCAAGGGATTTCTATAGACGTCCTCTACTTGAAGACGTTCAAACAGATGATGATAGCGGAAGAAGAGATGAAGTCGTATGATGATCATGTCGTCAGCTTCTCGGGTGAGAGTAGGCAATCGAGGGTATATCCAGTTCTATACCACCTTAGGCGAAGGTAAAGAGAGCAAGACCATCAAGATCTGGTATATGGTTATAGATGCAAACACCTCATACAACATCTTACTCGGTCGGCCATCAATCTGATTCTGACCTGAGGGCAGTGCAGACACAATCTGATTTCGACCAAGGATGCCACCCATTACATTCACTGACGAAGAATTCAAGGGTGGCGATCCTTCATAAGATGACCCAATGGTCATATCAGTTGACATAGACAACTTCACCATCATGAAGACGTTGGTGGATCAGGGGAGTTCTGTAGACATCCTCTACTCAAAGACGTTCAATCAGATGACGATAGCGGAAGAAGAGATGAAGTCGTATGATGATCAAGTCGTCAGCTTCTCGGGTGAGAGTAAGCAACCGAGGGTATATCCAGCTTTATACCACCTTAGGCGAAGATAAAGAGAGCAAGACCATCAAGATCTGGTATATGGTTATAGATGCCAACACCTCATACAACATCTTGCTCGGTCGTCCATCAATCAATAGGTTGAGGGCGATCGTGTCCACCCCTCATTTGGCCATGAAGTTCCTGTCTGCCTCGGGGGATATTTTGACAGTACACGTAGACCAGAGGAAAGCACGGGAATGCTATGCGGCAAGCCTGAGGGTGGGGCCGACAAATCGGGATGACGGCTACAACCGATCCCCCAGGCTCACGAGGATAGAAATCTCCTCAAAGAGAAGCTCAACCAGAGCCCAGGGAGCACACGATCGCCCTAGTCAACCTCGATCCTATGATTGTCAAATCGAGGCTTAAACCCAAGGAGGACTTGCACCAAGTATCTCTCATTCATGAGAAGCACACCACCTGTGTGGGCACAACAATAGCAGCGGCCGAGGCCGAGCTAGTGCATGAAGCATTAAAGAAGAACGTAGATCTCTTTGCCTGGATGACATCTGATATGTCGGGGGTGAACTCTGATATCATCACACATAGCATGTTGGTCTACAAGGAGGCACGACCGGTAGCCCAGAAGAAGCGTAAGTTGAGGGAGGAGAAAATGTTGGCAGCAAGGGAAGAAGCTGAGAAACTTCTATCGGTTGGGTTTATACAGGAGGTCCGGTACACCACTTTGTTGGCTAATGTAGTCATGGTCACCAAGGCTAACGGAAAATGGAGAATGTGTGTAGACTACACAAATCTTAACAAGGCGTGCCCGAAGGATTCGTATCCCCTTCCGAGCATCAACTAGCTAGTAAATGGTGCAGCCGGGCATAAAATCCTCAATTTCTTAGATGCATATTCTGGCTACAACCAGATAAGCATGCATCCAAGGGAAAAGGAGAAATTTTCCTTCATGACGAACGGTGCGAACTATTACTACGAAGTAATACTGTTCGTCCTGAAGAACGCTGGAGCAACCTGCCAGAGTGATGTGAGTTGATTTTAGATTGCACATTTTAGATGTTTCACTCTTGTTTAGATTTTGGATTTTAGCAATTTAAAGTTGAGAACCCTAAGAAGATTCCCACTGGACACGAACTTAACCAAGTGGTTAAGTAAGTGTGAAGGTTCACTTCAGAAGGGCAAAGAGCAAAACACAGATATGAGGTGACAATGATGCAAATTGTGGAATTTAAGAGAAAGGAACAAGAACAAAACACATAAAAAAGGAACAAATAAAGAAAAGAAGAGAAGAAGATGATGGAAAAAGAAGAAGATACGTGACACAAAATAATAAAGAGAATGAAAGGAGGAGAAGACTTAGGGAAGAATGGAGGTTGTCACGCCACTTGGAGCAGATGGACTCCAAGATGAGTGGTGCAAGAGCCGCCACTTGAGATATCACTCATTCAAGATAAGACCCAGATAAAAATGAGAGTACTCAGACTCACAAATTCACTCAAGCAGATTTTCTTTACTTCAAATTTCAATGCGTAAATACATGGAGTAAGGCACCCTATTTATAGGAATGGGTACCTTAGTGGGCAAGAAGGGTAAGGGTAGGGTGGTAAATGTGTGAGGGGCTACCTTTAGGGTTTGACTAAGTCAAAACTGCATCCTAGGCTTGTTCTTCTAGAAACTAAGTCAAATTTCATTCCTAAAGGGCTAGAAAGCTAAAATGATAACTACACCCCCTTACTATGCTATAAGTACCTATTCTAGCCTATCTTGCTATTTTGGACCCCCAAATTGAGCCCAATTTGATAAATACATAACTTCTCTTGGTGGAAAGACAAGAAGGAAGAACTTCTGATATTCTGGTTTATAGCTTGTTCTTCTTCTACTGATGCTTTGTCGAGGTTTGGTGAGGCCTGACTTTGTATGCTGAGATGATTTACCTTTTTGTGAAGTGCTTATTGTGTCCTTAGTCATCTGCTGGTTGTTGTAGTTTATATCATAGAGGCTTATGGACAAGGTCTTTAAAGGATTGATCGGTTGGAATGTGCAGGTTTATGTGGACGACATAGTGGTGAAGTCGGAATCGAGTGACCAACACATCAAAGACTTAGAGGAAGTCTTTGAGGCTTTGAGGAGGACGAACATAAGGCTCAACCCTGAGAAGTGCACGTTCGGTGTAGAGGGAGGCAAATTTTTGGGTTTCATGTTAACCCACCGGGGAGTCGAAGCTAATTTGGATAAATGTCAGGCGATAACCGAGATAAGAAGCCCTCAGAATGTGAAGGAGGTGCAAATGCTTATTGGGCATCTTACCGCCCTCTCGAGGTTCGTTCCTCGGTTGGCCGAAAAGACACAACCAATGGTGCAACTGCTTTAGAAAACAACAAAATTTAGTTGGGATGAGAAGTGCGAAGAAATCTTCCAACAGCTGAAGGAGTTCTTATCCTCACCGGCGGTGATTCGAAAGCCAAGACCCGACCAGCCAATAATTGTCTATCTGTCGGTCTCGGAGGAGGCGGTGAGTGTAGTTCTCGTATAGGAGCTGGAGAAGGAAGAGCGCCTTGTATACTTTTTCAGTCAGACGCTTCACGCGACCGAGATGATGTACCAAATGATAGAGAAGGTAGCTCTTGCCTTAGTCTTAACAGTTAGGCGGATGAAACCATACTTCCGAAATCAGACAATCAAAGTAAGAACGGACAACCTGATCTTTAAAATTTTATCGAAGTCAGACCTTGCAGGCCGCATGATAAGGGTGTCGATAGAGCTCTAAACATTTGATATTCAAGAGGAGCAGTAAAGTCCCAGTGCTTAGTTGACTTCTCGGCCGAGCTAACCCCTCAACAAGACCTTTCAACCGGATGGACTGTGTATGTTGATGGGAATCTAACAAAATGGTGTGCAGAGCCGGTGTCATGCTCGAGGGTCTGGGCGACCTCATTCTCGAGCAGACTCTTAAATTCGAGTTTAAGGCCACCAACAATCAGGCTGAGTACGAGGCCATCCTAGCCAGGCTAAACCTGGTGTACGACATGGGAGCTCACGAAGTGACGTTCAAAAGCGACTCCCAGTTAGTGGTCAGTCATATAAAGGGGGAGTTCGAAGTGAAGGAGCTGTTGCTGCAAATATATTGCACTACAGTTTCTAAACTCATTGCCCGTTTTGAAAGGGTAACAGTGGAACACATCTGTAGAGAGGACAACACGAGGGTCAATGCATTGTCTTAGCTCGCTACAACCAAGAAGAAGAGCCACCACAAATCTGTGGTACAGATTTTCCTAAAACATCCTAGTGTGAGAGAGACCGAATGCTTAGCCATAATCAGGGACGATACTTCGATGACCCCGATTGTCAAATACCTAGAGCTCGGCATATGTTAGCTAAAGTAGGAGAAGACAATGAAACAACAGTGCGCTAGGTACACCATGATCGGCCAAGACCTTTACAGAAGAGGATAATCTAGGTCGCTATTAAAATGTGTCACTAAGGAGCAGGCAACCTATATCCTCCAAGAAATCCATAAAGGTGCATGTGGAAACCACTCGGGCGGAAGAACGATGACTGCGAAGGTACTTAGAGCCAACTACTATTGGTTGGGTGTCTAGAGTGATTGTGCAGATTATGTGAAGAAATGCACTAAGTGTCAGGAGTTTGGCCCCTTATCCCATCTCAAGCCCAAAACACTCCATAGTATGCTATCTCCATGGCTATTTGCCATATGGGGAATGGACATTATCGGTCCCTTTAGCCCGGGCAAAGGGAAAATAAAGTTTCTCTTGGTCGGAGTCAACTACTTCACCAAGTGGATCGAGGTCGAGCCCCTCACCTCCATCTCGGCCAAGAACGTCCAAAACTTTGTGTGGAGAAGCATTGTATGTCAATTCAGAGTCCTCCACACAATCATCACTTATAACAGTCGACAATTCATTGACCGAGGACTCCATTCCTTTTATGAAGATTTGGGCATAAAATCAATAACAAGCTTAGTCGAACACCCCCAGACCAATGGGCAAGCCGAAGTAGCAAATAAGGTTATCCTTAACAAGCTGAAGAAGCGACTCGGTACGGCAAAAGGGCGATGGATCGAGGAGCTGGTTGAAGTTTTATGGGCCTACTGCTGCACACCCCAAACTTCGACACAGGAGATGCCTTGTAGCCTAACCTACAGTACCAAAGCGATGATCCTGGTTGAAGTGGGCGAGTCTTCCCTCAAAAGGCAACTCTTTGATTTGTCTCTAAATCAAGAGAGTGTATTGATCGGACTCGACCTATTAAACAAGCTCTGAGACAAGAGTAAGATCCACATAGCCACATGCAATCTCCGAGCGGCCAAGCAATACAACATGAAGGTCCAGTCGAGAAGCTTTCAAAAGGGAGACCTCGTTTGGAGGATGCGAAGTGAAGTTAGGAGAACGAATGACAAGTTCTCGTCCAACTAGGAAGCCCCTTCTGAATCCGACATGTTGCAGCTGGGGGTGATACAATCCAAGTAGCCAAGAAGATGACCAAGGACTTAAGAGACGAAATGATCAGTCATCTCAGCAGTTAAGACAAGACCCCATGGACCTCGACATAAGAAGAATTGGGCATAGACTAGAACATCAAATGTTCTTTCTTCTGGTCTTCTTAAAAGACAAAAACATGTTTGTAAATAAGTTGGGCTCATTTGGGGGTCCAAATAGAAAAATAAGCTAAAGTAGGTTCACATAGCATAAAAGGGACTGTACTTAGCAAAATGGGTTTGTACCAAGTCCACTTTTTCAAGACAAGGCATCTAGGTTTAGGAAGGTTGACCTACCTTCTAGAAGAACTAGCTAAAGGGCGGTTTTTACCTTAGTCAACCCCCTTGGCTGCCCCCTCAGCTTTACCTTTTTTACCCCTCACCATCTTGCCCACCAAGGCACCCCTTCCTATAAATAGGGTGCCTTGCCTCATGTATACACAATTGAAATTTGAAGTAAAGAAACTCTGCTTGAGTGAAATTGTGAGTCTGAGTACTCTGGTATCCGGGTTTTATCTTGGGTGGTTAACATCTCAAGTGGTGGCTCTTGCACCATTCATCTTGAAGTTCATTTGCTTCAAGTGGTGTGACATCTTCCATACTCATAAGCTTTCTCTATCCATCTTTTCCTTTTATTCCCCTTTGCTTCCTCTTTGCGCCAATTATCATATCATCTTCATCTTCTTATATCTTTTATTTTTTGGTCCATATATTTTCATATTCATCTTGTTGTCTTTTAATTTTCACCCCTCTTTGCATCATCCACATCATATATCTGTGTTTTTCTCTTTACCCTTCTGAAGTGAACCTTCACACTTACTTAACCACTTGATTAAGTTCGTGTCCAATGGGAATCTTCTTAGGGTTCTCACCTTAAATTGCTAATTCCAAAATTCATAACAAAAGTGAAACCTTTAAAATGTGTAATCTAAAATCAACTCACATCAGGGGGCATACCACCTAGAGTGGTTATCGAGGAAAATTATACCAAGGACATGGAATGTCACGCACCTCAAGTTTTATTATAGTTAAACATCAATAAAATTTATGCATTTTTTCCTTGCCTGACCGTTTTTTTTCCCCGAGAAGGGTTTTCGGTTAGGAAGGTTTTAATGAGGCATTTTCTTTTCAAATACGTGTATTTAAACATACATAACGCATTGTTCAGCGCTCAGGTTGGTCAAGGATGAAACCTTGAACGATATACCATGTCAACACCTAAAGACAAGAGTCGATCAAGGACGAAACCTTAAACGATATACCCTACCGACACTTGAAGACACGGGTTGGTTAAGGAAGAAACCTTAAATGGTATACCTTACCGACACCTGAAGACATGGGTCGGTCAACGAAGAAACCTTAACCGATAAACCCTCCCGAACACCCAATGACAAGGATCGGTCAAGGACGAAACCTTAAATGGTATACTCTACCGATACCTGAAGACACGGGTCAGTCAAGGATGAAACCTTAATCCGTATACCTTCCCGACACCTGAAAGACTTGGTTCAAACAACCATGCTCAACCTGTTCGGTCATTCCAAACGACACTCAACAACTTAAAAAGCAAAATAAAACTTTTCTACTATTTTTCCAACCAATTGATAATGAGAATTAATTATCACTTGTAATTATGTTAAGCAGGATGAGCAGGAAATGACTGATATATTCATTAAACAAAGGTGGAGGCCACACCCCGACCCCATGGGAACAAAAAGGCCACATCCTAATTGAAGGATCAAAAAGCGTTAAAGACTAAACATCTAATGGTCTTCATCTTCAACGTCCTCGACAGAAGTCCTCGGCGCTACATTCTTCAAGGCTTTCAGTTCATCAAAGGGCATTAGTCGGCCCTCTTAGACGTCCTTAGTTGCTTCAAAGGCACCGACCAATGGTGGCCCGTTGTAGAACAAGTAGGCCTGGTGGACGGCCTGGTCAAAGCTTTCGCCAGAAATCACCAAGGTACCATCTTGGATCTTGTCAAGCTCGGCTTTCACTGAGGCTTTCTCGGTCTCAAGCACCGAGATCTTTGTCGTGGATTCCTCAATGGCCTTCTTCAGCTCGGCCACCTCAGCTGCCTTCTCCCTCTCCCTCCTCTCTAGCTCGGCGCACCTCATCTCAGCTAGCTTGAGGTCGGCACCAGCTTAGGTCATCTTGGACTTGAAGGCTAACACCGCCTCCAAGGATGACTTCAGCGAGTTGGAGGTTTCAACTAGCTCATGTTCTGGGTGGAAGATCTCTTCAACTCTTCGACCTCAGATGTCGACAACCAACTAGGTCATGATGAGACCTCGACATTGCATTTCAATGCTGACAGAAAGCAACTCCTCTTCGGGGATGGAGGAGGGGAGTTTTCGGTGGTCAACAACAGGTCGATTTGAACGCCCCTTGTATATTGAAGATCACCCCCAAGTAAAGCTAGGGGGCAAGAGGAACTTCGGTAGTGGGACGGTGACGGCAGAGGAGCCGATAGGGACAAATAGTGAAGAAGACTCCAAATGAATTGGAGAAGGAGGTGATGGACGCCTCGGAGTGCCGCTTGGGGACCAAGTGGTAGTAGCGGTGTTGGAAGACTCCTTTTTCTTCCTTTTCCTGCCTCCATTGACAATAGATGAAGGGTCGGCTGCCCCAATGGCGGAAGGGTTGCCAACCACAACCATCTCTAGATTGCCCCTGCCTTTGCCCTTCTCGAGGGCCTTGGTGTGGAAGGCGGTCATGATGCTACCCGACCATGGAACTTCTTTTGTCATGATGTCTGCACATAGAAAAAACACATAAGTTAAAAATTTTCGACCGACCGAAACAGAAGACAATGCGGACATACAATAAAAATCGTTCCATCGTTGGGAAGAATTGAACACGGTCAACAGTTTCTGTGAAGGGAGCCTTCACGAGAGGTTGCCAAAAAGAGAGTAAATCTTTTGTTCTTCGGCGCTCAGGACCAACTGAGGCCATTCCTTGAACTGGGTGGGGTTCTGGGTCCAATATATAGGAAATTTGGACTGACCGACCTCATCAAAGAAAAGCCTTTATCCCCTCTAGCTCAACAAAAAGTTTGAAGAACTTTCCTTTGAAATTTTTGTAAGAGGTGGTGTATGGACTAAACAAAGTATTACCTGGCCAGCTGATAAGGGACAACCAGCTAACGGGGTCGATCAGGTGGGAGGTATAGTAACTCAAGAAGGTGGTAGGAGTGGGGAAGAGACGAAACATGTAACAAATAAGACGAAAAGTCTGGAAAAAGAGCCCAAGTGTTTGGGTGAAGTTGAGAGGGGGCCACATTGAGCGTCTAGAGGACACCCATTGTAAAATCTTCGAAAGGAAGGGCGACATGTAAGTCGAAAAAGAGACAGGAATAAACAAAGAAGAAGGGACTCTCTGAGGGAGACCGACCCATACATATGGTATCGGTCAGTTGACTATAATCAATAGTCAAGATACCATCACTGGCATCTGGCTTCAAAATACTATGCTTTCCCATAAAATAGGAGATGGAAGGCCCATCTAGGTAGACGGACGTAAACCTAGTCACCTTAGGGTCTACCCAGTTAAGCCCCAAGAGATGGATGACTGTTCGAGGGGATATGATCGATCAATCGCACCTTCCAGGTCATCAACCCTTACATAATCCTCTATGGGTGGCAACGTCTGAATTGCCCTGACCGACAAGGGCTCAATCATGGAGGAGCTAAAAGAGGAAGAGAATGAAGACGAAGAAGGAGAAGAAGACAAAGAAGAAGACGAAGAAGGAGAAGAAGACAAAGAAGAAGACGAAGAAGACATGACTAACCTCTCGGGTAAGGGAAGCAGCACACCAGAACGAGTGGGTTTCGGATGTTGGAGCAAGGAAACAGTAACTCGAAATAGTGGGGGACCACTATTTATAGCCTTTGAACGGGGCGGGAGACGAACCGTCACTCTCATCTCAACCGTTGAATCTCCCTCAATCCAATGAATCACGACGAATGGGGCCAAAATTTAAAGTCATGATTATGGGTCATGTCACGCGTTTAGTGCCACCAATGTCACGTCCTACCTTAGGAAGCCCAACCGTCACACCGACCTTGAATAAAGACTCTTCAGATTAAACATCCTCAAGCCTGAGGGGCAACTGTACCGGTACAGTCAGCACGACCGAGACTCTGACTCGGCATCCGATCCAGACCAACCAACATTACCAATAGCGAGATTGATTAATGACTCAACGCTTGTTAATGTCCTTTTATTAGGCCCATTACAACATTGGGCCCACAATAATCATATAAATTAGCACAAATCCCAAAGGGTCAAGTATGCAATCATCTAATCCTAAATACTGAGTGCCAAGTGTTGAAGTCTGACTTGAGAGTCGAAATACCTTTTGTAGGTACCATCAAAGTCCGAAGCTAGCGAGAAGGAGTGGAAGAGCGAGTGTGAGAGCTCAGCTGAGAAGGAGTGAGGTGCAAACCGATCGACCGAGGAGTAGCTCGAATCATTCTCTTGGTTACAACCTCGTTCGAAAACTATACCGACCAGTCCTCGGACACCGAGAACAGCTAGTAATGGTGAGCTACGTCAGCTGGGTCCCACAGCATGGGCCAGAGCCACGTGGACTGGGTCCCACAGGTAGTAGGGACTAATGGGATGATTAGTCATCAGCATGTCGACCACCAAAGTGAACTGAGGTGTCCCCGTCACTCGGCAGGGCGATGAGGTCTCGGCAACAGAGTGGGACGATGTGACATCGGTCTTAGGCGTTTTGAACAACAGAATTAGAACATCTAAGGTAGGCCCCAAGGGACTACCAATGATCAGGGAAATGGCCAGAGGTAGGGAGAGGCCTAAGTCACGAACCGCCCAAGTGTGTAGCAGGGAAAGCACAGTTAGGTGCAAAGTCCTGACGGGTCGAGTACTCATCAGGATTAGGGTTTCCCAGTGTAGCTACATGCATGGCACATGAATAGTAAAGGCACTCCCAAGACAGGTGGCCCCAGAGATTAGGTGCACGAGGAGGTACCTAGGTGGCCATCCTGTTAGAGTTTTGCACTCCAGTTAAGGAAACCTTACGTGCTAGATTACCCTAAGTCTAGGTGATAGCAGCACAAGGGTATTCCTGTAAACCTTAAATATGGGTAGCAGCGCAGAGGAAACCCTAGACTATATAAAGGGTAGTAACACACTTCACAAAGGTATGCAGTTTCTAGACCTAAACACAGATACTCAATACACTTGGTGTGCTTGCCCTAGTTTTTTACTTGAGCGTCGGAGTGCAAACGGCCTCTAGGGCACCCCTTTCTATCTTGCAGGTGCAGGTTGTTTCGAAATAGCAAAGCATAACTCAAGGTGAGGAAAGGAGGCGTGTGATCGTCGTTGAGTCAACCGACAGGAGAGTCAACCAGCAAGAATATTTGGCGCCCACCGTGGGGCCGAAGTAAAACAAGGTCCCATACACAAGCAAAAGAGAAGAAACCAGAGACATGAGGAATACTAGGCAAGGATCTGTCCCACCAAATGGGAGTGAGAGCGTTACCATGCAACAACTCATGGAAACGATGCGTGCCCTCCAGGAGATGGTGACGGAATCTAGGGCGGATCAGGTGCGTATGCAGATGGACCTGGCTGCATCACAGGCCAGGAATGAGGAGTTGCACAGGGTGAATGAGGAATTACGCGTGAATTTGTGTAATTTGCCGCAAGCAGGGGATCATGTGGTGGATGATCGAGCTCCACCAACACCACCTAGGGCGTTCCCAATGCCCTTCTCCCAAGCAATCATGGATACAGCGGTCCCAGCCACCTTCGTGGGCCCTAAGACTGTGTTCACAGGGGTGGAGGATCCAGAAGCGCATCTCACAGCATTTCACACACAGATGATGCTATCAAGGGGATTAGATGCGGTGCATTGTAAGCTTTTCATGACCACGTTGACTGGGACAACGCTAGAGTGGTTCGTCAGTCTGCCTGAGGGACACATCACGTCCTTCACGCAGTTCTCCACACTGTTCAGGGAACAGTATATTGTCAACCGGGCTCCCCCACCAGTGTCTTATGACCTCTTTGACGTGAGGCAATATTAGGGGGAGTCCCTGAGGGATTACCTCAACCGGTTCGGGGCGATGGTGGTGAGGCTACACACCAAAGACGAGGATATGGTGGTGCATGCCTTCAGGAAGGGAATACTACCAGGACCCTTTAGTGAGTCACTCATCAGAAATCGCCCCAAAACCTTTGGGGATATCAAACGTCGTGTCGTCGCTCACATCGCGGCTGAGGGGAAACTCAATGAGAAGCGTGAAAGCGTGGCCCCTTCACTATCACAGGCGCCCAACCGCCCCCAGCCCATGCGGGTGCATGAGGCAACAACGGAGAAGAGAACCTAGGGAAAGCAGAAGCCCTATGAAGCCAGGAAACCCCAAACCAGGGCACGCGCGAAGGAGGATGTTCTCCCCAAACATAACGTCCTGGTGGAGCTCAAGGAGTTGATCACCATTCCTAACGTGGCGGAGAGGCTAAAGATGCCCCCGAAGACGGACAAGAGACTGGGGCCCAACAAGAACGCATGGTGCAAGTTCCATCAGGCGTTTAGCCATCCCATTTGAAACTGCTTGGCCTTAGGTCATCAGCTAGATGAGTTGGTCAAGAGCGGCTTCTTGAATGATTACCTGCGGGAGTAACAAGGAGGAGAGGTGGTGGTGGCTCCAAGGGAAGATCAGGGGAACGAGGTGCCCATACATGGCGAGATCCATACCATCTCAGATGGGTTCTCAGGAGGAGGGTGCACCTCGTCGCAGCGCAAGAAGTATGCGCGATCAGTGATGGCAGTGGAAGCATGTGAGAAAGACCACTTCCCAGATGTCGACCTCACATTCACGAAGACGGATTGCCTGGACGTTATCCCCCATGATAACGATCCAATGGTGATATCGGTGGTTACCGTGGGAAGGAAGGTGCATCGGGTCCTCATTGATCAAGGGAGCTCGACCGATGTGATGTTCTGGTCAACCTTTAACAAGTTGCAATTGTCCTCAGATCAACTAAGGCCTTATACTGGCTGTCTGTATGGGTCCGCAGGAGACCAGGTCAAGGTGCGGGGATATATCGAACTGAGGACCACTTTCACTAATGGAGGGGCCTCCCACACTAAGAACATCAAGTATCTAGTTGTGAATTCCCCATCAGCTTATAACATGTTGTTGGGTAGACCAGCTCTGAACAGACTGGGGGCGGTGGCGTCAACGAGACATATGAAGATGAAGTTGCCCTCGATGGAAGGTGTGGTGATCACCACTAGGTCAGATCAAAAGGAGGCTAAGAAGTGCTACGAAAACAACCTCAAAACAAGAAGAGGAGTGTGCACAGTTACCACCCAACCACCAGGTGGAGGGTGCACTAATGCTGACCTGCCCCAAGGAGAAGTCGGGGGTGCACGAGCAGAGGTCGTTCGAGAGAGATGACCTGAACCAGCGGAAGAGGTAGTAGAAAGGGAGATTGGAGGCAAAACATTCAAGCTTGGAAAATCCCTATGCCAAGACACATAGGACAAAGTGGCGGGAGTCATAGAGCGGCATTTGGATGCTTTCGCTTAGTCTGCCTCAGATATGCCAGGCATTGACCCTGATTTTTTGTGTCATCGCCTAGCACTGAATCCTCAAGTCAGACTTGTCCGTCAGAGGAGGAGAAAGTTCAATGAAGAAAGGAGACAGGTAATCAAGGAAGAGATGCAAAAGCTGCTTAAAGTTGGCCATATACGAGAAATCTAATACCCTGAGTGGCTAGCGAATGTGGTATTGGTGAAGAAGGCCAATGGGAAGTAGAGGATGTGTGTGGACTTTACTGACCTCAACAAGGCATGTCCAAAGGATTCTTATCCTTTGCCGAGTATTGATGTGCTGGTAGATAGCGCCTCAGGCTGCAAGTTGCTTAGTTTCTTGGATGCCTTTTCTGGTTATAACCAGATCAAGATGCACCCAATAGACGAGAGCAAGACAACATTTATGACTGAGCTGTCCTACTACTACTACACGGTCATGCCATTTGGGTTGGAGAATGTAGACGCTACCTACCAAAGGCTGATGGACAAGGTCCTTGCACCCATGATAGGACGCAATGTGCAAGCCTACGTAGATGATATGGTGGTGTCATCCCAGGTGAGGGATCAACACGTCACTGATTTGGAGGAGCTGTTCACTATAATAGCTAAATACAGGTTGAGGCTAAATCTAGAAAAGTGTGCCTTTGGGGTGGAAGCAGGCAAATTCCTCGGTTTCTTGCTCACCGAACGTCGGATTGAGGCCAACCCAAACAAGTGCGCGGCGATCTTACCTATGAGGAGTCCAATGTCGGTAAAGGAGGTGCAACAGTTGACAAGTCGGATGGCTGCTCTTTCCAGGTTTGTGTTAGTTGGAGGAGATAAGGGCCACCCTTATTTCCAATGCTTGAGGAAGAACAACAGGTTCTCGTGGACCAAGGAGTGTGAGGAGGCATTCCTCAAGCTGAAAGAATACTTGGCCAGCCCACCGGTGTTATGCAAACCTCAGATCGGCATCCCGCTACGTTTGTACTTTGCACTCACCGAGAAAGCAGTGAGTTCAGTTCTAGTGCAGGAGCAAGATCAAAGCCAAAGGCCCATCTACTTTGTTAGCAAGGTGCTGCAAGAGCCTGAGGTAAGATACCAGGCCATTGAGAAGGCGGCATTGGCCGTGGTGTTCTCTGCGCGTAGGCTTCGCCACTATTTCCAGAGCTTTACAGTGGTGGTGATGACAGACCTACCCATCTGAAAGGTCTTGCAGAAGCCAGACGTAGCAGGGAAGATGGTGCAATGGGCGATGGAGTTATCTGAGTTCGACATACAGCATGAGCCCAGAGGCCCAATCAAAGGCCAAGTTCACGCTGACTTCGTAGCCGAGATGTCCTCAGCAGAAACCCAGTAGGATGGACCTGACTTCAGATGGGTGCTCTCAGTAGATGGGTCTTCCAATCAGCAAGGTAGTGGAGCTGGGGTGATCTTGGAAGGACCAAAGGGGTTGTTGATTGAGCAAGCCCTACGGTTTGCCTTCAAGGCCAGCAATAACCAGGCAGAGTACGAGGCTTTGATTGCTGGAATGTTGTTGGCTAAGGAGATGGGAGCACAGAGTCTTTTGGCAAAGAGTGACTCCTTATTGGTTACAAGTCAGGTGGCGGGAGAGTACCAGGCCAAAGATCCTCAGATGGCCTCCTACCTAGAGTATGTCCAGGTGTTGAAGAGTTCTTTTGCGACTTTTGAGTTGGTGCATGTGCTCAGAGATCAGAATGCCCGAGCTGACTTGTTAGCGAAACTCACAAGCTCGGGCAAGGGGAGCAGACAGAGGACGGTCATCCAGGAGACCCTTAGGGCACCTCGCACCTACATGGCCGATAACTTAGTAGGAGTCCACCAGATTAGTCAGTCTGACAGTGGGAGGAGTCATTGGTTGTTGACCTAGGAAACTTTGAAGAAGCCCAGGGTCAACGCATATGTGGCGTTGGAGGAGGTGTCGTCACAAGTCTGCTTATTGCAAAGTGGGGAGACATGGATGACGCCTTATAAACGCTACTTAGCTGATGGGATGTTGCCAATGAAGCCAATGGAGGCGAGAAAAGTAAAGAAGAACTCGACCAAGAATACACTCATTGATGGGGAATTGTACAGGCACGGGTTCACACACCCTATTCTGGTGTGCATGCATGGTGAGCAGTGTGTGCGTATAATGGCAGAGCTCCATGAAGGAATATGTGGGAGCCATATAGGAGGTCGCGCTTTGGCATCTAAGGCCATTCGAGCAGGGTATTATTGGCCAACCATGAGGGAAGAATGCATGAAGTATGCGCAGCAGTGCAAACAGTGTTAGCTACACGCAGATTGGCATAAGGCGCCTCCAGAGGAGCTCAAATCTATATACAGCCCTTGGCCATTTCACACATGGGGAATTGATATCATGGGGCCCTTTCCTTTGGCTGTGCGACAGATGAAGTATCTCGTGGTCGCCATAGAATACTTCACGAAGTGGATCGAGGCTGAACCTGTAGCACAAATCACAACCCATAAGATCCAGCACTTCGTGTGGAAAAACATAGTAAGTCGGTTTAGCGTACCTAAGCGCTTGATGTTTGATAATGGCACCCAGTTTGCAAGCTAACAGCTGGGGAAGTTATGTACCAAGTTGGGAATCAAGTAGGTGTTCGCATCAGTCGAGCATCCTCAGACTAATAGGCAGGTCGAGTCAGCCAACCGAGTCTTACTCAAAGGACTGAAGAGAAGGTTGGACAAGGCCAAGGGGACTTGGGCTGAGGAGGTTCCCAGAATTGTGTGGGCCTACCATACCACCCCTCAGTCCACCACCAAGGACACCCCTTTCAGCTTGGTGTATGGTTCAGACACCATGATCCCTGTAGAGATCCAGGTGAGCTCGCCATGTTTCCAGAACTTTGTGGCTGAGGAGTCCAACGAAAAAAGGAAAGTGAATTTGGATCTTTTAGATGAGGTAAGGGAAGAGGCAGGAATCAAAGCCGAAGCATTGAAGAGAAGAGTTGAGCTCAAGCACAGTTCCAAGTTGAGAGCTCGACAATTCTAGGTCGCCGACCTAGTCATGCGGAAGGCATCTCCCTACCAAATAGAGAACAAGCTGTCCCCTAAGTGGACTGGTCCCTTCAGAGTGACAGAGGCCTTGGGGAATGGAGCGTACAGGCTTGAGACTCTAGAAGGTGGTCCGATTCCTCGTGCATGGAATGCAACTCAGTTTAGGGGACACTCTTTTTTCCCTTTTAAGGATCTTAATGAGGTCACCCAATAAAATTTTCAGTTAAGATATATTCTTGAATGTGTTTGTACAATGCAGTTAGAACCTATCACTTGGGGTTAGAGGTCTCGTAAGTAGGAAGGTAGGTTCATTAAGAACACCTCCTCTTCGAGTGAGAACTCCCAATCTGAACAGAAAGGTTCACCAGCAAAATTCTCCTTCGCCTATGAGCGATGAGAGGTCAGTTAGAACCTGTCATTTGGGGTTAGAGGTCTCGACAGTGGAAGGTAGGTTCGTATAGAACACCTCCTCTTCGAGTGAGAACTCCCAATTTGAACAGAAGGGTACACCAGCGAAATCCTCCTTCGCCTATGAGCCATGAGAGGTCAGTTCGAACCTGTCATTTGGGGTTAGAGGTCTCAACAGTGGAAGGTAGGTTCGTATAGAACACCTCCTCTTCGAGTGAGAACTCCCAATTTGAACATAAGGGTTCACCAGCGAAATCCTTCTTCGCCTATAAGTGATGAGAGGTCAGTTCGAACCTGTCGATTGGGGTTGGAAATCTCGTAAGTGGGAAGGACGGTTCGTAGAGAACACCTCCTCTTTGAGTGAGAACTCCCAACTTGAACAGAAAGGGTCACCAGTTAAATCCTCCTCCGCCTATGGGCGATGTGAGGTCAGTAAAGGCTTGTCAGCTCGGGTTGGAAATCTCGGAAGTGGGAAAGGAAAGGTTACATAGAACGCCTCCCCTTTCGAGTTAGAACGCCAAGGACGACTCCTTCCAGTGGAATCCTCCCTTGACTCGGGTAAGGAGAGGTCAGGTGAGTACAGATCGGTGTTGGAATCCTCGCAAAAGCAAAGGGAGGGTTCGTGAAAAACACTTTCTCTTTTAGTAAAGCACCGAGGTTGAAAGGCAGTGAGACTCACACAGGCCTGTGGGCAATGATGAGGTCAGTGAGGTACTCCTCAGCGGGAAAATTCTCATCAAGTCCTGCCCACGATGTGGTCTCCTATCCTAATGAAGAATCATACTCATAACGTCTTATCAAAGTTAAGCGCGCTACAAGTCAGGAGGACAGATATAAAGCATCCAAGCAATTGCTGAGTATTGAAAGTGCAAGTTATGTGAAAAAGGTATGAAGCGCCAGAGTAGACAAGCTAAGCAAAATAAATATGAGCAGAGTCAAATATAGTTGAGTAAGATAATTATATATACACAAAGTTAAATATTTTATTACATTGGAAGAGTGATTACAAAGATGATTACAAGGAGTCTAGCCACAGAATATAGCTGCTCAAGAGACCTATCTAGGCACTATCTGCTAGTCGACTACCTGCATGGACATAGAGAAGGGCGACAGGTCCATCTCAGGGTGCGCGCAGGCAACCTGAGTAAGGGCATCGCCAAATCCCTCCCCGTAGGCGTCGACGACATCCTCCGTCAGCTCGGCCTCAGTTTTCTTGAACAGTTCAGCTTGTTGGGCAAGTTCTTCCTCTACCTTGCCCAGCTGGACTTCTTGATTCATGGCCCTCTCCTCCAGCTTAGTCGTTTTTGCTTGGGCCCCCTCCAACTGTTCTTCTAGTTCGATGACTTTGTTGTGGAAAGGGAGGATCTTAGCTTCAAGCTGGAGGGCCTCCTACCCCTTGGCGAAGAGGAGCTTCTTGGCTTCCTTTTTTGATTGGCGGAGACTACTCAGCTCCTGGTTCAGAGTAGTCTCACGCTTAGCATCTATTTGGACGAGAAGCTCCAGCTCCTTCTTCTGCGCCAATTCCCTTTCTAGGTCCCGCCTCAGTTGGGCGACTTTCTCTTTCAGCTTCTTTTCATCATCCCCCTGGGTCAGCAGGACGCTGGAGGCGGCAAGGAACTCGCCAATGCCATGGCTCACACGGTCCCTTAGCGAATCCCTATCCAGGGCCTCCATGGCCTCTTTGGCAGGCAGATGCACAAGGGTCTGCTAGAGAAGGGGAGGAAGTTCGGGAGTAGGAGGTGCCAGGCCAGTTTGAGGAGCACTCTCTCCCCCACCCTCGTGCGCCAAGAATGGCTCGGGGGGAGAAGAGGCAGTAGGAGGGTGCTCCCTGAAAGATGGAGGTTGCCCCTCTGTTGCAGAAGAGGTCGCCGCAGCAACCCCCACCCTATTCCTCTTGAAGACGAGGCCTGAGCATGTGTCCTCATCTTCAGAGATCACCATAACGGTTGCCCTCTTTAATTTGTTATCAGAAGTGGGGCCTGGGACAACCGCGGCGGGTGAAGAGGGGCTAGCAGGGCATGAGCCGCCTACTGTACGAAGATCCAGCAAGGCTACCAGCCTTTTCTTCTTCTCAGCGTCTAATACCATATCTGCAACAAACAACAAGAAAAAGATGAGAAGTGTAACGCGTTAAATACAAATGCAGGCAGATACAAAAGGGTAAGGTGAGATGACGTATACCAACATAGATGTTGAGAGTCTCAGCATCGTACTCGTGCCTAATCAGCTGGGTGGTGTCGAACACCACTCCCCAGCTAGAAAGAAGCAAGCACAAGTCACGATCGAAGGGTGTCAGCTCCTCCAATCCTCGAGATTTCTTGAGTTCGAGTTTCCCCACCTAGTACAAGGGAAACTTGTCAAGCATTGTAGAATCGTAGGAGCTGCAGCAAACTCTAAAGAACTTTCCCTTGAAGCTCTTGTAAGACTGCTGGAAGAGAGTTAGCAAAACTCTCCCCGCCACCCTGTTAATGCTTACCCAAAGCCTTTTCCCAAGGCTCTTCGTCTCGAAGAAGTACAAGAAGACATCTACCGAGGGAGGAAACCCCAAGTTGTTGTAGAGGATGGAGAAGGCCCTGATGAAGGCCCAGCTGTTGGGGTGCAGCTAGGCAGGCGCCATGTTGAGCTCGGTGAGCAGGGCCCTCTCGAATCCAGTGAAGGGCAGGCGAACCTTAACCCGTTTGAAGATGGTGGCGTATAGGAAGAAAAAGGGCTCCCCATCATTGCAGTGATCATCAGCGCATACGGGTTCACCCTCTGTGCAGGGTTGAATGGAGATATACGCGTCACTTTCCCTGCCAAAGACGCGCCCCTTGATCTCGTGCTCATCTTCCCTGTGTTTTCTCAGGTCTTCACAGGTCGTGAGTTTAAAGGTCTCGGCCAGGAGCTCCTCAGAGGCCCAAGAGTAGAGGGCCCTGTAATCGATGGCGGGAGGAGGGTTGGGGGTGGTTTTGGTTCTGGCCATCTCGAATCTAAAACAAATGAGAGGCAGGGAGAAGGAGAAAAGGGTTCAGAAGAAAGTGATGGCGTGAACAAATGGCAAACAAAGACTCGCAGAAGAAGAATGAAAACAAGAAAGAAGAACAGAAACCCTAAAATGCAGAAATCGTAAACATGCCCAGAACAGTTATAGCATGTAAAGGGTAACAGAATCATAAACAAAGGCAGGAAGAAGAATAAGATCATACCTTTGAGTAAGCGAAGACGAAGGGTTGCGAGAGTAGGAGTGGGAGTAGAAGCGTTCGAGAGAAGTTAGAGATTGTTGAGGTTTGAGTGAAAAGAGATGAAACAGTGTAGAGGCGCGGGGTTTTTAAAGGGTTTAACATGGGCAAGGAAGCGCAAACGTTAAGAAACCCTAACCGTTGATCTAGACACGTGTCCGCAGATTAAAGGGGGGTTGGTGAGATGTCCCTTCAGCGCGCTATTCATGTCCTTTCGCTCAGTGCCACGTAGGTCGCCCGAGCCGATGACTTAGTTTCTTCGCTGAACAAGTTAACAGCTCGAGACTGGGGGGCTTGTGTACCGACCAGTCCTTGGACACCGAGAACAGCTAGTAATTGTCAGTTGCGTCAGCTGGGTCCCACAGCATGGGCCAGAGCCACGTGGGTTGGGTCCCACAGGTAGTAGGGACTAATGGGATGATTAGTCATCAGCATGTCGACCACCAGAGTGAACTGAGGTGTCCCCGTCACTCGGCAGGGCGATGAGGTCTCGACAACAGAGTGGGACGATGTGACATCGGTCTTGGGTGTTTTGAACAACAGAATTAGAACATCTAAGGTAGGCCCCAAGGGACTACCAGTGATCAGGGAAATGCCTAGAGGTAGGGAGAGGCCTAAGTCACGAACCGCCCATGTGTGTAACAGGAAAAGCACAGTTAGGTGCGGAGTCCTGAGGGGTTGAGTACTCATCAGGATTAGGGTTTCCCAGTATAGCTACATGCATCGCATGTGATCAATAAAGGCGCTCCCAGGACAGGTGGCCCCAGAGATTAGGTGCACGAGGAGGTACCCAGGTGGCCATCCTGTTAAAGTTTTGCACTCCAGTTAAGGAAACCTTACGTGCTAGATTACCCTAAGTCTGGGTGATAACGACGCAAGGGTATTCCTGTAAACCCTAAATATGGGTAGCGGCGTAGAGGAAACCCTAGACTATATAAAGGGTAGTAACACACTTCACAAAGATACGCAGTTTCTGGACCTAAACACAGATACTCAATACACTTGGTGTGCTTGCCCTAGTTTTTTACTTGAGTGTCGGAGTGCAAACAGCCTCAAGGGCGCCCCTTTCTATCTTGCAGGTGCAGGTTGTTTCGAGATAGCAAAGCATAACTCAAGGTGAGGAAAGGAGGCGTGTGATCGTCGTAGAGTCAAACGACAGGAGAGTCAACCGGCAAGAACAAAAACAATAAACTTTTTTTCTTTAATTAAAAAGTTGAAATACAAATATATAAATATATATAAACATTTAAATGTAAATATTCATTTTTATTTTTAAATAAAAATAAATTAATCCTAAGAAATAAAAATAATAATATTTGATAAATAATAAATTATATAAATTAATTCTTATTTATTTCTCATACAACATCAATTCCCACTCTTTTTTTTTTCTTTTTCATTTCCACTTCCACCAAGTTAATCTTTATTTGCTTAAACATATTGAAGAATATGTACGGTTGAAGAAGAAAGTGCAGATAACGAAAAGAATAAATATACAAATAAAAACTTATAAATCTAAACTTTCTCAACATAATTGTATAAAAATACGAAGAAAGTAGAGAACATAATCGATTGAACGATTATATTTAATCGATTAATTTTATTAGTATTTTATTAAAAAATTTACTTTTGTAATAAATAATTAAAATAAATATAAATAATAAATAAATAACACTAATTAATATAAGATAAAATAATTTATTTTAATATTGTATTCTTTTAAAATATAAATTTTTTTCTATATTCAAAATTTATAATAATTTTTTATTTTGATTTCAAATTAATTTTTACATTTAATTATTTTGAAAAAAAAATTATTTTATATATGTTTTCCATTATTTTAAGTTGATTCCATTTATTATAATTATAATTATATTTTTATTATGATAAATAAATAAAATAAATTTTATTAATTTAACTTTTTTCATAAATTAATTTATTTAATTATATTTTTATTTTGAAATATGAAATTTTATTTATCAAAATTTTATAATAATGTTTATTTTAATATGAAATTTATTTTTATTTTAAAAATTATTTCATATCAAATTATCTTTAAGAATTTATTTTACAAATTATTTTTTGAATATATACATGTTTTCCTATTACATCAATCAAATAAACTATAACCTTTCCATTTATTTCCTCCTACTTTTTACTATCTTTCATTCAATTCAAACAACCTCTCTAAAAAAAACTCACAAACTTACTATTTAAATAGAAAGAAAAAAATGCAAAAAACAAAAAATATTTGCAGAATTTTAGATAAAAGTTGTGACATAACTTTCTTCGGTCTTTGTAGTGGACCAAAGTTCAGAAGGACTATTTGCGGTTTACTCCTTAAAGATAAAAGATAATGTTCCCAGTGATATTCCAGTTGAGATTTTATTTTCTCTGGAGCAGTTGAATATGTTATACATAAAAGTATGTAAACGTACTTGAAACAGATTTAATCCTGGGGAACAATATTCAAGTTGGTATCCAAGTGGTTATTCTGTTAAGGTTTGTTGCACACCAAGGAGATAGAATTCTACACAATTACGCTACTAAGATTACACACACCGTAACAGAATTCTCTCCCATTGAATATTCTCTCACTAGAGATAAGATTCTCATATGGGAAGTTGGTTACCAATGGTAACCTAATGACACTCTATAAAAGGGGCTTAAGGTCTCAGGTGAAGGTACACAATTCTGAATACACTTTTTGAATACTGAAGCTATTTGTTTCTTATTCTTTCATAAAGTCCTTACTGACTTGATCGTCAGAGTGTGACCGACCGTAAGAGAGCTCTTTGTCTCAACAGGTGAAGCACCAAAACAACTAAGAGAAATGCAGATTTCAGAAAAGACAGACCAAGCCTGAATCAGTCATCGAAGTCAACCGACGACCAAGTCAACCGACAAGAACAGTCTTATACTAAAATTTGAGTAAAAATATATACATAATCCATTATGTCTTTAAAATTTCTTTATTACTCACTTTTGTTTATATAGTGAATAAAAATATATACATAATCGTATTTAAATTTTGTTTCTTAATAGTGATGCTTTTATTTATTATAATAAAATAAATAATTGATACAATATTATTATAAAAAATCAATGACATCAAACAAATTTTTCAATCAAATTTATTCATTTTTCACTCTTTTTCTTCTTTTCTTTTCGCTGAAGATGTTTCTTAATTTTAGGATTTAGGTTTACGTGGTTTTAGGAAAATTTAGTATTAATAAAATATAGCTAATTTAGGTTGAACAAATGTAATTAATAAGGAAATTGAAAGCTAAAAACCTCACTTAAAAGTGCAAAATTCACAGAAAGATGAAAATTTATTGTAATTAAATGTTGTTAACTTTAAACTAAATCTTGTCAAGTTACCTTATGAAAAGTTTTCGGTAAAGGTTTAAGTAACCAATAAATAAAAAATAACATAAAAGAATATGTTTATATAATACTATAAATATATTATAATTTTATGAGCATGAATAGTTTTTTTGTAATTTCAATTTAATTTTAAATTGAAATCTTATTTGTTTACTTAAAGATAAATAATTTTAATTAATTTTTAGTTGCAATTATTTAAAACACTCTGAGATTTAATAAAATTAAATGAATTTTTGATTGAACATAAAATGTTATATGAATAAAAATGTGAACCACATAGATAATGTAAATATCATATAATCTAATTTGGTTGAACAATTTAAAAGATTGTCTCTCTCTGTAGCTGGGTCCATGTTTTGTAGCTGGGTCCATGTTTTGAAGACAAGACTGTGCTGGTTTGAGGGTCCGGATAAGATATTTGCCAGATCTCAAATCCAACAACTACGAATTTTTGTCCCCTAAAAGTTCAAAAACGCAATAATTTTGTCTAAAAATATAAATATATTCTTATCAAACTACATTTCATTATTCACTGAAAAGAAATATACTAATTTCTGATTTTTGTTTTAACCAAAACATAAAAGAAAACAATTTTTCTTTTGTTCTTTGTTCTTAGATACAGTAAATCTGAAAATGAATTTTCAAATTAGTTTTATATCATTATTATTGAATATTACTGTTTATTCCCTAAACACTTCAATTATATACACGCTAAGCAATTTCTTTGATTCTGTTATTTAGTACAGATCTGTGGATTTGAAGATACATAAATATGTATAATTTTTAAAATATAGAACACGGAGTGAATCAATATATTATACAATTATAAATTATGTAAATTGATAATAAAGATTTATATGTGTAAGTAAGTTTCAATTTTTTTTGAGCAAAAAGATTTTTTCATGGCTGGTTCAAAAATATTTATTCCTTATCTTTATTATCATAATAAAAATTTATACAATAAATTTGAGTTTTTAGAAAATTAATATATTTATTTTTTTTTAAAATTGTGTTAAAACCCTGTTAAAATGGTTAGAAATTCAATAAATATTTTTTGAATTGGACACTTAATCGATAAATGTCTTACAAGTGTCGTCTGAGTATCGTGTCTGATACATGTGTCCGACACAGACACATTATTTAAGAGGAGTATCCGAGCCTTATAGAATCTATTTCCCAGAAAAATCTATTTCACTCAATTTCTTTTATAAAAAAAATTAATATAAACTACTTTAGGTTTCTCCAATCCTTAAAAGAATCTAAATAAAAAAATTTTTATTGGTCACTCAAAATATTACAGGGTTCTTTGTTTTCGTTTTTTACCAGAATTTTGCAGACATATTTTCATCCCCAATCTCCATTTCCTTACACGTTATGCTACTGAAACCTAGAAATAAAATTATTGATTTCATTTACATTTTGAAATAATATAAACTATTTATATATTTTTTAAGAAGATTCAATTAATATAAGAGTAATTTTGAAAAAAAAAAAGTCTTGTATTTATTTTCTAATCATTTAGTTTCTTTCTACAGTTTTTATACCAAAATAAAATCAAAAAAAGGAAAAAAGGGTGAAGGTGAAATTGAAATAGATGCTAAATAACTCTTTACCATGAGCATGGGCAGAACTTAGTTTCATATTAATAGAGAATATTTGAATTTATTGAATATGTAAGTATTGATAATTTTTTTTTAAATTGAGTATAAGGATATAATGAATATATACATCATACATTTTTTTTAAATTATTAAAATAATTTAATTTATTTAATATTTTATTTTAAAATTTATATTGTGATTTCTATGTTAGTTAGAATGTAAATTTTTTTTTTCCTTTTTATTCTCTTATTTTGAATACAAATCTATTTTTTTTCTCTTTCTAAGATTTTTTTTCTGTTCTCTTTCTATCTCCATCCTTTTGAACCTCTAACACGATCACGTTCCTGCACCAGTTGGAAGATTCTAAAAATCGTATAAATCCAAATATATATATTTTGGTCATGAAATTCAATCCAAATATTTTGATAAATTTTTTAATTTAAATCCATATTTTTTTATTAATTTGAAATTTTATAAATCCAAATTCAAATATTTGGATTGGATTTTAAATCCAAATTTATATTTTATAATTTTTTTTATAAATCTACATAATATTAAAAAACTATTAGTATAATGTAATTTAAACTTTATCTTTTTTTTTATGAAGGTTAATTATTAACTTTTTTTAATGTTAAGCTTATGTTTTTAATGATTCATTAATTTCAATATTTTATTGTAGTTTAAGATTTGCATGTTTATGCATTTATTATTTATTTAATATATATTTAAATACGGAAGTTTAATTTACGAGAAATTTTTATCCGTTTTCTTTTTTATATATATTCAGATTAAATGTAAATTAAATAATTTTAATACGTTTAATTTAAAAAAAAAAATCATATTACATACACCTTAACTTTGAAAAAAAGAATGCTTAGTAAAAAAATTACTCCACTATTTTTATTAAGATAAAACATTCATTCATTTTCTATTTTTTTGTTATAAAAATCATTTAATTTTAAAATACTAAAATAAATTGTATAAAAGTGATCATTTTTCACTTATTTGATGCCAGTTCAGTAAGAAAAAATTTATTTTCAGAATTTAAAAATGAATATTTTCCATTTTCCCTCTCCAATAAAAAAAAATATATTTTTATTTCATGTATCTCTTTCCTTCTCTACATTTTGGTAAAATAAAAAATCTACTAAAGAAAACCATAGAAATAGTGCGTCACTGAAAGCCCGCAGAAAATTTGGACTCTGCATTATGGAACAGGGAAATTGGAGTCTACAACTTATATCCGCACCTCAAGCATTCACGTCCATGTTAAAGGTGATTGGATTTAGATTGAAAATTTGGATTTTTTAATTTTTAAAATTTGTATAAAAAGAAAATTTAATTTGGAACAAATTGAAATTAAATTTAAATAAATGATTTTTAATGGACCAGTACAAAGATGAAGCACTTTGATTTAATTAATTTTTTTTTCATTATATATATAATGAAAATTATTAAATAAAAATCAATTTTAAAAAAATAATAATTAATAACTATATTGACTAAATTAGATATTATTTTAGAGACTAAAAAAATTATTGGTACCTAAATAGTTTTTATTATTAATAAAATTTATAAACTAATTTCTAAATTGATATTTAATTAGCTAGTTTATAAATATTAATAATATAAAATACTTTAGATATCAATAATTTTGTTAGTCTTTAAAATAATATCTAATTTAATATAGTAATTAATTATTTTTTAACTTTAAATATGATTTTTATTTAATGATTTTATTATAGTAATATATAGAAAAAATATATAAATTAATCTTAAAGTATGAGATATTTAATTAAATAATTATATATAACCGGATTTAAGGTTGTTTTAGATGAAATTTATACTAACACTAACAAAATAGATTTAATAAAAAATAAATAAAGAATGTAAAATTTTACTAGCAAATTTTATAGGTTTTTCATTTGAATAACTAAATTATATATATATATATATATATATATATATATATATATATATAATGCTTAATCATGGTGGGAAAGTTATGATATCAAGGGATCAAGGGAAATGAATTATACATTATGAAGGGGAAATTGAAGAGGTTAAAGTTCGACTTAAGGAGTTGGAATAAAACAGTCTTTGGAGATGTTAATCAACAAAGAGTGGAATTGGAAAAGAGAATTCCAAACTTGGATGAAAGAGACGATGAGGGGGCTCTGAGTGTGGAAGATAGAGAAGAAAGGAAGCGAGTTTTAGTAGAACATGGGCAAGCTAGAGTTAAGCAAGAGGCGATAATGCAGTAAAAAGCAAGGATGAATTAGTTAAAACATGGTGATTTGAATACAAAATTTTACCATTATAAGATTAAGTGGAGAAGGATTCAAAATGGGCTTATCGGCCTTAGCGTTAGTTTTAAGGGTATCACAAGTGAGGATAATGAAATGCTGGTAGGAAACATATCTGAGGTTGAGGTTAAGGAGGCGATATGGAATTGCGATGGTTTTAAAAGTCCCGTTCCAAATGGTTTTAACTTTAGGTTTATAAAATTATGCTGGGATATTATAAAGGTTTGTTGAGGGTGGTAGTTGGTCGAAAGGAACCAATGCATCCTTTATTACATTAGTTCTAAAGGTTATAAATCCACAACATCTAAATGAAATTAAACCGATTTCTCTAGTGGGGTGTATGTATAAAATTGTCTCTAAAATCCTATCCTTAAGGTTGAAAAGGGTAATAGACAAAGTCATTGATTATAGGCAGTTTGCTTTCCTTGAAAGAAGGAGGTTGTTGGATAGTGTGCTAGTAGCTAGTGAGACCCTTGAGGAAGTAAAGAGAACAAAGAAAGAATATGTGTTGTTTAAGGTGGATTACGAGAAGATCTATGATTTGGTAAGTTGGGAGTTTATATATTATATGTTAGGAAGACTGGGTTTTTGTGAAAAGTGGATTGAATGGATAAAGAATTTCCTAGAAATTCTTTGATATTGGTTCTAGAAAATGGTAGCCCAACTATTGAATTCAACCCAAAAAAGGGTCTATGGCAAGGGGACCCCTTAGCACCTTTCCTCTTTCTCATTGCGGCTAAAGGGCTAATAGGGGCGGTTAGATAGTGAAAGAGAAGGAGTTAGTGGAGAGCATTGAGGTTGGTGAAAGGCGGATAAATGTGAGTATGTTGCAATACGTGAATGACACTATCTTTTTTTGTAAAGCTAATACCCAGAGTGTTATGACCTTGAAAACAATTCTGAAGTGTTTTGAACCCGCCTTTGGTCTTAAAGTTAACTACTAAGAGTAAGGTTGGTGGAGTGGGTGTGAGCTCTAATCATATTGTGTTTTATGCAACAATTCTTAATTGTGAAATTATAAAGGGGTGATGGTAGGAGGGAATCATAAGAGGCATGCTTTCTAAGAATGGGTGCTTGATAAGTTACAGAGTAGACTGAGATCTTGGAAAGGTAAGTTCCTCTCTTGGGCTGGTAGATTATGTCTCATCAAATCTTTCCTTACCTTCTTACCGCTATACTACATTTCCTTCTTTCGTATGTCGGTTACTGTGATGAAGGAATTGAAAAGGATACAAAAGAATTTTTTGTGGGATTGGAGTTCAGAGGGTAGGAAAATTGCCTAGGTGGCATGGGACAAGGTTTGTGAGTCGAAAGAAAAAGGGGATTTAGGGGTTATAGTTATAAAAATGTTTAATTATGCTCTTTTGGAAAAATGGAATTGGAAACTTAAGTCTGAAAAGAGTGACTTAAGGAAGGATATTATAGATTCTAAGTATGGTGGTTGGAGGAATTTAAGGTCCCAGGTTAGAAATAATAAGGAATCTATGTGGTGGCGGGACCTTAGGAAGGTATGGAATTTAGAGGAATGGGGTAATGATTTTGAAGACAAAGGAATGTGCATAGTAGGAGATGGGAAAGAAATTAAATTCTGGGAGGATAAGTGGATGGACAATGAATCTTTAATGCAAAAATTCCCTAGGCTGTTCTCGATTTCTTTAGATATTGGTTGCACCTTGTCACAAGTTGGGGAATGGAATAACAATAGTTGGTCGTGGAAGTTGGGGTAGAGAAAGGTTCTCTTTGTGTGGGAATCTAGATAAGTTTATCAATTATTGCAATTGTTGGATAACAAGAGGTTATTGGAAGAGGGTGAAGGTATGGTTGACAAGTGGATTTGGAGGAAACTAGCATCAACGATGTTCTTTGTGAAGGTAGCTTATAATTCTCTAAAAGGGGACGAGCAAGTTGAATTTTGGGGACTTCTTTATGAATTTCTGAAAGTTAAAGACTTTACCTTTGATGCAAATTACAACATGGAGGGTGTTAACTAATGCAATTGCTACTAAGGGCAATCTCTTGAGATGTGGCATTGCTCTGGTATGCAACCTTTGTCCTTTGTGTGGTGAGGAAGAGGAGACAATAAATCATCTCTTCTTCGAGAGTAAGGTATCTTTAAGAATTTGGGATCTCTGTTTTGAGTGGCTGGGGTTCTCCTCGGTCTATCATTAAGATGCACGAATGCATTTTATGTTGTTTAAGCCAATTGGTATGAAGGAAGCTTCTAATAGATGTTGGGGGGGATTTGGGTAGTAATTATAGGTGAAATTTGGAATCATAAGAATAGGTATATCTTTAAGAATGGGAGAGTAGATCTTTTAGAGATTTTTACTGTGGTACAAAAGAAAATTTGGTCTTGGTTTACGGCTAAGGAAAGATTGACAAACTTCTCTTACTTGGATTGGTGCTTGGAACCCACATGTTGTATGAAGTATTTGAAAACATGATGTTTGTGGAGCTTATATCTAACTTTTTGTCCAAGATTCAAAGGTTTGTTGCGTTCTACGCAGGTTTGTGGTTATGTGGACTTTTGTTGTTTTGTAAAGAGTATTCTGGCTCCCAGTTGGCTTAGTTTGTTTTACTGTGCTGGTAAAGATTCTTATTTTGAAGAAGAAGGTTGTAGGGTGGTTTTTTTGTGTGGGAGTGTTCTTATTTTGCACAGGTTTTTTGTCTTGCTAACTTGGGTGAGGGCTATCTGTTTGTCTTGCCAACTTGGGTGAGGGTTAGTTGTGGATTTTCGGTTGTTATTAGGGGGTATTTTACCATGTATCTGTTTTTATTAGCAGCTGGAAAGTTGTTAGAACCCTTCTGAGGGATGATGTATTTTTGTTTTGATATGGTCTTTTCTATATTTTTCTTACCAGTTTCCCTTAGGTTCGACTTGTTGATTTGTAGAGTATTGGAACCTCTTTTGGTTAGGTGTTGAGTATCTTGACTTTGACAATTTTTTGCATAAGGTTTTCGACATCATTGAAGTGCCTTATTCTATTTTATTTATTCTTTGACGATAAAAAAAACTTATTAGAAATTCTTAACAAACTAGAAATGTTAATTAACTTTGATGACATTATTGATATATTTTTTTAGTAAAGATGTTCAATTTTTCAAATAAACATGAATGTAAAATTCATACATTTTATAAATGGATTGAATAATGAAATTAATAAAATAAAATATTCTAGAAAATGTTCTATAAGTAGATTGAATGCACGATTTTTTATTTTTTTATAAAAAACTTTAATGTTAAGTATCACTATGCTACTCTATATCTCAGCTAGGTTGACACCTCAAGTAACAACAATCATTTGCCATCACACGAAAAAGTATTATTAAAAAAAAGAAAAAGAGAGAGAAAATACAATTAAAAGTTCCAAAAATAAAAGGTATTTGAATTTAAACTTAAGAAATTGAGCAAAGATTAATGAGAATGATTTAAAAAAGCTAAACAAAAATTATAAAATATAATATATGAACACTATTTGAAAATAAGTTAACATGAAAAGATGGATTACTTCTTGGAATTAAAGAGATTTGTGAACAAGAACATGAGATTCTTACTCTCTTTGCTCTTCTAATCCTTGTGTATAGAAATATGTGTTTGCATACTCTTGTCACTATTTATTTCTCTACATAACAACTACACTAGGTATACGTATTTACTATATTTATATTGAGTTTTATTGAATTTTTTGCTTTTTGGTGTGAAATTTTAGATCATGTAAATTTATAGGGAATACATATATTGAGATCTGTTTTCTGATGGATTATATTCAGTAATTTTTAAAGTATCCTTAAATACTTTTATTTATTATTTTTTATCTACAAAGAAAAATAAAATTATGTTTATCAAAGTTCAATGATGCACAACTTTCATGAAGATGAGTGGGTAATTTTTCTTCAAATATGTAACTGCTCAACCTTCTAAATAAACTTCCCTTTCATCTTTTCTTATTAAAACAGAATCCAAAATCCTTTTTTTTTTTTCATCAACGCATTTTACTTGAACTTATATTAGTTTAGTATTTTATTAATATATGGAGTTGCTAAATGAAAGTAAGAGAAAATGGGAGTTGTTAAAATAATTTTTTTCTTTTCATATATAAAATTGACTTTAGTTTACTAAACGACAAAATATGATTTCAGGAACTGTGGCGCAAAGGTTGATTACTGTGTACGTCAAAGTAAAGATTTGTGTGGAGGAGAGTGTGTGTACATCTTGCCAGAAGGAGGATGATAAAAGAGACAACATGAGAAAAATAAGAAGGATACATTAGAAAAAACAATAAATACTAAATTATTTTAATAATATTCTATTAATAAAATCTAGAAAGTTATGAAATTTAATTTCTATATAATGGTATAAAATTTCATGATTTGACCCAATAACCACCATTTCCTTTTCACATACTATTTAAGTCATACAATAATTATGTTATCCTTATCCCATAACGATGTAGATAACAAAATTACAATAAGCAAACACTTAAATCATGAAAATCAAAACTAAAACATAAGATAAGATTATTGTTCTTATAAAGTAAAGTTGTAGGCATGGAGCAACAACTTCATTGGCTTTGGTCTTTGATTATATTGTTCTTTTATTTTTTGAGGTGTATTTGTAAGACTCCAATGCTCAACTCCGTTTTAAGCATAATAGTGTTATAAGTTTTAAAATCAAAGTTTCATTATCTTCTTCCCAAAAAAATTTCCTATGGTTTTGAGTTTTAGGACGCTATATATTTTTTTTATCAATAACAAATAAGTAAAATAAAAGGGATACTTTAGGGATCTTCTAACCTTTATACAAAGTTCATATCCAAAAATACAATAGAAAAAATTCATCTAGCACAAAGACATATTCTTCTTTGTCACTTACTTTAACAAAACACAAAAGTATCTTAAAGTATAACATGCTGTCATTCTTCACTCCCAGCCACTATACGTTCTACCATCATCCTAAAAATCACATGATCAAAGCTACACCTAAAAAACTAGGCCAAAACTTATAGCTTTGCAACCACAAATTTCAGCTTTACAATCTTCTACCAATCTAACTTTGCTAAACCCTAAACCCTAGACTTTAGTTAAAGACATTACTTAATAGATTTGATAAAAAAAACGTATAATAAAGACATTGTATATCAGAATTTGATCCTGCCAACCTATATTTTATGTTGCAATCATTTGGCCATACATCCTCATTGATGAATAAATTTTATGTCCACACTGCATCAATATCCAGAAGCAACATTGAATAATTACTAGGCATTCTAACAGTAATGGCAACAAGGGTATTCCTCTCCTATCAGTTAGCCATCCTATCATTGCCTCTTTGCTAGCTCTACATAGAGTTCTGTTGCTACTCTCCATAAACCTCCTCATCTTTGCATCAAGCCAAGCCTTTTGTTCCTTCGTTATCTACACAATTAAGATAGCCTTCCTAGCCACTTGCTAAGATAAAGTCAAGTTGCTAAGAGATATAACCAAACTACAATTATGTATTAGAAATAAATCAACATTTACATTGCCCTATAATCCAATATAGATAGTCCCCCTCATTACCATAATCCTGTGGCAGACCACTACACTGAAATTCCTTGCCCTGCAGCCACAAGAAAAAACAAAAAATTCCCAACATTCACTTTTTGTCCTTCCATCACATTGCCACTCAAAACAGCTGCAATAAATCTACCAATGCCAAATTCTTATGTGTATCCAATATTGTTGAATAGTGACATCTCCAATCTGGAGTTTAGGATTTGCATTTCCCTGTCTAGCATCTTTGCATTGTCAAAATGTGTATTGGCATAGCTACTGACCACCCTGTTTACACCATTAAAACATTGGCAAAAGGTTTTTGAAGCCTTTCCCTGCATGTAACCTTAATATCATAAGGAATGTAAACAATTTAGAGGGTATAATACCCAGTCAGACTAAGCAAAGGTAAAGGCTTTAATTTTACTCCTCATCCAAGACCAAGTAGGGCCCTATATAATGTGGCCCAACTAAACCCAATTTATCCGCTAATCGTGATTTTGGTGTAATTATCGCGTGATATTAGCTTGATGACGTTAATAATTAATCGAAGATGTGGAATGAGATGATCAGAAGGTTAATTGGTCGGATGATTACGTGTACGTGGATATTCAACCTTCTAGTAACATAATTATCAATATCTATGCACGAAGAATACAAAAGTTACAACTATTGTAAAACCATATGAAGATATGAACAAATATTGAAAAAAAAAAAAAAAACAAAGTGTGCGCACAAACCTCTGAAACCCTTGTTTGCAGAGGATGAACGTGGGATAGAGTCCCAACGTTCCACAACCTAAGGGGACTTCCAGAAACGGTTCCTACCTTGGATGAGTCACTCATAACATGCTCTCAACAAAACCCAGAACGTGCTTGCTCTCAACGGATCCAGATTTGCTTCGCATTCTAAGGGAAGACTCAATCTTCCCCTCTGCAACAGCTCTGAACAATTGTGATAGGGGAAGCAGTTTTGCTCACGTAGTGGGATGCTGTTATTTTTCCTTCTATAAATATGAGATTTCTCCTTTGCTCCAAGCATCTCTCACTCACGCTTCTTCTCTTCTTCATCTTCCCCATATCATTCACCGTGCACTCTTCTTCTTCCTTTCTTTCTCTCTTCACTTTTATTCTTTTATTTTAAATTATAATATTTTTGGGTTTATTGGGTTCTTATCATTTAAGAGTAACTTGCTAGTTCTGATCCTCAGAAATTTCTGAGAAGTTCCTGTTATATTCTGGGGGACTTGTGTAATACACCGTGGATAAGTCCTTATGGACAGTGATAACTTACGCTTTGGGAAATCAATTTTGTTCGTGTTTTAAAGCCTTATTTACTACAATCGTAAGGAATTAAGGATGACAATACGGACAACAACAACAACTTTGCTCCAAAAACGTCAAACGTTGTTTCCGCAACACAAATAATTTTTGCGAAACCATTTTCGAATGTCTCGAAAATTGAAGTCTTCACCAGTTAGAATTTTCGACGCTGACAAGAACACGTGTCCATCCTAGTGGACATGTACGGAGTCGCTTTTGCACTTACGACTTCTAAACCCAACTCAAGCGCAACTGCGAAAGAAATTGATGCTTGGATCCATGCAAATAAGGTATGTCGTCACACCTTACTCAGTGTGTTATCTAACGATCTGTTCGATGTCTATTGCTCTTACAAGGAAGAAAAAGATATTTGGAATTCCTTTATCCTCAAATACACTGCCGAAGACGTTGTCAAACAAAGGTTCATGATTGGAAACTACTACTGCTGGGAGATGATCGAAGACAAAGACATAAAAATCCAGTTAAACGAATACCGCAAGTTGCTTGAAGATATCAAAGCAGAAAACATAGCCTTGCTTGATGAATTTGTGTTCGAACTCTTGATCGAAAAGCTTTCGCAATGTTGGACTGATTACAAACAACAACTGAAGCACAGACACAAAAAGATGTCACTATCACATCTGATCACCCACATCATCATTGAAGACACAAACAGGAAGGAGTGTGCTGTTGCAAAGGCCAAAACTTTGTCTGCAAAAGCGAACATGGTAGAAGACAAACCAACTCCAAAAAGGTACGAGAAAAAATCTGATCACAAAAAGAAATATAATAATAAATTCTCTCGTCCTAGTGGAACTAAATCCACTTTCAAGAAAAAGGATAATTGCTTTGTTTGTGGAAAGCCAGGTCATTATGCACCTCAATGCAGACATAAGGCCGAAAACGACTATCCTCCTAAGGCAAATCTAGCTGAAGGGGAAGATACAATTGTGGCAATTGTTTCACAAGTAAATCTTGTGACAAATGTGAGCAAATGGGTGGTAGACTCTAGGGCTACCAGACACATTTATGCAAACAGAAATGTGTTTACCTCCTGCACAAATGTGGGGGATGAAGAAAAATAAGTTTATCTCGGTGACTCCAGGACTAATCTGTCTTAGGAAAAAGGAAAGGTTCTTCTGAAGCTCACATCTGGTAAAACTCTAGCTTTGAGTGATGTGCTACATGTGCCATCAACTAGAGTTAATTTGATCTCTGTAGTATTGCTAAGCAAAGTTGGGGTTAAAGTTTCATTTGAATTTGACAAGATTTTTGTAAGGACCTAGAAACTTTAATTGGAATAAAAGTGTTATATTTAAATAATTTCAGAAGATGTTATTATTTAAAATACAAAGAGCTGATAATAGAAGTTTTGTAGTAGTCGGACCTCGGACGTCGCCTAAGATCTGGGGTCAGCTGGTAGAGGTCGGTCGGCTGACCATTGTATTAACCAAGTAGTCAGGTGCGATGACTTTATCATGAGGTAATTACGTGGGTGTGCTCGAGGAAGACATGTGGATCAAGAAGAGTAAAGGAAGAAAAGTGTAGCTTAGAAGCCTACGAGATCGCTGTTGTTGAAGACGGAGGTGATCTCCGACTTCTCTGGCACATAATCGCCTGTCGCCTAGAGGACACATGATCGCCAATCGCCTATGGTGTACGTGATCGATGGGAGTGCACTTAGTATGTGGTCAAGATGCTGGATCAACCATAGTGGGTTCCAAAAACCACGCGTATCAAGGTGTGGGTTAAGCCTTAGATACGCTGTGCATGCGAAGCTCTATGCTTGAGCATAAGAAATCGTCCTTAGTGTTGCATGCATGGGCGCACGAGGAGTAGTGCTGATCTATTCTTGGAAATGTGAAGCTACCGACGTCACCAAGCCATGTGGAGGTGATACCTTGGATGTAACAAAGTGGGATGAAGAACCTTCAGCAAGGCATGGCGATGTGTCATAAGTCATCGCCGGGATGAGAGACACGCGGGCATCGCCAAGGCGAGAGACAAGCGGGCATCGCCAGGGCGAGAGACACGCGGGGATCGCCAGGGCGAGAGACAGACGGTCATCGCCAGGATGAGGGACGCATTGGTCGTCTTCCAGGGAGAGACATCGGTCGTCTTCCAGGGAGAGACATCAGTCGTCTTCCAGGGAGAGACATCGGTCGTCTTCCAGGGAGAGACATCGGTCGTCTCCCAGGGAGAGACATCGGTCGTCTCCGAGGAAGAGACATCGGTCGTCTCCGAGGGAGAGACATCGGTCGTCTCCGAGGGAGAGACATCGGTCGTCTCCCAGGGAGAGATATCGGTGGATAGTCATCGCGCGAGCAGTCATCGGTGGAAGGTTATCGCGCGATGTCGTGTTTCACACAGATAAGGTGGGACCCAGGCTCCCAGCATGAGACGTCTTGCATTCGCGACACGTAGACAAAAAGGGTGTTTCAGAATAGTTAGCATCAGAGAGTTGGTATGCGCAGAAACCCACATGGTCATACTGTTCAAGGAAGTGTGCACGCAAGCTTTCCTGTAGAGTGGGTGGTGGCAGCGGCATTTCTGGGCAAGTTGGTTTAGATTCAAAACTCACTCCTGAGAGGCAGTGGAGGTTGCTGTGGTTCGAGAGTGATTGAGAGAGTTAGCGTTGGTTCCCTGTTCCTTTCCTCTCCTTCTCCCTGTGTTCATACGTCCTATCGAACCAGTTGAAGATCGGCGACTACCCTGGAAGACTGACGTTGTGCTCTGCAAGTTTTCTGCTCAAAGCGCTAAACAGAGTTAAGGCATCCTTGAATCTCGTTGGGTTGGAGCTCTTAGTGAAGTTTACGCTAGTCCAGGTAAGGGAAGCTAGCATTTTCGTTTATAAAAACTTTAGGCGAGTAGGTTCTGAAGTGAGGGCGACATGGTCGCCAGTTTCATATTCTTTTTCACGATGCTTTGTTTTTATGTGTAGGGCGACGTGATCGCCGGTTTTAATGTTGTTTTCGAAATTCCCTGTTTTAGTGTCGCTTTGAACTTGTTTGAGATTGATATGTGAAATGCATCTGAACCTTGGTAAGATTGTTGCTGTGGTTGGAATCGTTCATTTAAGTGTTGTATGGTGCATTGGGTGAATTGATGATAACTAGCTATCCTGTGTGGACTTCACTAGCTGTCCTGTGTGGACTTCACGAGCTGTCCTGTGTGGACTTCACTAGCTGTCCTGTGTGGACTTCACGAGCTGTCCTGTGTGGACTTCACTAGCTATCCTGTGTGGACTTCACGAGCTGTCCTGTGTGGACTTCACTAGCTGTCCTGTGTGGATTTCACGAGCTGTCCTGTGTGGACTTCACTAGCTGTCCTGTGTGGACTTCACGAGCTGTCCTGTGTGGACTTCACTAGCTGTCCTGTGTGGACTTTACATTGGTGTGGTATGTGTCTATGTGTGGTGAGTCAGTGGAAGTCTGACGTGAGAAAGAGAATTATTGAAATTTGATAGACACTTGATGGTTTATGTGAAACAAATAACACTTGATGAAATTGTGAAGTGTGTGAAATGAATGGGAAAATTGATGGATTTTACGCGAGTGTTTTAAATCTGTTTTATATTGATTTTAAAGTTTCGTACTTCAAGTTTTAGAATAGCTAGCTTACCCTGTGTTTTGTTCTGTGGCTGTTTTTCTTAAAACTGTGATGATCGTGTATTTTACACGAGAGCAGATGATGTTGCAGGTAGTCGAGCTCCTCAGTGAGCAGTTGGAGGAAGAGATCGCCTGTTTTCTTTTTATACTGTATTTTGGTTTTATTTCAAAACAGTTGATGGAATGTATTAAAACCCCTATAAGAAGGACATTTCTTTTTGAGATACAATGTATGGGATGATGTATTTTCAATATATATACATATGTTGATTTTATAAATTAATGTCTACGCTTATTTTATTATATAAATATGAAAAGACTTTGAGGGGCGTTACATTTAATGGTATCAGAGCAGTTCGTCCTTAGGATGACCTGAGGAGAGTGGGTTCATTGTGTTTCTTCTGCTATTGGAGTCTTAATAAAAGCTATAGTGAAAGGTTTTGAAGGTTTTCTTATTGAAATTTTGTGTGTGCTGTAGTGAATATATGCTCTAACTGAAAATTTTAGTATTAAGAATGAAAGGATCTTGATAAAGTAGTGAGGGTGCACACTCATAACTGGATCGAGATGATTCTCAATCTTAATTCTAAAGGTATGATGTTTAGCATATATTGAATTCTGGTGTGAATTATTTCATTTTATTGAGTGTTTTTGGTAATTGATTGAAAGTGGTTGTTTGGATTGATGGTTTTATACCAGTAGCTGTTCTGGTGTTATGCTTGATGTTATAAGTATCATGATCGGCTGATAAACTCAAATTCTAGATGACTTTGAGATGCTGACCTTTGTAAGGTCTAGATGTTACCTCCTGAATGAATTGATTTCTTATTGATCTCATTCTTATAGTTGTAGGGAATATAGAAACCAATAGTTTCAAAATCTGAAACGGAGAAAGATGGCTCGTAGACCTCCTACCCCTCCCCAACCTTCTTCGGAAATGAGCCAGATTGCCAAGGCTATTGAGATGATGGCAACTGCCATCCAACAACAGAATGTAGCAATGGCTCAGAATCATCAAGCTGCAATGCACCATTGGGAAACTGCTCGGTCGGTTGAAACAGCTTCCCATGTCGGTCAGCCTCAGGAACAGATGGGACTGATCGAGTTCATGAGGCACAACCCACCCAAGTTCAGTGGGAATGCTACCCCTGATCAAGCAGATCAGTGGGTCAGGGAGTTGGAGAAAATCTTTAGGGCGACCTCCTGCCCTGAAGAGAAGAAATAGGTATTCGCCACCTATCTGCTATCTGGAGAAGTCGAGTTCTGGTGGATGGGAGCTCAGCAGATGATGGAAGCCAGAGCTGATGTTTTAGACTGGGAGAGCTTCAGGGTGAGATTTCTGGAAAAATACTTCCCAGATAGTGCAAGGTTTGCGAAGGAAGCAGAATTCCTCAGATTGGAGCAGGGGGAGATGTCAGTGAATGCTTATGCTGCTCAGTTTGAGTACCTCGCCCGATTCTATACCCAAGCTACCTCTGAGGCTTGGAGGTGTAGGAAATTTGAAGAAGGACTGAAGCATGAGCTGAAGAGGACCATAGCACCTATGTGCATAAGAGAATTTCACGCCTTAGTGGAGAAGGCGATGATGGTGGAGACACTGGAGAAGAGTGACTCTCAGGTGATTAGGTCACACCCAGGGGGTTCTTCCAGTGAAAAGGCCAAGGTGCAGCAACAACAGAATAAGCCTTATGCAAGACCTCCACAGCATAGGGCAGAAGCAGCACCGCCCCAGTTTCAGCAGCAACAGCCCTGGAAACTCAGATGTTTCCATTGTGGTGGACCACACACATCCAATGTGTGCCCCAAGAGAAATTCAGAGAGAAGATGCTACATCTGCCGAAAGACGGGACACCTTGCTAGAGAGTGTCCTAACGGGTATAGGACGACTCAACCCAGTGGTTCCCAGCAGTTGAGGAACGAAGGCAGCAGACCTCAGGCAGCAGGGAGAGTGTTTGCCATGTCTGGAGCGGAGGCATCTCAGTCAGGTAACCTAGTACAAGGTGCTTGTTTATAGCTGGTAGATACGTTAGAGTTTTGTTTGATTCTGGAGCGACACACTCTTTTGTGTCAAATCGGTGTGCAACCGAACTGGGCCTTCTAGTGAAGGAGCTGCCGTTTGAACGGTTGGTCTCTACACTTGCATCAGGACAGGTTTTGACCTCCCCAGTTTGCTCTGAATGTCCAGTGATAGTAGAGGGACGCAGGTTCAAAGTGAATTTAATCTGTCTACCTCTTCAGGATCTGGATGTTATCCTGGGAATGGATTGGTTATCTGCCAATCACATTCTCATAGATTGCAGTAGGCAGAAAGTGGTGTTTCCAGATCTCCAAGAGTCAGATATGATATCTGCTTAGCGTGCATGGTCGGAGTTGAAAGAAGGGGCGACGTGTCTTGTGATCCTAGCTCAAGGGGGAGTGAAGAATGATGAAGATATGGGCTGTATACATGTGGTGAAGGATTTCGTGGATGTATTTCTAGAAGAAATACTTGGACTACCTCCTAAGAGAGAGATGGAATTCTCTATTGTTTTGGTACCTGGAGCTGGACCAGTGTCAATGGCTCCCTACAGAATGGCTCCAGCTGAGTTGATGGAATTAAAGAAGCAAGTGTAAGTTAGATTTAGTTGTACCAAGGTTTAGTTTAAGCTACATATGAGTTATGGAGAGTAAATAAGCAGTATGTTGAGGGTTTAAAAAGACTTAAGCATGTGTATCCATGGGAAGTACCAGAGTTAAGTTCCAAGAATGAAAGAATGAATTTTCTTTTATTTGAAGCTTGGAAGATGTTTATGTCGATGAAACAGCATGAGATGGCTCTAGCTTAACCACAAGCTTAAAAGGAAAAATGAGATATTGTATTTATGTCTAAGTTCAATTAGACAGAGAAATTTGCTAAAAAAATACTAGGTAGAGAAGTTACTGGGATAAGAGAGAAAGCTTCACGCAGAATGGATGCTGTTTTGTTGATCGTGATTTGAAAGATGATTATGGAAATGGTGGGTTGAGATTAAAGGCTCCTGATGCCGTAAGTCTCCTGAACTTGGCAAATGAGGATGCAGTTCTGCCTGTGAATGTAGAAGGGAAGGAGGTAATGGCTATGGATAAGAATAAGGGTAAGCCGTGTTATGATGATGTTGAGTTCTTCTAGCGATGTTAGTAAATTGCAGAAAGTTGGATGTGGAAGCAGAACTTTCCGTGCCTTGTGTTTCTAATGGGATGGGATTTGCAGCTAATCCTTTAAATGGGCAGTTGTGGTGGTCAGCGTTTCGTTTCTGATCCTAGAAACAATGTTGCATTGTCAACTGTGGCAACAAGTCCTCACCCTGAACACAGTGAGGGATTTATGATCTGCGTGTTGAATACTGAGCACCTTGAGATCCCATGCAATGCTAATATGGATGTATCCATTGGAATTCCTGAGTTAGCAGCTCTGAAATCCCAACCATCTGCTAAAGGGGTGGGTTTTTCCTGATCTGCTATTAGTAATCAAAGAAGAAATGAACCAGAGGGGCGCCTGAAGAAAGAAACCGTGCTCCCTCAAGCTTTGGTTGCTTCACCATCGGTTTGACAAGAAACGATGCCTAATGTGAAGTCAAGCTACAAACCGGTTGTTTCTGAACTGAAAAACATGAAAATCCTGGAAGAAACTCCATCTCTGCAGTTTCTAGAAAGAATAATAATGTTGATGTCAACCCAAGTCATTGCAGATCAGTTCATGCCAATGAAGGACATCTAAAACAAGAGGAATTAGAAGTTTTAAGGATCAAGTATTTGAGAAAGGTTTTCTGGTCTGCAAGTCTCTACTTCAACCAATGAAATGACAGATCAGAGGATTCAACTTGGGAGTTAGAAGAAACCATGAGAGAAGCCTATCCCTACCTTTTTTCCTTGTAATTCAATTTTCGAGGACGAAAATTTTTCTTGTTGGGGAGAATGTAAGGACCTAGAAACTTTAATTGGAATAAAAGTGTTATATTTAAATAATTTCAAAAGATGTTATTATTTAAAATACAAAGAGCTGATAATAGAAGTTTCGTAGTAGTCAGACCTCGGACGTCGCCTAAGGTCTAGGGTCAGCTGGTAGAGGTCGGTCGGCTGACCATTGTATTAACCAAGTAGTCAGGTGCGATGACTTTATCGTGAGGTAATCACGTGGGTGTGCTCGAGGAAGACATGTGAATCAAGAAGAGTAAAGGAAGAAAAGTGTAGCTTAGAAGCCTACGAGATCGCCGTTGTTGAAGACAGAGGCGATCTCCGATTTCTCTGGCACATAATCGCCTGTCGCCTAGAGGACACATGATCGCCAATCGCCTATGGTGTACGTGATCGATGGGAGTGCACTTAGTATATGGTCAAGATGCTGGATCAACCATAGTGGGTTCCAAAAACCACGCGTATCAAGGTGTGGGTTAAGCCTTAGATACGCTGTGCATGTGAAGCTCTATGCTTGAGCATAAGAAATCGTCCTTAGTGTTGCATGCATGGGCACACGAGGAGTAGTGCTGATCTATTCTTGGAAATGTGAAGCTACCGACGTCACCAAGCCATGTGGAGGTGATACCTTGGACGTAACATAGTGGGATGAAGAACCTTCAGCAAGGCGTGGCGATGTGTCATAAGTCATCGCCGGGATGAGAGACACGCGGGCATCGCCAAGGCGAGAGACACGTGGGCATCGCCAGGGCGAGAGACACGCGGGCATCGCCAGGGCGAGAGACATGCGGGCATCGCCAGGGCGAGAGACACGCGGGGATAGCCAGGGCGAGAGACAGACGGTCATCGCCAGGATGAGGGACGCATCGGTTGTCTTCCAGGGAGAGACATCGGTCGTCTTCCAGGGAGAGACATCGGTCGTCTTCTAGGGAGAGACATCGGTCGTCTTCCAGGGAGAGACATCGGTCGTCTCCCAGGAAGAGACATCGGTGGATAGTCATCGCGCGAGCAGTCATCGGTGGAAGGTTATCGCGCGATGTCATGTTTCACACAGATAAGGTGGGACCCAGGCTCCTAGCATGAGACGTCTTGCATGCGCGACACGTAGACAAAAAGGGTGTTTCAGAATAGTTAGCATCAGAGAGTTGGTATGCGCAGAAACCCACGTGGTCATACTGTTCAAGGAAGTGTGCACGCAAGCTTTCCTATAGAGTGGGTGGTGGCAGCGGCATTTCTGGGCAAGTTGGTTTAGATTCAAAACTCACTCCTGAGAGGCAGTGGAGGTTGCTGTGGTTCGAGAGTGATTGAGAGAGTTAGCGTTGGTTCCCTGTTCCTTTCCTCTCCTTCTCCCTGCGTTCATACGTCCTATCGAACCAGTTGAAGATCGGCGACTACCCTGGAAGACTGACGTTGTGCTCTGCAAGTTTTCTGCTCAAAGCGCTAAAACAGAGTTAAGGCATCCTTGAATCTCGTTGGGTTGGAGCTCTTAGTGAAGTTTACACTAGTCCAGGTAAGGGAAGCTAGCATTTTCGTTTATAAAAACTTTAGGCGAGTAGGTTCTGAAGTGAGGGCGACGTGGTCGCCGGTTTCATATTCTTTTTCACGATGCTCTGTTTTTATGTGTGGGGCGACGTGATCGCCGGTTTTAATGTTGTTTTCAAAATCCGCTGTTTTAGTGTCGCTTTGAACTTGTTTGAGATTGATATGTGAAATGCATGTGATATTGGAAAATCTGAACCTTGGTACGATTGTTGCTGTGGTTGGAATCGTTCATTTAAGTGTTGTATGGTGCATTGGGTGAATTGATGATAACTAGCTGTCCTGTGTGGACTTCACTAGCTGTCTTGTGTGGACTTCACGAGCTGTCCTGTGTGGACTTCACTAGCTGTCCTGTGTGGACTTCACGAGCTGTCCTGTGTGGACTTCACTAGCTGTCCTGTGTGGACTTCACGAGCTGTCCTGTGTGGACTTCATTAGCTGTCCTATGTGGACTTCACGAGCTGTCCTGTGTGGACTTCACTAGCTGTCCTGTGTGGACTTTACAGTGGTGTGGTATGTGTCTATGTGTGGTGAGTTAGTGGAAGTCTGACGTGAGAAAGAGAATTTTTGAAATTTGATAGACACTTGATGGTTTATTTGAAACAAATAACACTTGATGAAATTGTGAAGTGTGTGAAATGAATGGGAAAATTGATGGATTTTACGCGAGTATTTTAAATCTGTTTTATATTGATTTGAACGTTTCGTACTTCAAGTTTTAGAATAGCTAGCTTACCCTGTGTTTTGTTCTGTGGTTGTTTTTCTTAAAACTGTGATGATCGTGTATTTTACACGGGAGCAGATGATGTTGCAGGTAGTCGAGCTCCTCAGTGAGCAGTTGGAGGAAGAGATCGCCTGTTTTCTTTTTATGCTGTATTTTGGTTTTATTTCGAAACAGTTGATGGAATGTATTAAAACCCCTATAAGAGGGACGTTTCTTTTTGAGATACAATGTATGGGATGATGTATTTTCAATATATATACATATGTTGATTTTATAAATTAATGTCTACGCTTATTTTATTATATAAATATGAAAAGACTTTGAGGGGCATTACAATTTTTATGACAAAAAACAATGTTTTTGTGGGGAAGGGATATTGTGATCAAGGTCTTTTTGTATTGAACATCTCTGAAATTATTAATGAATCTGAGTCTTATGCTTATATTGTTGATTCATATGATATATGGCATGCTAGATTAGGACATGTGAATTATTCGTATCTTATGAAATTGCAACAACTAGGATTAATAAACATGCATGACAAACAAAATAGTAAATGTGATATATGTGTAGAATCTAAAATAACGAAGAAAACATGTCATTCTGTAGAATGTCAAACTGAACTTCTTGGTTTAATTCATACCAATCATGTAGATTTAAAACAAACCATGTCTAGAGGAGGTAAAACTTATTTTGTAACATTTATAGACGATTTTTCTAGATACACCAAAGTGTATTTAATTAAACATAAGGATGAAGCTTTTGACATTTTCTTAACTTATAAAGCGGAAGTAGAAAATCAATTGAATAAGAAAATTAAAAGAATTAGATCAGATAGAGGTGGTGAATATGTTTTATTTAATGATTATTATGTTAAATAAGGTATTATTCATGAAGTAACCTCACCGTATTCACCTGAATCTAATGGAGTAACTGAAAGGAAAAATATGACTCTTAAAGAAATGATGAATGTCATACTTATTAGTTCTAATGCTCCTGATAATATGTGGGGTGAATCTCTGCTTACCGCGTGTTTTTTGCAAAATAGAATACCACATAAGAAAACTGGTAAAGCACCCTATGAGTTGTGGAAAGGTTATCAACCTAATCTAAAATACCTAAGAGTGTGGGGATGTTTAGCTAAAGTGATGTTACCTTATCCTAAGAAAAGGAAAATAGGCTCTAAAACATATGATTGCATGTTCTTAAGATATGCGGAACATAGTGCTACCTATAGGTTTCTAGTTCTTAATAATGATATAATTGCACTTAACACTATAGTAAAGACAGAAAATGTTGAGTTCTTTGAACATAATTTTTCTCTAAAGAGTAGTGTTACATCTGAACAACCTATAAATAGTGCTAGTTATGCCATGAGTGAGGATGTTAGAAGAAGTAAAAGACAGAGAAAGAAAACCTCATTTGGAGATGACTTTTACACTTATCTAGTTGAAAATGATCCAATAAGTTTTTTAGAAGCTACTAGTTCTCTTGATGCTAAACATTGGGATAAGGCCATTAAAAATGAGCTTGATTCAATTAAGAAAAATAATATGTGGACCTTAGTAGATCTACCTAAAGGAGAAAAACCCATTGGTTGTAAGTGGATCTTTAAGAAGAAGTACCATCCTGATGGATCCATAGAGAAATATAAAGCAAGATTAGTTGCTAAAGGTTTTACTAAAAAACATAATATAGATTACTTTGATACTTTTGCCCCTGTTACTAGGATTTCCTCTATTTGCATGTTGCTAGCCCTAGCATCTATCCATAAGTTAGTAATTCACCTAATGGATGTTAAAACAACCTTTTGGAATGGTGAACTAGAAGAGGAAATTTATATGACTCAACCTGAAGGATGTGTAGTTCCAGGTCAAAAGGAAAAAGTATGCAAACTTTTAAAATCTTTGTATGGTTTGAAACAAGCACCAAAATAATGACATGAAAAACATGATAATGTTTTACTTGGTGAAGATTTTTCTACCAATGATGCTGATAAATATGTGTATTCTAGATTTGAAAATGATGAATGTGTCATTATATATTTATATGTGGATGACATGCTAATTTTTGGTACATGTAATAATATTGTTTTTAAACCAAAATTATTTATTGAATCTAAGTTTGAGATGAAAGACATGGGTGAAACAAGTGTGATTCTAGGAATTAAAATTATAAGGAAGGGAGATAGTACTATCCCAAAAAAAATACACTGAGAAACTTCTTAAGAAGTTTAGTTACCATAACTTCAAGTCAGTGAACACCCTTCATGATGCTAACTCTAAATTAAAGAAGAACAGAGAGAATCTATTTCTCAAATTCAGTATGCCCAAATAATTGGGAGCTTATTGCATTTAATGAGCTTTTTAAGACCAGATATTGCTTATGCAGTAGGTAGATTGTGTAGATACACTCAATGTCCTAGTCAGGATCATTGGGATGCACTTGCAAGACCCATGAAATACTTGAGAGGTACAATGGATTATGCCATCGAATATAGTGGATTTCCCGCTATGCTAAAAGGGTATAGGGATGCTAATTGGATCTCTGATTCAGATGAGACAAAATCCACAAGTGGTTACATATTTACACTTGGGGGTGGTGCAGTTACATGAAGATCAGCCAGGCAAACTATTATTGCAAGATCAATAATGGAATCTGAGTTTGTTGCTCTCGAGATGATTGATAGTGAAGCTGAGTGGTTGAAAAACTTCTTAGCAAACATTCCGTTAGGAATGAAACCAACCCTATTTGTATCAATGCATTGTGATTGCCAATCGACAATAGCTATAGCTAAAAATAAAACTTATGATGGAAAAAACAGACATATACAATTGAGACATAATTTAGTAAAGCAGCTGCTAAAGAGTGGAACGATTTCTATTGACTATGTCAAGTCAGAATAGAATTTGGCAGATCCTTTGACAAAACCCCTAGGGAGAAAGTTGATTTTAGAAACATCGAGGGGAATGGGACTTAAGCCACTTGCAAACAAACAAGTGATGGAAACCCAACCTTTGTGATTGGAGATCCCATGAATAAAGTTCATATGGGTAAAAACAAGTCACTTGTTAGTTCTGCTAGCACTAATATTGATTTAAAATCAATTTTGTCCATTCCTATGGTGCGTGTGAAAAGTGTTAGACACTGCATTATCGAGAGAATAAACTTTGTGGTTAGAATTTTGAGGTAAAAGAGTTTTAATGATTAATAAAGTTTTAATGATTTTTATATCCCTTATGGGTGGTGTATGATTTGCAGCATACACTTGATGAAATCACCTATATGAGTGTCAAGTGGGGCCGCTTGCATGAGATCTTGGCGAGATCTCTATAGCACTCATGAATACCGGGCACACGCATGGCCTAGTAAGCGCAACACAGTGATAACAAAAAAGTAATGTGGAGGTGTATTGTGATTGATAAACCTCTAACACATACTAAGTGTCTTGGTTCATATAGCTTGCTATACCAACTACATTATGTGTTAAGTTCATCAATCTAATAATGGTTCATATAACTTGCTATACCAGCTCTGATGCATTACATCTTAAATGAATCCAAAATCTTCTTTTTCTTTCTTTATCTCTATGTTTTATCTTTTGCAATATGTGGGGGATTGTTGTAAAACCGTATGAAGATATGAACAAATATTGCAAAAAAAATAAATAAATAGAATGTGCGAACAAACCTCCGAAACCCTTGTTCACAGAGGATGAATGTGGGATAGAGTCCCAACATTTCGCAACCTAAGGGGACCTCCAAAAATGGTTCCTACCTTGAATGAGTCACTCAAAACATGCTCTCAATAGAACCCAGAACATCCTTTCAACAGATCCAGATTTGCTCCGCACTCTCCGGAAAGACTCAATATTCCTTTTTGCACAACTTTGAACAACTGTGATCGTGGGGAAGCAGTTTTGCTTACGTAGTGGGATGCTGTTATTTTTTCTTTCTATAAATATGAGCTTTCTCCTTTGCTCCAAGCATCTCTCACTCATACTTCTTCTCTTATTCATCTTCCCCATATCACTCACCGAGCACTCTTCTTCTTCCTCTCTTTCCCTCTTCACTTTTATTCTTTTATTTTAAATTATAATATTTATGAGTTTATTGGGTTCTTACTCATTTAATAGTAACTTGCTAGTTTTGATTATCGGAAATTTCAAAAAAGTTCCTGTTGTATCTTAGAGAACTTGTGCAATACACCACGAATAAATTCTTACGAACAATTATAACTCATGTCTCGAGAAATCAAGTTGTTCATGTTTTAAATACTTATTTACTACAACATCTCCTTACATCACCTCAATATTACCAAAGTACAAATATAACTTAATTCAATAATATAACTTATTCATTAATATTTAACACTTACACTATGTTTTCAAATTCTTAAATTAGAACTTATGATATAGAGAGAAGAGAAGAGAAATAACATTACAAGATTTCAACAACTTCAATATTAAATTTACATTTACATCATCATTAAAAAAAATTATTTTGTCACTACGTCGAACATTTATCACTAAATACGTCGATTTTCCACCATGTGTACCTGTCATGTAAGATGTTACAAGCATCGTAGCCACGCACAGCAAAGTGACATTGTCGTATTCAGTGTCTGCAAGTTCACTACCCTCTGCAACCAACTTGTAACGTTCAAGAGATTCACTATTCACATCCTGTTCCTTTTCATGATTTTCTTTCTTGCATGTGCCACGTACACGCATGCAACAAATCAATTGCAACCAGAATTTCTCCCTTTCTTAACTCTTATCATTTTTTGACTGTATCTTCTTTGTCTTATTTGTAGTTGTTTTTTTATCAGTTTTACGTTGCATGCAACAAAACATTATACATCGTGAATATAAAATGTCAGGTAGTAATTATCAGAAAAATACAAAACCAATGAGTGGTCAAATTCCAGATAAATATTCTTCATGATGGTATCGTGTCAATACCAGGCTTGCTTTGCTTATTAATGGATACCAATGCCTCATCTTCTGAATATTTATCGTAGTGTCCGTTTTTTGGAGTTCAATATATTCCTTTTTTGATAAAAGAAAAAAAGATATTCTGTCTGTATCTTTAGATTTTGCTGCATTATTTTAAAGTTTGTTCATCATTGGTCAATCAGAATTGCCTCTAATTAATTTATAGTATATATAAAGAAATTTTGTTTTTCAAAAACAGTTTATTTTTCAAATCCTAACGACTTGGTGTAAAATGTAAGTAATATTTATATAAAAAAGAGTAAGTATGTTACATGCAAAGTTTTTTAACTTCTTACACTGAATATATAATAACAACCTTCCTTTTCGTTTATTTCTACTATATATAGGAAAAGGTTACGATTGAACTCCCACTTAAGAAAAGGTTACTATATATAAGAAAATCTTATGATCTTTGTACTTCTATATTCAAAAGTGATGGGTTGTTTTTCATGATGAATGTTCTTATTGAATAAATGAGAAGAAAAAAGTGGTGAAAGCAATGGATGATATGGGTCAAGGGGCTCATATAGAGATATAGATTCGGAAATTTTATCAAAATGGTGTAGGTTTTTTTGAGATTTACGTAAATGGGCAGATTTAGAAAGAATTACAGGAATGAACATTTTTTTTGTCAAAGTTGCTAATAGTGTAGACAACATAAATTAAATTCATTAATCTTGATGCACGTGTCTTTTTAATTAAAGTTGACAAACGGATTGACAACTTCAGTTTAAATAAAATTGAATACTGGATTGGCAACTGCAATATATTTTATCTCAATTAAAGTTGCTAATTCAGTTGATTTTATCTTTTTTAAACAAATGATAATTAATATTTTTAAAAATAAAAATATATAATTAAAAAATTATTTTATAAATAGTACCAAAATTTAATTTTGTTTTATTTAAGAAAATTGTAGTGGCCGGACGTCGGCACATGAGTGAGAGGTCGGCACAGGAGAGGTCGGCATGGTAGAACCCACAGAGGGGTCCACAAAATTACACGTGTCAAGGTGCGAAACCAGATTCACAGATATGCCATGCATGCAGGATGTGTTCAAGACGTAAGGCTCTGACATGATAGAATTATCCTTAGAAACGCATGGGAGGCATGTGAAGGGTTTGAGGCACGTGAGATATTAAGTTATTAGATAAGTTTGGGCTGGCGGCGCTGGGTTAGGCACTGAAACCCTAGCGGCCACACCTTAAGTTACGCACTCCAAAAAAGAGATAGGCTCACGAGAGTGGCACTCTAAGAAAGGAAGGTTGCCACGGGATTATAGGGGAATTGTACCCTAGAATCCCGAAAAAGGTAACCCTAAATTCACTAGAGGTAGCGCTTGGGCAGAGGCATGTATGCGGTAGGTAACCTAAAAATAGCTATATAATGGGGTAACGCCCAAGGTAAACACAGGTTCACACACCAACACAATTCTTTGCAAGCTTAGAGTTCTCACACACTCTCGGCTTAAGATATCTTAGTTGTTTGATGTTTTCTTGCCCTGTACTGACTTGAGCGTCGGAGTGTAATCACAGGTAGGGCCCCTCTGCTTCAACGGAGCCACCAATCCACTGTAAGGTAGAGAGGAGTCACTACCTACTTCAGAGTCAACGGCAACCGAGTCAACTGACAACAACATTTGGCACCCACCGTGGGCCCCATAAAACTAGGTCCCATCCACAGTCGTGATCAGTAGAACCAAACAACATGAGGAGTACAAGGCAAGGTGGCACTGGAAGGGATGAAGGTGATCAAATTGCAACCATCCAAGAACTCATGCAGACGATCCGCAACCTTCAGCAGGCGTTTGCGGCGTCCACTGCCAACCAAGATCAATTTAGGACAAACCTAAACGCATCGTTGGCGGCAAACGAAGAACTACACAGGGCCAATGATGAGTTGAGGAGAGGGATAGGAGAACGTGCGGTGGCGGATTCAGGGGTGCCACCTCCAGGTAGGGTTCGCCCTATGCCTTTCTCTCCAGAGATCATGGAGACGGTTATACCAGCGTTCTTTGTGATCCCAAAAATCTCCTTCACTGGGGTCGAGGATCTAGAGGCCCACATAACGACTTTCCACAACCAGATGATGATCTCTGGAGGAACGAATGTTATGCACTGTAAGCTATTTATGGGTACTTTTGTAGGCACGACCTTGAACTGGTTCTTCGGGCTCCCAAATTGACACATCACGTCTTTTGGCCCGTTCACGGAGTTGTTCAAGAAACAGTTCATTGTCAACCGCACGCGCCCACCTGTCGCGTTCGATCTCTTTGACATAAGGAAGTTGCAGGAAGAACCACTGAAAGACTTCCTGAACCGATTTGCGGCACTCGTGGTCAGATTGCAGACAAAAGATGAGGCCATGGTCGTGCATGCATTTGAAAGGGGGATCCTCCCAGGACCCTTTAGTGACGCGTTGATAAGGTGTCCACCCAGGACGTTTGAGGAGATCCAATGCCGCGCTGTGGCACATATCACTGCAAAAGGGCGCGTGGTGGAGAAGCGTGCTAGGGTGGAACCACCGAAAGCCCATTTACCAGGGCGCGCTCAGCCCTTGAGGGTACATGAGGCCACCACAGGGAAGAAGGCCAAAGCAACACCGTATGAGCCCAGAAAGCCTAAGCCCACGAGGCACAGTTTCAAAATAGAGCTCAAGGAATTGATAGTCATCCCCAAGGTGGCAAACAGGTTGAAATTTCCCCCGAAGTCTTACAAGAAGCTGGGCCCACACAAAAAATAATGGTGTGACTTCCACCAAGCGCATGGTCACACTCTAAGCAATTGTCTCTCCTTGGGGTATTAGATAGACGACCTGGTAAGGAGCGGGTTTCTGACGGATTATTTACAGGAACTTCAGGGAAACTTTGCGTTGACGGCTCCTGAGGCAGACCAGGGGCACGAGGTACCCATCCATGGGGAAATCAACACTATCTCTAGGGGTTTCTTGGGCGGAGGGTGTACCGCCTCCCAACGAAGGATGTACGCCAAAGAGGTAATGGCTGTTGGGGAAATAGACCTCGACCGGTTTCTCGAGCCTGACCTCACTTTTACAAAGGCAGATAAGGCAGATGTGGTCCCACATGACAATGACCCCATAGTGATCTCAGTGGTGACCGTGGGAAGGAGGGTACACCGAGTCCTGGTCGATTAGGGAAGCTCGACAGATGTGATCTTTTAGCCGACCTTCAACAAACTACAGTTATCCCCCGACCAGCTGAGGCCTTATGACAGATGTTTGTATGGTTTACAGGAGACTAGGTGGAGGTCAGAGGATACATTGAGCTAAGAACCACGTTCATAGACGACAAGGCATCTCACACAGTTAACACCATGTACCTTGTAGTCAATGCACCATCCGCTTATAACATTCTTTTGGGTAGGCCTACTTTGAATAGGTTGGGAGCAGTACCTTCGTCGAGACACATGAAGTTAAAGCTTCCCTCTCTTGATGGTGCGGTGTGTTAGGAAAGATGGCTTTAAACTAGAGGGGGGTGAATTGTTTAAAGAGGTTTTCGCAAACTTTGCCAAGCTAGAATGAATATCTTTCAGAAATCAAATGATTAAGCAATTCAATTTGCCAAAACAGCACTGCTAGGAAAACAATTGGTTGTTTCTTCGAAACAATCGGTTGTTTATACCAGCAAACAACAAACAAACTGAAATTAAAGAGTTAGGGATAGAGAGATTGTACACAGATGTTTATACTGGTTCACTCCAACCCAGAGCTACATCCAGTCTTCTCAGAAACCCTGAGGAAAAACTACTAAGCAATCAACACTAGATTACTTACACACAACCAAGAAAGTGACCTTGAACACCCTCAAGAAACACACTTTCCTTGGTCACCACACCACACTAAGAAAGCTGATCTTGATCCCCTCAAGAACACACAGCTCTTCTTAGCAACATCACAAACGAATGTTCACAGAATTACAAGGATTACACTTGTTACAGAAGCAATCTGAAATCAGTAGAAGAGAATCCTATCTCAGCACTTTGATCAACCAAAACTCTAAGCAATCTCCAACTCTTAGAAAAACTTTCACAATTCACTTAGATTCTTCTAAACTCAAATCTGTTTTTCTGTATATATATAAAGAACATGTTTGTAATCAAATCTTAACAAACTCTTAATTGCTTTAGAAAGATTGGTCAAAGCATTTAATGACTGGAGCGTATGAATTAAAACCATTTAGAGCTCAGTCAAAGTCAAAACTATTTTCTGTTATAAAAACATAACAAACAATCGATTGTTTCCTTGAATCAATCGGTTGTTTTGTTACTTAACCAATTTTCACACTTCAAAACAGTTTTCAAAACACCTAAGCTTAAACAATCGGTTGTTTCGATAAAACAATCGGTTGTTTTAACTCAGTTTGAAAAAAACACTTTACTTTGTTTGAAAGTTGAGATGCTTGAGCTTTAGATTCAATCAAAGGTTGAGTTACACAACTCAAACTACCCAGATCCTAACTAAACCAGCACAGCAACAACAAGCACAACAAAAGCTTCATCATCCTCCAAAGGATTTGGATTCTTCAAAACCTTGAACACCACTTGGTTCAACACGGTGATTACTATGAGGTCAGACTAGAAGACAGCTAGAAAGTGCTACAAAGACAGCCTCAAAACCAAAAGAGGCGTATGTGATGTGACCGCCGGGCCGCCCAGGGACAAGGAGGACATCCGCATAGAGGTCGCCCCAGACAGGCGTGCCGAGCCCGGGGAGGAGGTCGTGGAACGAGAGGTCGGGGGTAAGCCCTTCAAGCTTGGCAAGTCATTGAGTCAGGAGGCACACGACTAGGTCGTCGGGGTCTTGCCCCGACATCTGGATGCCTTTGCGTGGACTGCCTCAGACATGCCAAGAATAGACCTTGATTTTTGTGTCACCGTCTCACCATGGACCCCCAGGTCAAACCTGTCGGCCAAAGACGACGGAAGTTTAATGAAGAGAGGCGACAAATCATCAAGCTAGAGACCCAGAAGTTGTTGGAGGCCGGTCACATAAGGGAGATCCAGTACCCTGAGTGGCTGGCTAACGTGGTGTTGGTAAAGAAGGCTAATGGCAAGTGGAGAATGTGCGTTGACTTCTCTGATTTGAACAAGGCCTGCCCCAAGGATTCATACCCGCTTCCTAGCATCGACGCCTTGGTAGACAGCGCCTCAGAATGCAAACTCCTTAGTTTTTTGGATGCGTTTTCTGGGTACAACCAGATACAGATGCACCCAAAGGATGAATGCAAGACGACGTTCATGACAGAGCACTCCAGTTACTGTTACAAGGTGATGCCTTTTGGTCTGAAAAATGCAGGAGCCACGTACCAGAGGCTGATGGACAGAATACTCGCCCCTATGGTTGGGCGAAAAGTGCAGGCATATGTGGATGACATGGTCGTCACCTCCCAGGAGAAAGACCAGCATGTGGCTGACCTAGAGGAGCTCTTCAGTACCATTTCAAGGTATAATCTCAAGTTGAATCCTGAAAAATGTGTGTTTGGGATGGAAGCAGGAAAATTCTTGGGATTCTTGTTGACTAAACGAGGAATAGAGGCTAACCCAGAGAAATGCACAGCCATAGCGAAGATGAGGAGTCTAGTTTCTGTGAAGGAGGTACAAAAGCTAACAGCTCGGCTAGCCGCCCTGTCACGTTTCGTTTCCACAGGAGGCGAAAGGGGTTACCCTTTCTTCCAATGTCTGAAAAGGAACAGCAGGTTTGTGTGGACTGCTAAGTGTGAAAAGTCCTTCCTCGAATTAAAAGAGTATCTGGCCAGTCTTCCAGTGTTGCGTAAGCCACGGCCAGGTCTCCCACTTCGCTTGTACTTCGCCATCATTGAAAGGGCGATCAGCTCGGTTCTCGTCTAGGAACAAGACCAAGCACAGAGACTAATATATTTTGTCAACAAGGTCTTGCAGGGGCCTGAGGTACGATATCAGGTCATTGAGAAGTCCGCAAGACGGCTCCGTCATTACTTCCATAGCTTCACGATCATTGTAATGACGGACCTCCCCATCCAAAAGGTCCTGCAGAAACCAGATGTTGCAGGGAGAATGGTTCGTTGGGCGGTAGAATTATCTGAATTTGATTTGCAGTATGAACCACAAGGACTCATCAAGGGTCAGGTTTATGCAGACTTTGTGGCAGAACTCTCTGCAGAGGCCACTCAGCAAAAAGAGGCAGGTTTTAGGTAGGTTCTCTCAGTCGATGGGTAGTCGAACCAGTAGGGTAGTGGGGCTGGAGTGATCTTGGAAGGACCAAGAGGAGTCCTTATGATGGAAGAGGCCCAAGCCCAAGCCCAAGTCCAAGCCCAAACCCATGTTCAAGTCCAAGACCTAGCTCAAGCCCACCAAATAGAAGATATGGGCCAACTTCAAGGGCTATGGCAAGAAGAATACAAGAGGATTGGAACACTGCTACTGATCGCAGAGAGACTTTCCTCTACATGATAAAGATGCCATAAGTTTAGTGTAGAAGTAGAATTTAATTTTCTTGTCAAAATTAGAATAGGAAAATAATTGTAATTTTCTTAGAATTAATTTTGGCACCTAAAACACCAACCTAGGTTAATTTAGGGTTTTTAAAACCACTAAATTAACCAAGGCCCATTTGGAAAGCCTAGAGAGGGTGAGCGTGAAACACTAATCACACCCCTCCCTTGTGCTCTCATTTTTAGGCTCCACCTTGAGGAGAATTTCATTTTGAATTTCCCTCCACTTTCATTTGAATTTTCAGCCCTCTAAACACTATAAATAAGAGGGCTTGGCTCATGTAATTCTCAAGATTAATTTGAGTGAAATTGCTGCCAACTTTGTGCCAATTATCACTCTTGTCTCCTACCTCTAGGATAGACACCTTTAGTCTTCATTCTTCATCTAGTCAAGTGAGATGGCCTCACCACTCACTCTCCACACCTAACACTTCACCTTCAAGGAAACCACAACTCCTAGGAGCTCCTTGCACATATTCAACCATAGCTTCCGCCACCTTCAAATTCGTTTTCAGGTCATGGAAGAAAGCACTCAAGCTAGGCTACATCAAGTGGTATCTAGAGCCATGGTTCTTCAAGAGCTAAGTGTCTTCTAATTTTTATTTTATTCTGTGTTGTTCTTCATTAGATCCTTGAATGTCTTGCTATTTTTGCAATTTAATTTTGATGTGAATGCTGTTTGGATGAATCCAATCGGTAGAATGTGTTCAACTTGTTCTTGAGCTTCTAATTTCAATTTTGTGTAGGATCTTGTGTGTTTTAGTGTGCTGCTTGATTATATTTGGATTTTGAGTCTTTCTTGCACATTTTAATTGGTTCAATCTGTTTTAATTTGAGTCATTTTGATTTTGAGATCTATACATGTTTTGTTAAGTCATGTTTCTCCAAGAAATGTCATAAAATCCTAATAGTACTTTTCTTGATTGATTTTGTTTCTTGATTTGATCTTGAGTCCAATTTTTAATCTGAATTGTTTGATCCTTTGGTGCATTTTTCTTTTAGATTTGAGTTCATATTTGTGTGATAGATCCATACAAATTCTTATACAATCATTCTATTGTGTTTTTGCAAGTTTTCAACTCTGTTTTTAATTCCAGATTAGGATTTCTAAACTGTGCTGGCTGTTTTTCATTGTGAAAATTAATTCCGTTGGAGAAAAATTTTGGAAATCTGGATCTGAGAAGTTTGATGTCTTAGAAAAAAAGGTAAAAAAAAAGTGAATCAAAATTCGAAGTGAAAAAAAATGATAAATCAAACAAAATTGGTGTTCAAAATTGGCGTGAAAAAAAAAACGGTAATATGGCACCAGATTTGAAATTTTTATTATAACTGATTGGTGCATGTGTTTTGTGTGATTCCAACGCCAAAATTTGGTTAACATCTTGAGGTATTTGTGTTTAAAATTTAAATTCAAATTTGAAAAATATAGCTCAGCATAAATCGTGTAAGTCACGTTTTTTGACACTTAAATTCTAGTAGTTCAGTTTTGGTTTTTGTAATCCAATTCTAGTACCTTTCCCTAGGTTCATTTTGTGTGCTAGCTTTGTTGATTACCTTATTTTGCCTAATTCTCAATTTTTCTTCAATATTCCTTCTAGTTTTGTCACATTTAAATTCCTTTGTTGTTGTCCAAATTTAAATTGAGTTTTTGTTGCTTTAATTTTTTATTGACCTCTTAACTAGTGGAAGTTTTCAAAAGGTGCTTGTTAAGTTTGGAGCTAACCTTTGTGGTGAGTGCCATTTTTACTTAGTAGGTGCTGAATTGATTACTTTAGTGACTATCCTAAAAGAGGTAAAGCAAAAGTGCAACAACAAAAATATACAAACATACATCAAAGAGAGGAGTGCAAAGTAAAAAGGAGGAGTACCAAAAAGAAAAGGAAGCATAGAATAGGATTCTAAACTTTTGTAATTCAAAATTTCCATTGTATTTCTTTTGAGTTGTAAGTTGTTAAACATTCAATAATTAGTGGAATTAATCACGCCAATTAGACGGTGAGTGTGTCTTCAAAGGTTCTAAGTGCCAAAGAAGCCTCACCTTAGGAATTCGCCTAGTTTAAATGCTTTTGAATTAGAGTTAATTGTTTATTGTGATTAATTGTTTTTAAGTAATTTCGTTTTCTTGTATTAAAGCTTGTGTTTTCATTCTTGATTGTGCTCTAAGTGAATTACTTAGAGAAAGGTTTGTGAAAGTCTTGAAGGATAGAATCTGGCTAGGAAAGGCTTGGTACTTAAGTGATCCAAGTGATCCACCTCCCTTTCCTCGGAATCTACCTACATTACTCCACCTATCTTTCTTGTGGTAAATTGCTTTTAACACATAGCTTTAATCATGTCCACTCATTCTCCTAACTCTAGTGAAGATGATAGAAAGTCAATCAAATCTCTTTTAAAACAATTAGCACTAGACTTTCAATCACTTTCATATTGACAACTCCAACATGAGACCCAGCTCAAAGAGAGGGATGCTCATGTTGCTTTGTTGGAGAACGAGTTGAGGATGGTTAAAGAAAAAGATGAATGCACCCATAAAACAAAAAGAAGTTCACATGCATCTAGCTCTAGGGGTAGTGATTCTCTTGGTGAACAAAGCCTTAGGATTAATGAGTATTATCAACCACCCCCTAGGAGAGCTAGAAAAGAAAGTAGTAAGGAGGTTAGGGTAGACTTACCTTATTTCCATGGGAAAGAAAATGTAGAAGCTTACCTAGATTGGGAAATGAAGGTAGAACAATTATTTGCTTGCCATAGAGTAAGTGAGGAACGAAAGGTACCCCTAGCTACCCTTAGCTTTCAGGGAAATGCTATGTATTGGTGGACTTCCTTAGAGAGAGATAGGCACCTTCATAAGGACCCTCCCATAGAATACTGGAATGACCTTAGGGGAGCCTTAAGACGCCGTCATATCCCTTCCTACTATAATAGGGAGTTAATGGACAAGCTCCAGAGACTCCAACAGAAATCTATGAGTGTGGAAGAATATAGGCAAAAAATGGAGCTTTATATGATGAGAGCCTCCATTAGGGAGGAAGAATCCACCACAATAGCAAGATTTTTTAGTGGACTCAATCTTGAGATTAGAGATAGAGTTGAACTTTTACCCTACAGAGACTTGAATGATTTAATTCAACTTTGCATCAAAGTTGAACAACAAAATTTGAGAAAAATATCAAGTCGTAGGGAAGGTTCATATTCTAACTCCTATCCCAAGAGAGAGTATAAAAGGGAGGAACCCATAAAAGAAAAACCAAAAGAAACTCCCAAGAAAACAGAAATAGATACCTCTAGCTCACAACCCCGTAGCAGAGACACTAAATGTTTTAAGTGCTTTGGTAGAGGTCATATAGCTGCCCAGTGCCCAAACAAGAGAACCATACTCTTAAGAGGGAGGGATGAATATAGTAGCCAAAGTGAAGAAGTTAGCGGGGGAGAAGAGAAAGTAAATAGTGAGGGAGTGTATCCATGTGAAGAGGAGTTAATGATGATCCGTAGAACCCTCAACAACCAACCTAGTGTGGACCAAGAGTCACAAAGCGAGAACATCTTCCACACAAGATGTAAAGTTTTTGAAAATGTATGTTCTCTCATTATGGACAGTGGTTCCTGTTGCAACTGTTGTAGCTCTAGGATGGTTGAGAAGCTCAATCTATAGGTAATACCTCATCCTAAACCTTATAAACTTCAGTGGATAAATGAAGATGGGGAATTAACTGTAGATAAGCAAGTGAAAGTCGAGTTCTCTGTGGGAAACTATAAAGACAAAGTTTTATGTGATGTAGTTCCCATGGAAGCTTGTCATATTTTATTGGGTAGACCGTGGCAATTTGATAAGAAAACTATGAACAATGGTCTTACCAATGAGATTACTTTCACTCACAGGGATAAAAAGTTTGTACTCTATCCCTTATCACACTTATAGGTGATAAAGGATCAAGTACAAATGAAACTCAAAAGAGAGGAAGAAAAAGAAATAGAAAACCAAGAAAAAGCCCTTAGGGAAAAAGAGGCGTGGGAGAAGAGTGTTCCTTCCCACTAGGTCATTCAGAAGGAAGAAAAAGTTGAAAACAAAGTTAAAAAAATACTTCTTTCTGAGCAACCTATAGGCCTCCTGCTGTGTAAAGGAACACTTACATGCACTGCCACATCTTCTAAAACTAGTATTCTACCTCCTCAGGTAAAAGAACTTTTAAAAGAGTTTGATGATTTATTTCCTAAGGAAGGATTATTGGGACTTCCCCCTTTTAGAGGAATAGAACATCAAATAGATTTAGTTCCAGGAGCTAGTCTTCCTAATAGACCAACTTATAGAACTAATCCTGACAAAACCAAGGAGATAGAATCACAAGTTCATGATTTGTTGGAGAAGGGTTGGGTTCAAAAGAGCCTCAGTCCTTGTGCTGTACCTGTCTTGTTGGTGCCTAAAAAATGATGGCAAATGGAGAATGTGTTGTGATTGTAGGGCCATCAATAACATCACCATCAAGTACAAGCATCCAATTCCAAGACTAGATGACATGCTTGATGAATTGCATGTGTCCACTATATTTTCCAAAATTGATCTTAAGAGCGGATATCACCAAATACGAATTAAAGAGGGTGATGAGTGGAAAACCGCTTTTAAAACCAAATTTGGGCTATATGAGTGGTTAGTGATGCCTTTTGGTCTCACTAATGCACCTAGCACATTCATGAGGCTAATGAATCATGTCTTGAGAGATTGTATAGGTAAATATGTAGAAGTTTATTTTGATGATATCCTAGTATATAGCCAAAGCCTAGAAGCCCACCTAAGTCACCTTAGGGAAGTTCTCTTAGTGCTTAGGGAGAATAGTCTTTTTGCTAATATTGATAAATGTACCTTTTGTGTTGATAGTGTAGTGTTTTTAGGTTTTATAGTTAGCAAAAATGGGGTACATGTTGACCTCGAGAAAATCAAAGCCATTAAAGAATGGCCAACCCCACAAAATGTAGGAGATGTTAGGAGTTTTCATGGATTAGCAAGCTTTTATAGAAGATTTGTGCCTAACTTCTCGAGTCTAGCTTCACCACCCAATGAATTAGTGAAGAAGGACACTTCATTTTGTTGGACTGAGAAGCAAGATCAAGCCTTCAAGAGACTTAAAGCTCTGCTCACTAATGCCCTTGTTTTAGCTCTACCAAATTTTGCAAACACTTTTGAGCTAGAATATGATGCATTAAGAGTAGGCATAGGTGCGGTATTGTTGCAAGGTGGACACCCTATTGCTTATTTCAGTGAAAAACTCCATGGGGCCACCCTCAACTACCCAACCTATGATAAAGAGCTCTATGCCCTTGTGAGGGCCTTGAAGACTTGGGAACACTATCTAGTATCCAAAGAATTTGTAATTCATAGTGATCATGAGTCTTTAAAATACTTGAAGGGTTAGCATAAGTTGAAAAAACGTCATGCAAAATGGATGGAATTTCTTGAAAAATTCCCTTATGTTAACAAATACAAGAAGGGCAGTACTAATATTATGGCTGATGCTCTCTCCAGGAGACACGCCCTCTTTTCTAAACTTGGTGCCCATATTCTTGGATTTGAAAACATACTTGAACTGTATAAAGAAGATCGAGACTTTGCATCCACTTTTGTTAAATGTGAACATAGAGCACAAGGAGGATTTTATGTGTCCGAGGGTTATCTTTTTAAAGAAGGAAAACTCTGTATACCCCAAGGAACACATAGAAAGCTTCTTGTAAAAGAAACACATGAAGGAGGTCTCATGGGCCATTTTTGGAGTTGATAAAACTCTAGAGCTTTTAAAAGGAAAATTCTTTTGGCCACACATGAGAAAAGATGTTCAGAGACATTGTTTTAGATGCATTTCATGTTTAAAAGCCAAATCTAAAATAATGCCTCATGGACTCTATACTCCTTTGCCTGCTGCAAGTGCTCCATGGAAAGACATTAGCAAGGATTTTATTTTAGGACTCCCTAGGACTGCAAGAGGTTTTGATTCTATTTTTGTGGTTGTGGATAGGTTCAGTAAGATGGCACATTTTATACCATGCCATAAAATAGATGATGCAAACAATATCCCTAAACTCTTCTTTAGAGAAGTGGTGAGACTTCATGGTCTACCCAAAAGCATAGTGTCTAATAGAGATCCAAAATTTATAAGTCATTTCTGGAGGACTCTCTGGGAAAGGCTTGGAACTAAACTGAAATTTTCAACTTCTTTTCATCCTCAAATGGATGGACAAACTGAAGTAGTAAATAGATCTCTTTTAACTATGCTTAGGGTAGTTATGAAAGGCAACCACAAATCTTGGGATGAGTACCTTCCCCATATTGAGTTTGCATATAACCGGGTAGTCCATAAAACTACCAATATTTCTCCATTTGAAGTTGTATATGGGTTTAATCCTCTTACACCTTTAGATTTGTTGCCTCTTCCTAATCCACAAGAATTTGTGCATAAAGAAGGAGTAGCAAAAGCTGAATTTGTTAAGAAAATGCATGAGAGGATTAAAAAAACAAATACAACGGCAAACAGAGAAATATGTAAAGCATGACAATAAGGGGAAGCAAGAGATAATTTTTTAGGAAGGAGACTGGGTTTGGCTACATCTTAGAAAGGATAGATTTCCCACTAGAAGAAAATCTAAGCTTAGCCCCCGAGGAGATGGACCCTTCTAAGTTCTCAAGAGAATCAATGACAATGCATACATTCTGGATTTACCTGAAGAATATGGAGTTCATAATACTTTCACTGTTATGGACCTAATCCCTTTTGTAGGAAGTAATGAAGAAGATGAAGCATTGGATTTGAGGACAAATCCTTCTCAAGAGGGAGGGGATGATGGAAGAGGCCCAAGCCCAAGCCCAAGTCCAAGCCCAAACCCATGTTCAAGTCTAAGACCTAGCTCAAGCCCACCAAATAGAAGATATGGGCCAACTTCAAGGGCTATGGCAAGAAGAATACAAGAGGATTGGGACACTGCTACTGATGGCAGAGAGGCTTTCCTCTACATGATAAAGATGCCATAAGTTTAGTGTAGAAGTAGAATTTAATTTTCTTGTCAAAATTAGAATAGGAAAATAATTGTAATTTTCTTAGAATTAATTTTGGCACCTAAAACACCAACCTAGGTTAATTTAGGGTTTTTAAAACCACTAAATTAACCAAGGTCGGTTTGAAAAGCCTAGAGAGGGTGAGCGTGAAACACTAATCACACCCTTCCCATGTGCTCTCATTTATAGGCTCCACCTTGAGGAGAATTTCATTTTCAATTTCCCTCCACTTTCATTTGAATTTTCAGCCCTCTAAACACTATGAATAAGAGGGCTTGGCTCATGTAATTCTCAAGATTAATTTGAGTGAAATTGCTGCCAACTTTGTGCCAATTATCACTCTTGTCTCCTACCTCTAGGATAGACACCTTTAGTTTTCATTCTTCATCTAGTCAAGTGAGATGGCCTCACCACTCACTCTCCACACCTAACACTTTACCTTCAAGGAAACCACAACTCCTAGGAGCTCCTTGCACATATTCAACCATAGCTTCCGCCACTTTCAAATTCGTTTTTAGATCATGGAAGAAAGCACTCAAGCTAGGCTACATCACCTTATAGAGCAAGCTCTGCGTTTTGCCTTGAAAGCAAGTAACAACCAGGCGGAATACAAGGCTTTGATTGCAGGGATGCTGCTAGTAAAGGAGATGGGTGCATAATGTTTATTAGCCAAGAGCGATTCGCTGTTGGTCACGGGGCAGGTAACAGGTGAATACCAGGCCAAGGATCCGCAGATGGCCGCCTACCTCAAATATGTTGAACTTTTGAAAAGGACATTTGTGGAGTTCGAATTGCTACACATCCCTCGGGAACAGAATGCCAGAGCTGACTTGTTGGCAAAACTCGCCAGCTCAGGCAAGGGGGGCAGACAGAGGACAGTTATTGAAGAAACTCTGAGAGCATCTCGAACAGCCACAGAAGGTGGCATTGATGTACAGATGATAAATGTCTTAGGTGCAGGAACAAGGAGTCATAAGTCTCTTACCTAGGAGACGTTGAGGACGCCCCACAAAAGCTCGTTTGGTCCACCAGGAGAGAGGTTGTCATAGGTTCATTTGGTCGAAGAAGGGGAAACATGGATGACGCCCTACAAACGATACTTTATTGAAGGGACACTCCCCATAGACCCAGCAGAGACCAAGACCGCAAAGAAAAATGCAGCTCGCTACACTCTGATTGACGACAAGCTGTTTAGGCATGGTTACACCCATCATATCCTGACCTGTGTAAGGGGAGCACAGTGCACCCATATCATCGTTGAACTCCACGAAGGCATATGTGGAAGTCACATCGACGACCGAGCTCTATTGGCTAAGGCCATTCAGACAGGGTATTATTGGCCAACGATGAGGGAAGATTGCATAAGGTACGCACAACGATGCAAAAAATGCCAATAGCATGCAGACTGGCATAACGCAGCCCCAGAAGAGTTGAGATGCCTCCACAGTCCATGGCCTTTCCACACTTGGGGAATCGACATTCTGGGACCATTTCCTTTGGCAATCTGGCAGATGAAGTACCTTGTGGTGACCATCGAATATTTCACTAAGTGGATCGAGGTTGAACCAGTAGCACAGATCACGGTGCACAAAGTCCAGCACTTTGTGTGGAAAAATATAGTGTGTCATTTTGGAATATCAAAGCGTCTGGTGTCAGATAATGGTACCCAGTTTGCAAGCCAGCAGTTGGGAAAATTGTGCATAGAGCTCGACATCAAACAGGATTTTGCATTAGTTGAGTATCCTCAGACCAACGGGCAGGTCGAATCGGCTAACAGAGTCCTACTATGGGGCTTAAAAAGGAGACTGGAGAAGGCTAAGGGAACTTGGGCGGAGGAGGTTCCCAGGATTGTGTAGGCATATCATACCACCTCGTAGTCTACTACCAAGGAAACACCCTTTAGTTTGGTATATGAGTCAAATGCCATAATTCCAGTAGAAATTCAGGAAAGCTCGCCACGCTTCCAGAACTTTGTGGTGAAAGAATCTAATGAAGAAAGAAGGGTAAACTTAGATCTACTGGACGAAGTCAGAGAAGAAGCCCGCATAAGGTCTGAAGCTTTAAAAAGGAGGGTAGAATGCCAGTACAAGTCTAAGCGGAAACCTCGACAGTTCCAAGTAGCAGACTTGGTGATGCGAAAGGCCCATCTATACCAGTTGGAAAATAAGTTATCTCCAAGTGGACTGGTCCATTTCGTGTAGCCGAGGCCCTTAGGAATGGAGTGTACAGGTTGGAGACCCTGGAAGGTGGGGTAATCCCACAAACATGGAACGCTGCCAACCTCAAGTTTTATTTCAGTTAATTACTTTGTGATTTTATTTTAGTTAACTACTTTGTATTCAACACAGTTGTATTATTCAGTGAAGGGGACACTCTTTTTCCCTGTGGGGTTTCTTAACGAGGTCACCCAATAAAAGAAAAGAATTGAGAAAGATATATTTGTGTTGAACAATAAAGTGAAGTCTTCCATGGTTTGAAAGCCGAGGTCGAGGCACGTAAGTGAATCTCTCCTACCTTGTTAAAGAAAGGGAGAGAATAGTATGGTTCCAAGAGAAGTCCTCCGCAGCCTAAGCAGCCATGGTCGTGGCACGTAAGCGAACCTCTCCTACCTTGTTAAAGAAAGGGGGAGAATAGTATGGTTCCAAGGGAAGTCCTCCGTGGCCTAAGCAGCCATGGTTGAGGCATGTAAGCGAACCTCTCCTACCTTGTTAAAGAAAGGGGGAGAATAGTATGGTTCCAAGGGAAGTCCTCCGCGGCCTAAGCAGCCATGGTTGAGGCACGTAAATGAACCTCTCCTACCTTGTTAAAGAAAGGGGGAGAATAGTATGGTTCCAAGAGAAGTCCTCCGCGACATGAACAGCCAAGGTCGCGGTAGTGAGGTCTTCCTCCGCGTATCAGTCGAGGTCGACCAAGGCGAGGTCCTCCTTGGCTTATCAGTCGAGGTCGACCAAGGTGAGGTCCTCCTTGGTGTATCAGTCGAGGTCGACCAAGATGAGGTCCTCCTTGGCGTATCAGTCGAGGTCGACAAAGATGAGGTCTTCCTTGGCATATCAGTCGAGGTCGACGAAGATGAGGTCCTCCTTGGCGTATCAGTCGAGGTCGACTAAGACGAGGTCTTCCTTGGCTATCAGTCAAGGTCTTCCTTGGCTATCAATCGAGGTCGACCAAGATGAGGTCTTCCTTAACTTGTCAACCAAGGTCAACAAAAATAAGTTTTTCTTTGGCTTGTCAACCAAGGTCGACCAAGGACGATCGGGCTCGTCAAACAAACTAAGAGCCACTCTAGGGAATCCTCTTTTGAGACTCACGTGGAGGATCAGAGATGCAGGTTGACAGGTGCCGCGCCACCAAGGTTGTTTAGAGGAGATACTTGGGACGCGGATGTTGAAGTAAAGAGTTACAGGACAGATTGGTACAGGCTGGCGAGAGCGTCATTGAGGCACATTACAAGTTAAGAAAGCAAGATATGCAGAAAGGGACGATAGCAATATTAAGGATGAATTACTGCAGCAAAGTTCTGATAGAATAGAAGGGATCAGATATTAACATGAAAGCGTCAAGTAAAAAGTTAAGTGCATTAAAAAAAATATACAAGTATTTATACAAGGTACAGACAAAAGGACAACCTGATAAATTACAAGAGGAGAGAGGGGGTTTAAGAGTCTTCAGGAGCGTCCACCAGTTGGCCATCGACGATGATCTTCTTTAGACCCGTTTGGGAGAGGTCCACCCCGGGATGCGCGCAGACAACCTGGGCGAGGGCATCACCAAATCTGCACCATAGGCTTCAGCTGCCTCGTCGATGAGTTCTTCCTTAGACTTCTGGTAGAGCTCCTCCCTACAAGCCATTTCTTCTCTCATCTCTGCAGAGGATTCAGCCGTTTCCCTCTTAAGCTGACCCATCTCTTGTTTCATCTGGGCCATCTCCGCCTCTCACCGCTCCAGGTCATCGACACGCCGAGCTAGCTCCTCCTTTAGGTCTGCAACGTCTTCCTCTTTGCATGCAGCTCACCCTTGAGGTCTTCCACCACCAGCCGGAAGTCATTGCACTTGGAGTGGAGGCGAAGGGCCTCCTAGGACTTTGAAAACAAGAGGTCCCTCACCTCCTTATTAGACTTCCGCAACTCAGCAACCTCAAGGGTGAGGCTGGTTAGGCGGCGCTCTGACCCCACTGAAGCAGCGGCCTGGTGCTCGGCGTCCAGCTGCGCCTTTCGCATTTTCTTGAAGAGAAGACTGGATCCGCCGAGTGCCTTCCCAAAGCTTTGGGCCACCTGCTCCATTAGAGGCCCCACCTCCATGTCTTCCATGTCTTTAGTTTCTTGGGAAGACTTCATAATGCGTTGAAGGAAGGGGGCCAGGCCGGCAGGGGGCTCAGTCGCATCTCTTCAGGGACGCTTTCTCCTCGTCCTTCAGGTTCTGTGGCATGCAGGGGAGAAGAAGTGCTTGGAAGGCCATCCCTGAAGGAAGGGGCACCCTCATCTTCAGAGTCAAAGGCCACTTGGATAACCTTTCTCTTTCTCTTAAAGACCAACCCTGAGTAGGTGCCCTCGTCATCAGAGGGAGGGACTTCGACTGCGCCCTGAGATTGCATGGCATGGAGTTCAGTGGGGGCTGCGACAGCAAGAGGGGCAGCGGCGAGAGGACGGTGGTGAGATCATCAACGATAGAAGGGTCGATTTGGACTGGTCGGGAAGGGCCTGCAGCACCCTTCTTGGTAGCATGGGCCGCCAGTTGCTTCCTCCTTTCAGCGTCGATGGTCATTTCTGCCACAAATGGGGGATAGAAACATGTCAAGTTAGCAGCAGGTTAACATGCAAAATAGATAAGGAAGTATGCAGGCATGAAGGCAAGCAGAAATAAGGTGGAAACAGATACCTATATACCCCCGCAGGGTATTGGGGTGATACTCATTTTTGATGACCTCGACGCTGTTGAACACTGCTTCAAGGCCAGACAAGAACTCACACACCTCCTTGTCCTGAGGGTGCAAGTCTATCAAGGTCTGGGGTTTGGCCAGGTTGGGGGTTTCCACCCAGTAAAGGGGAAACCCATCCAAGAGGGTGGGGTCGATGGCGCGACGGCAAATCTTGAAGAACTTGCCCTTGAACCCTTTATAGGATTGCTGGAAGAGGGTTAGCAGTGCTCTCCCAACAACCCCATTGATGTTGACCCAGAAGTTTTTCCCCAGACTCTTGGCCTCGAAGAAGTAGAGGAAGGAGTCTACTGAAGGTAGGCGCCCAAAGTAGTTACAAAGGATGGCGAAGGCCCTTACGAAGGCCCAGCCGTTCGGGTGAAGCTGGGCGAGGGCGACATTCATCTCGGTTATCGGCGCTTGCTGAAACCTGCTGAAGGGGAGCCGCAGACACATCCTCTAGAAGAAGGTGGAGTAGATGAAGCAAAAGGGGGCCTCCTGAACTGAAGCCTCGTCACAGCAGACGGGCTCGCCCACCTTGCAGGGGACCCCCCCCCCCCCTTACTTGTCATCCTCCTTTTCGAAGACGCGAGAGGAGTGGCTGACTTTGTTTCTCCCCTCCTTTTTCCTATAATCAACTATGGCTTTGGAGGTGGGGAACTCGGACACTTCCTTCAAGAGTCCTTCAGGGGCCCAAGGATACAACGACTGATAGAAGTCAAAATGGAGCCCTAGGGCTACTTGGCGAGCGGGGAGCTGAATCAACCCCGGAGTGGGAAGAGGTAGAGTGATCCATTTGAGAGTAATGAAGGCTAAAACAAAAAAGAAAAAAAAAAGGAAGAAGACAGGCTCAGAGGGGGAATGGAATAAATGCATGTCGCGACGGGAAAATAGGGCACGATGAGATGAGTTGAGTAGAAAACGTAAATATTCTCAGACAGTTATAAATGCATGGAGGGGAATCGCAATAGCAAAGAAAGCCATAAATGATGAAAAGAACGTACCTTTAACAAATTGCGAGTGAAGTTGATGAAGGGTCGAGAGAGAAGAAAGGAGCGCTCGAAGAAGCAAGGAGTTTTGAAAGATGAAATGAGAAGGAATGAAACAGTGAAGAGTGTATGAAGCAAAGGGTTAACGTATAGGGGAAGCGTGAATCGACAAAGCACCCTAGCCATTGAGATTGCCACGTGTATGCTCTAGGGAAATTATGGTGAGATGTCACCTCGAAGTACTGTGAGCGTCCCATCACTCAGTCTCACCGCAGTGCCACGTAGGGCAGTGCCACGTAGGTCGACATGTCGAGTAGTTAGGCTTTTCCCTGAAACAAGTTCCAGCTCGAGCATGGGGGGCTTGTGTAGTTGCCAAACCTCGGACATCGGCACATGAGTGAGAGGTCGGCACAGGAAAGGTCGGCATGGTAGGGCCCACAGAGGGGTCCATGGAATTACACGTGTCAAGGTGCGAAACCAGATTCACATATATGTCATACATGCAGGATGTGTTCAAGACGTAAGACTCTGACACGATAGAATTATCCTTAGAAACGCATGGGAGGCACGTGAAGGGTTTGAGGCACGTGAGATATTAAGTTATTAGATAAGTTTGGGCTAGCGGCGCTGGATTAGGAACTGAAACCCTGGCAGCCACACCTTAAGTTACGCACTCTAGAAAAGATATAGGCCCACAAGAGTTGCACTCTGAGAAAGGAAGGTTGCCACGGGATTATAGGGGAATTGTACCCTAGAATCCCAAAAAAGGTAACCTTAAATTCACTAAAGGCAGCGCTTGGGCAAAGGCATGTATGCGGCAGGTAACCTAAAAACAACTATATAATGGGGTAACGCCCAAGGTAAACACAGGTTCACACACTAACACAATTCTTTGCAAGCTTAGAGTTCTCACACACTCTCGGCTTGAGATATCTTAGTTGCTTGATGTTTTCTTGCGCTGTACTAACTTGAGCGTCGGAGTGTAATCACAGGTAGGGCCCCTCTACTTCAACGGAGCCACCAATCCACTGCAAGGTAGAGAGGAGTCACTACCTACTTCAGAGTCAACGGCAACCGAGTCAACCGGCGAGAACAAAAATGATATATAAAGTTGAAGAATTAAAATGAATATTTTATACAATAATTTTAAATAAATTAGGTTAAAAATGATTTTTTTTGATAAATTAAAAATATTTAGTAATTTTAAAATATTGTTAAAGTTAAAAATACACTTATAAAAAATGTGATATAATTTATGTATAAATTTTTAGATTATATAATATATGAAAGTATAAATTATATAATATGTAAAAAGTAATAATATACATGTATTTATGTAAAATAAATGTATTAAAAAAAATTAAATTATTGAATGTAAGTTATTAAAAGAAGATGATATTAAAATATTTGATGAGAACAACATTACAAAGGATGACTCTACTGTCTAAATGGACAATTTCCTCGGTTGTGACCTTCATTGCGACAGTAAGAACATTTTTTTGTCTTGTTCTGAATTGATTGATCCATTTCATTATGTAGACGAGTTGTAATTGGTTGTCCCGAGTTGTTACGTTGCATGTGGGGTTCTGGTATAAAATTTGGCCCAGTATAAGTAGACTAATAATCCTCGTTTCGAACAGGGTGGAATTTAACTTGATATTATTTTCTAATCGTGTGGAGGTTGTAAACTGGATCAATGAATGTCGTCATTTGTAAATGACAAGAGGAACAAACGACAATAACGTGACGACGAGGAAGTCAAAAATCCGATGTCATCCATGCAATATTATCGACCAACAATGCCTTCACAAGTGTCCGCAAATCAGAGTGATAACAATGAAATCGAAGGCACTAACGATGACATTCCACCTTCGCCCCCTCCTACCCTTCCATCTGAACAATAACCACATGGACAACCACGAAGACAATGAAGAAGACCACCATGTGGTATAGCTTCTCATAGATGATAACTTTTCCTATATTTCTAATTTCTAATCATGTATAATATCATTTTATAAATATTGTTTAAACGCTACCCTTTTTATTTATAATTGTATCAACTATAAATGTTACTTCACAAACATAATATAATTTTTTTTAAAAACCAAAAATATTTTTAATTTTAATAATATTTAAAAAGTACTAAATATTTTACATTTATTACAAAACCTATTTTAAATCCAACTTAATTTTAGGTAACTTTGTTTTTTGTGAAAACAAAATTTAGTTTAATTTTTTAATATTAATTATCTATAAAAGTACAAATTTTCACAATATTCTTATTTTTATTCACTTCATGTAATTTTAAATAAATTTTAAATTATTATTATATACATCTTTTAATTTAAAAAATATTAATTATTTAAAAAATCAACTAAACTTGCCAATAGAATTGGAAATTTCAATTGAGATAAAATATACCTAAGTTGCCAATCCAATGCAGAATTTTATTTAAACTGAAGTTGTCAATCCGATTGGAAACTCTAATTAAAAAAAGAAAAGTAGGGAGATTAATGAATTTAATTAATATTGCCTACAACAATGACAACTTTGACTAAGAATTACCCATTCTTGTAATTTTTTTCTGCATTTGCCCATTTAGGTAAATCTAAAAAAAAAGTGCACCATTTTGGTAAAAAAACCTATAGATTCCTTGTAGGTGCATGAAAGGTATGGAGAGTGATTGGTTGGGCTAAATCACTTGGAGGAAGGTGAAAATGAAGATCAAAGTATCTAACCTAGAGAGACTAGACAAAGAGTAGAAGTTAGCAAAAATTTGGTAGCATTTACTCATTAAAATTGATCTTACAAAACATGAGCCAAACACCCTTATTTATAGGTGCAAGTGCCTTCGAGGACAAGTGAGAGAGGATGGTAGGAAACCCTAAAGAAAGGGGTGGCTAGGGCATTGACTAAGGTCAATGCAGACCCCTAGCATGCTTCTAGAAGGTAAGGCTACATCCCTACCCTAAAAGGCCTAAGTACAGGCTAAATTGTTAAATACACCCCCTATTGTGCTAAATGAACCTTACTCTACTAAATTGCTAAATATACCCCCTATAGTGCTAAATAAACCCTACTCTACTAAAATTACAAATAAACTGAAATTAATTGATGCTCAGCTCCCATGGCTTGGGCTCTACTCCTTGTGGTCCTCTGAGGGGTCTTTGATCAAGTAGAGAAAAGTACCTCTGCCATTAGTAGTAGAGTCTCACTCTTCTTGAATCCTCTTTGCCATGGACCTAGTTGTTGGGCCTGAGTTTGAGTTTCTTTCATAAAAAAAGAGTAACAAACTATTCATTTATCTATTATTTATTTTCCATTTAGAAGAAAATTAATTTAATTATCTTTTACAAAATTGTAAAATATGATAGTCATCTATTATTTTAAAAATATATTGTTCTCTTAATTATTGATCTAAAGTATACTTTTTAGATTTTAACGATTTAACTAAATTACATCTCTCTTATACAACCGAGATAGAATATTTTTTTTATATACATTGTTTTTGTCATTAATCCAAAACTTATAATAATAAAAAACTCAACTAATCAAACAATACTAATATATTTCACCAAAACAACAACAACAACAATAATAATAATAATAATAACTGTAAGAACCGAGAAAAATAGTCTTAGAGTAGAAATGGTACAATTAAAATGGCACCTAGATATTATTATTAAAGTGAAAAAGCTATATAAATATAAATTTAGTTATTCAAGTTTCATTTTAAAAGAACCACCATTTCTCTAGAAGTTTCCTTTTCCTTTCCTCTCCCTTCTCTCTAAGATTCTGACCTCCTCGCTCATCTGTTTAACGATTGGAGTCCACCATTAGACTCCTGGCAGCAAGATCTACAAGACTGCCTAATCAGAATCTTTGATAGAGTAAGTTCATTTTTATTCCCTTTTTCCTTTCCTTTTCCTTCTCTCTAAGATTCTGATCTCCTCGGTTATCAGTTTGACGATCGGAGTCTGCCATTGGACTCCTGGCAGTGAACTCTACGAGATTTCCCGATCAAAATCTTAGATAGAGTAAGTTCATTCTTGGCTCCTTTTCCTTTGAGTTAGTTTTGATTTGGTTAGGTTTGCTCTTAGTTAATCATGCATGTGATGTTTGTATCTTCAGAAGTAGTCTCAGTTAGCTTAGGATTCGAGTGGTATAGTTAGATTTGTGATCAAGACTTTGTGGTGCAGGTTAGGCTATCCTTAAGCTTTTGGTGGGTTTGGAGTTCTTAGTGTGCATCTGCTCAAGTCCAGGTAAGGGAAGCTAGTTTTATTTTTATGGAACCCTAGGTTAGAAGATCTGGATGTAGGGGTGACGTGGTCACCAGTTCAAATTTCTGCTTGCAGGATTGTCTCTTTTGAAGAGTAAAGTAATATATTGATTGAAATGGTTAATTCTAAATATTTTATATTAATTTTAAGGTGAATAAGTTGTTGAAAGTGTTTGCGATTGAAAATTTAAATGTTTGAATGATAATATAAATGAGTTGAACTATTTTTGAATATTTTGTTGAATTACTTAAATGAGATGTTTGATGAGAAGTGGTTGTTTAATTTTAGATGATGATTTAGAAAACATATATTTGGAACTTAGTTATGTGTTTAAGTGAATTTTTAGATATAATTGAATTGTTTAGAACATTTTAAAATATTTATATGATTAGTGGATGAATTGTTGTGTGATTTGGAAATTCTAAACTTTGGTATGATTTGATTGTGTGATTTGGATATTGTGAGAGTCAGAATATGAATTTTAATCAAGACATAGTATTTTCAGGAAAGAAAATATCGTGTTAAGATTGTTTAGGATGTGCATTGACTAGGGATTTGTCTAGAAGGAGATATCCTGACTCTCCTGAGATAATGGAATCATATAGATGAAGTTATTCAGGTGGTGAGAGTCGAAGGAGGTTCATATGAATGGGTAAGTTGTTTGAAATATAACTAACTTGACCTGTTATATGAATTAACCCTGTCATACTAGGAGAGAGATGATATTGAGATTATTTATGCGCATAGCTGTGTGGATTTCACAGTGAGATAGTATGACAGGTGCAGATCTCTGAGTCTGAGTCAGTAGAGTCAAGTGTCTATATGTTGTGAGTCAGTAGAAGGCTGACATGAGAAAGATGAATATTGAAATTATTGATAGACACTTGATGGTTATGTGAAATGTTTGAGAAATTGTACGAGAATTTATGAATTTTGTGTATCAATTTGAAATTGAAATTATATAGAAAATTTTGTTATAGCTAGCTTACCCTGTTATTTGTTTGTGTTTGTTTCTTTATCTGTGATGATCATGTAGTACACGAGAGTAGATGAGATTGCAGGTAATAGAGCTCCTAAGTGAGTAGCTGAAAGATGTGATAGTTTTAATTTGAATGCTCTGTTTGTTTTTAAAACTTTTGATGTATATATTAAAATCCCTATGAAGCGGGATTTTTTTTTTAAGATACAATTATGAGATAGGTATATATATTCTTATGTTAAGTAGATAGTGCTTGTTTTATTTTTATTTTATTATATATGGATAAAAGTTAGGGATGTTACAATAACTAAATAATTTATTTTAACTTAAATTTAAACTATTTAATATTACAAACTATCATAAAACAGACATAAAATAGTTAAAATAGAACTCAACATAACTATTAGGGTAACACCCCATAAATACATCTAATTATACAATACAAGTTTTATAGGTTTTCAAACAAGCTTAGAGGTTTTCAAAACATTCATAATATATGATTTGGACTTATAGAAATACAATATTTACAATCTATAACTCAAAACAAAATTCTAAATCCTTTCAGGCTTTCCTGCACCTGTATGATCATTTGCTCGTGTACATAGTATAGTCATCACAGTTCAAAACTCAACAAAAAAAACAATGGTAAGTTAGTGAAAATAAAATTTATAATATACACAATTAAATAAAAAGAGCAAATCAAATTACATGGATCAATTTCTCAATTATTCAATCTTCAAAATTCCAACGTAAAACAATCACATAGATTCTACATAGATCTACACATCCACGATATTCAACAAACAGAATAACAACTGATGCCTTCTAGAAGACACGTATTAAGTAAGTCCTACCAGAGACTAAAACCTAATCCAATACCCAAGACTTACATTAAAAGCGAATCTAAGAGAAAAGATTAGGGTAAGTTTAATACAACCAAAATCGTGCATCTCATATGTTACGGTGTGCATGAACTCCCCCATCAGCTTCTCACCACTTGATATCTTAGTCTATATGACTTAGATCATCAGTGAAGCTAGGAGATCTCTGTTATCACATAGACATCAATACTTAATACACAAACAGACATCAATTCACACATGACTACGTCATACAATATCATTCAAAACTTGGACTGCATCATACAATATCATTCAAAACACAATTTACAACATTCAAAAGTCTATTTAACATAAAAACAACACTTAAATACTAAACCATCAAAATCTAATATTTCTACAAGTTTAAACAATATATAAAGAAACAACAAAATATATAAACAAACAAAGATTCATGCAAGAGAAATTGAATATTGGGACCACATCCCCTCCACATCTAGATCTTCTAGTCTAGACACTATTAAAAACTAAAGTTGGCTTCCCTTACCTGAAAGATTTATCTTCAAGGCAGTTTCCAAAACCAAGCAGTAATATTATACCAAGATCTAGGGACCTAGAGCAAGTTATCCAAATATAATAAAAATTAACTATATGGTATAATAAGTTGAGATGATCACTTTTCTCATCCCCATCAAGATTGATGACTAAATCCTAAGGAAAACAGAGAATAAATTATCTTTATAGCAAAAAGTCAACTTACTCTATTTGAAAATCTGATCGAATAGAAATGTAGTTTGACTATTGCAGGACATGATTAGATTTTGAAATAGATGAATTATGGGAGAAAAAAATGAAAATAAGTTATAGAGAGAGAAAGGATGGATTTGTTTTTTTTTTTTTTTTGTATTCCCGAAGGTTACAATCAATTATGTTGAACAAGATAAGTTGTCTACTGTTGTCATATCTACAATATATCATCCTCAAATAATGAGGTTGAATAAGAACACAACGGAAACATTTGAATTTAATTAATGCTTAATTATCATAAAAATAAATTAAAACTTATTCAAAAATTATATTTATAACTTTGTTCAATAATCAATATACGTGTTGTAATAATGACTTTCATCCAAGGATGAAGTAGTTTTATTCAAATGAATTCTCTCTTGCGTATTATACTGCACTCAAAATCAAATCACACAATTAGTTTCAAGCTTATAAACAAATTATTTAGTGTATGCATTAAAAATATTATTAACCTTAGGTAAATGTAGTTCAATGGTCTTTTTGTTAAGCTTCTTCCACTTACAATATTTGTATAATAAAACAAAATATACATGTAACTGAATAATATAGTATAAAATGTTAACAAAAAAAATTTAAAACTTATTATGTAATATCTTTATCATTTTATTGGTGGGTTTGAAGTTTAATGATTAGGTACCATGTTACCTTCTAAACCCATCTCCTTCAATAACTCCAAAACTTTTGTAAAATTTTCATTTGTCCATCAATTTCTTTCTCTTAAAATAGACAATCTTAAAATTATTCTTGTAAAATTAATGTTTCTTGGATACAATGGTTGCTCTAATTGGACATGAGCTCTTCCAAAAATAAAAAATAAAATCCAACATCATGTATCATTTAATCTAAATTGGATATAATGGTTGCATCAAAGAATCATACACATGAACTCTTTCAAATTTTTCTTCCAAAACATCATATATATTCTCCTCTAAATGATTGTTCATTTCTTCAACAACATTTTATGTTCATAATACAATTGACATTTTTAATATTTCTCCATGTCATGTTCATATTGTATAAATCTCAATCAACCAATTGACATGTTTAATATTTTTTCATGTCATGTCCATAATTTATAACCTTTAACCAACCTAAAAATGAACAAGTGATCACGTCTCTTTCCAAGTTTCTGAGACATATGATTCAGACAACAAATACATGGACAACAATATGTATCCTTAATAAATTTCTCATTTTGCCAAAAAAATTGCAAGAACTCATAATTTCTTAATTTTTAAATTTTATAAGTTACTTGCATCAATAAATATACAATTTATATTTTATATCATTTGTCTACAATTTAGTCTTTGTAAATATCTTATACTTCAAATTCAAAAATTTAAAACAATTTAAAGCACTAAGGTAATTAAGTCCCATTAAAAGATATAATCATAGGAATGAAAATAATTTAGTCCCTTTTACATCAAATAGTTCAGAAGAAGATTTACTCTTAGGATCTAAACTATAATTTTAAACAATTTAAAATATTTACTCATACAGATTAAAATAATTTAAATCATGTCATTTTAAACATTTTTAAACTTAAAAAATCAATAAAATAGTTTACTTAATTATTTTTGCAAAATTTCAATACAATAAGAATTAACATCAATTCAGTGGACACATTCATGCATTTTCAATGCTTGAAATCACCAAAATCAATCATGATATTCAATTTGAACAAATATATATATATATATATATATATATATATATATATATATATATATATATATATTATCTACCTTGATGACGTATGATTGAATACTTGTAAAGACACACACTCCAATGTGATCAGACATAAATGTCCATAACACAAAATGAAGCACGAGGATGAAAGGTAAGAATGACTAAAGTATTAAAAGACCACCAACACAAGCTTTTGTCATTGGAGAAGAGAGCAATCAAAGAACTTTCTTCATCTGTTATAAGATTTTATTCATGTATTATCCTAAGGATGACGTAATAAAACCCTTGTTTACATCTGTTGATATCAAACTTGATGTAAAAAAATAACCTTCTATGTCTAGGGTAACTAACATAAAAAAGTTCATACTATTTTCAAAAATGACATTGTGCATTTCTGTAAGTTAGTTTTTATGCAAATCTATCTGAGAGACTATAGTCAAGAATAAAGAGGTCACACAACTAATGACTTGATTAAGAATTTACTAGGAGTTTGGGCTTAGTTGGGCTTCCAAAAAAGGGCATTTTAGCCCAAGTTTAAATTAGAAGAAGATCACTCTAAAGGATTTTTGGAGAATAAAAAATATAGGACCTCTACTTGTAAAAATTTTACAAAATAGTTTAGGAATTTATTTGGGCCATATATTGGGTCTGACTTTTATTTTTGGTCTTGTATTCTTGGCCAAGTAGAATAGGATTTTGGGTCTTCTACCTTGTATAAAAACTACATTGGACGTCCACTTGAAAGGCTTGCAAAGACTGCAAGAAAATGCCACATAAGTCGCCACTTGTCTCCTTCTTATTAGGCACCTTTCTCCTTGATTCTCCAAGTCCCTAGTGCCACTTGTCCTCTTCTCATAGGAGAGTATCTTGAAGTTTGGATTGCCACATGTCACTATGTGAATGGAAAGAATTTTAAAAGCCTAAAGGATATGTCACTAGTGACACATGTCACTGTGTGATTGAGAGGATTTTAGGAACTTAAGAGACAAATTAGGAGACTAAAGCAATATAAATAAGAGTGTTTATGGAGACTTCGTTTGAGTATTTAATTGCTTCCAAATTGGTATTAGCATTTCTCTCTTAGTCTCTCTTATATTTTGCTCTCAATGATGGAGGACTATCCAAGCCACCATACATAAGAATAAAGACAGAAGAAATGTCTGTATAAATACTAAAATAAACATGTAAAAGAACTGTATTTTGATTTCTTTTCTTGAGTACTTTGTAGATGAAACAAAGACACTCTAAAAACCCTAACTTGTCACACAAGTAAGGGTCTCAAAGAGGATATACACGACCTCCTTAAGCCACACACCTCACCATAGTTAAGTCTACTTACTAGGGTTATGGTAGCTTAAGGAGTAAGCTACCCTCACTCTCCTCATATATAAATACATTAAACAAAGCTCATGTATTGAGATTTTCCATTATTGAATGAAGAGATTCTCTCCCAAATCTCTCTCGTTAGAAGCCTAATTGGCCTAGTAAACCTAAGGAAAGTTGGTCACACCTCTTTCCCTTCATTGCACCTCTAATTCCAACCTAAAGCTCACTTCTTCTCTAAACTTCGATGCCCTTTTCCAATTCAATTTCACTGCCACTCTAATCATTCATCCAACATCAAGCTTGAATTATATCACTCACTCTCTTAGTTGAGAAGCCTAGGGAAATTGCTAGAAGGTTGGCCTAACCTCCTTCCTAGCACCTATTCTCCTTCCATTGCTCATGCATGCACATGTATTTGATCTTCACTTCTTTCACTGCCATTCAAACTCATTTTCCTTTCATTTCAACCATAAAGTTAAGCAAGGAGCTTAGGAGAACTCCATCAGGTGGTATTAGATCTTTGGTTGCATAAAAAATAGCTAAGTTCTTTGGTCATTTGTTGTTCTTTACTATTCTGAATTGTTCTTCACTATTTTCACCATTTAAATTTAGTTTTTATTGTTTACTATAATAGATTTCCATTGATTTCAATTGGTTCAATTCATGCAAATATTCATTGAACCTCATAAACCTAGTCAAATAGGTGTTGTTCATGTGTTGTTTTGTTTTTAATTTTGTATAAGGCTTGGTAGGTCACTACAACATATGTTAATGAAACTAGGGTGCACTTAATACATTTGGGTCTTGCATGGGTAATACGGTCTCTGTCAGCCCAAGCCCAAAGGGCGCTAGGGTTTTGATAGAACAATTGGCATGTTACATGTGGATACATGCAGGATATGTAGCGGCACTACCCAGGTGGTTATTCTGTTAGGGTTTGTTGCACTCCAAGAAGATAGAATTCTATGCAGCTGTGTTGTTAAGATTACGCACACTATAACAGAATTATCATTATTGAATATACTCCCGCTAGAGATAAGATTCTCATGAGGGAAGGTGGTTACCAGTGGTGACCCAATGATACTCTATAAAAGGGGCCCAAGGTCCCAGGTGAAGGTACGTAATTCTGAATACACTTTTTGAATACTGAAACTGCTTTTGTTTCTTATTCTTCTTAAAGACCTTATTGACTTGATCTTCGGAGTGTGACCAGCTGTAAGGGCGCCCACTGTCTCAACAGGTACAACATCCAGACAACCAAGGAAGGCACAAATTTCATCAAAGAGGCAGACGGAGCCAGAACTTGTTGTCTGAGTCAACCGGCGGCCAAGTCAATCGGCAAGAACACCGTGGGACCTGTTAAAACTAGGTCCCATCCACATTAGTGATTGAAGCTGCTAAGCACTATGAGGAACACGAGGTAAGGTCCACTGGGATCTGAAGAAAGCAAGGCCCTGCAGAAAATCATGGAGACCATGAGAACCCTCCAAGCAGCAAACGAGGAAACCAAGACTAACCAATCGAGTTCGTATGATGGATGTTTGATCGGCTTCGCATGAGATTAGGAATATTGTTGTTAACGTACCTTCTGCTTACAATTTGCTTTCGGGAAGACCCTCTTGGAACAGGTAGGGAGCAGTAGCCTCCACCGCGTGGTCAAGGTGCTTGGGAATGGAGCGTATAGACTAGAGACCCTAGAGGGGAAAGCCATTCCTCGAGCGTGGAGTGTGGCAAACCTCAAGTTGTATTTCAGCTAAGATATTCTTGCTTGATGCTTTCTTTTTGAACAATGTGTGATAAATTTGTTCTTGGAAAATTATGCATTTAGCTATGATGATTTACTTGAATTAGCACATGGTGAGTCAACCTAGCTCGGTGTCGGTATGACCACTCAAGTGTGGGTTACAAGTTTGGCCTAGATGTTTCAACCCAAAAAAGGTAATTAAGATAAAATATATAATTTTTATTATCATATTATTCTGAAGATAAAAGATAAAGAAACATATTTTATCTGTTGTGATATTATTCTGAAGATAAAATATAAAGATATATATTATTTGTTATGATATTATATTGTTGAGATATTATATTTTATCTGTTGTGATATTATTCTGAAGATAAAATATAAAGATATATATTATTTGTTGTTATATTATATTTTATGTGTTGTATTATTCTGAAGATAAAATATAAAGATATATGTTGTGATATTATATTGTTGAGATATTATATTTTATCTGTTGTGATATTATTCTGAAGATAAAATATAAAGATATATATTATTTGTTGTGATATTATATTTTATCTGTTGTATTATTGTGAAGATAAAATATAAAGATATATGTTGTGATATTATATTGTTGAGATATTATATTTTATCTATTGTGATATTATTCTGGAGATAAAAGATAAAAATATATTTTATCTGTTGCGATATTATATTTTATCTGTTGTGATATTATATTTTATCTGTTGTGATATTATATTTTATCTGTTGCGTTATTATTCTGAAGATAAAAGATATATTATTGCTTAAATCTTTTATCATATTATGAAAATAATGGATATATGTAATTTTGTTATCATGTTATTCTAAAGATGACGTGAATGATTAATTATCATTTAAATCTTTTATGATATTATTATCATCATCATTATCGTGATCTCTCATAGGAGAGAAGTTATTATTGTTACTAGATATAAAGTGTAGTAGTGTAAGAGTACTTGTCTAGGAAAGCTCTGGCAAGGAAAGACTTGGTATTTAAGCGCGTTCGTTGGTGACCCACCTCTTTTTCCTGGGAACTTACCTGGTGTACTAGTTCACTGTCTACAATCATTGTTCTAGTAAACATTATTATTTAAAATGTGTTTTCAGTTATCCGATTGAGCACAAGGTAAGACAACCTAACTCGGGGCAGACGTAGCTACCTGAGTATAGGCGCCTCCTGAGATGAATTGACTTCAAATAGGTGTGGTCATCTGAACTAGCACATGGTGAGACGACATAGCTCATAGTAGATGTAACTATCCGAGCAGGTGTCCTACGAGGTCAGTTATCCTGGAACAGATGCAGTGATCACATAATAGGACAACCCGATTCAGGAACAGGTGTAGTCAAAGCTCATTGTCCTACCAAGCCCAAGCTTAGATCCTGTGTGGGATGAGCAGTTGCTCAAGGTGTTCGTATTCACCCGAGTTGGGTGCTCAGTGAGATGATTTCAAGTTGCATAGTTTAATTGGCTAGTGGTATGCTGTAAATGCCTTATGAAAGATGATGATGACAAGGTCATGTGATCAAACAGAAAGCTAAGCTAGTATGTTGATAGAATGCCCACGCCCGGAAGGGCACAATTATCTGAGTATGTACTACGTGAAGCAGTACTTGGCGAAATCAAGGTAGGATGCCTTTGGACGCGCCACATTTGAGCACTAGCCTATAGTGGCTATGGAAACGATTCAACAAAGGTTTTCAAGGTATCCGTATGTGACAAAGTAATTGAAGTCAAGCAAGATATGTTACTGGTAAATGATAAAGAGTTTAAAGAGTATGAAGCATTGGTAGCCGGAATATAAATGGCTAAGGAGATGGGTGCTCAAAGCCTATTAGTAAAGAGTGACTCGCTATTGGTAACTGGGCAAGTTACAGGTGGGTACTAGGCCAAGGATTCCCAGATGGTCTCGTATTTGAAGTATGGGATGCTCCTGAAGGAAAATTTTCCTGCATTCGAGTTGGTACATGTCCGAAGAGAGCAAAATATTCGTGCAAACCTGCTGGCCAAACTCGCCAGCTCAGGCAAGAGAGGTCGCTAGAGGTCAGTAATCCAGGAAACATTGAAGGCATCCAGAACTGCCATAGGTGGTGTGGGAGAAGTCCAACAGGTAGGTATTTTGGAGTATGAAGGAGGAAGGCATCGTTCGCTAGCCCAGGAGACCCTGAAGGTGCCCAAGGTAAATGTCTACAGCTTGTCGGAAGAGGAATCACTGGATGTCTACCTTGTTGACATAGGTGAGACCTGGATGACACCCTATAGACATTACCTTGCGGATGGTATGCTTCCAGCAGAGCCTGTGGAAGCTAAAATTATTAAGAAGAATGTAGGTAGATAGATGGGAAGCTATTCAGACACGGCTACACCCATCCTATTTTGACCTGTGTAAGTGGAGAGCAATGTACCCGCATCATGGTGGAGCTCCATGAAGTTACCTGTGGGACTCATATCGGGGGATGAGCTCTCTCATCGAAAGTTGTCCCAGCAGTGTATTATTGGCCGACCATGCGGTAGGATTGTATGTGGTATGCACAACGGTGTATGCAATGCTAAAAGCATGCTGACTGGAATCATGCACCCCTAGAGGAGTTGCATTCGATACATAGCTCGTGGCCTTTCCACATGTGGGAAATTGACATCCTGGGTCCTTTCCCACTGGCAATTCAACAGATGAAGTACCTGGTGGTGGCTATTGAGTACTTCACCAAGTTGATAGAAACTGAGCTTGTCGCCTAGATAATTGCTCCTAAGGTTTAGCACTTCGTGTGGAAGAACATTGTATGTCGTTTTGGGGTTCCAAAGCACTTGATATCGGATAACGGTACCCAGTTTGCAAGTCAGCAGCTCAGTAAGTTGTGCACAGAACTCGACATCAAACAAGTGTTTGCATCAGTAGAGTATCCTCAAACCAATGGCCAGGTCAAGTCTGCCAACAGGGTTTTGCTCAAGGGTTTGAAAAGAAGACTGGAAAAGGCAAAGGGGAGTTGGGCAGAAGAGGTTTCGCGAATCCTATGGGCCTACCACACCACTCCTCAATCCACTACGAAGGAGACACCCTTTAACTTGGTGTATGGATATGATGCTATGATCCCAATAGAGATACAAGAGAGCTCGTCGCGATTCCAGAATTTCATGGCAGAAGAGTCTAATGAAGGGAGAAAGATGAATCTTGACCTACTTGATGAGGTGCGAGAGAAGGCACATATTAAAGCCGAAGCTTTGAAAAGAAAGGTGGAGCAGAAGCAAAGGTCTAAACTCAGACCTCGACAATTCTAGATCACTGACTTGGTCATGAGGAAAGCTCACTCGTATCAATTGGAGAACAAGTTATCTCCCAAATGGACCGGACCATTCCACATCGCAGAAGCACTTGGGAATGGAGCTTACAAGCTTGAGACTCTTGAGGGGGGCATTATACCCCGAACATGGAACGGAGCCAACCTTAAAATTTTATTTTAGTTAAGGGGACACTATTTTTCCCTCACAAGGGTTTTTTAACGAGGTCACCCAATGAAAAGGTATTTGAAAAAAGATGATCTGTCATTATATTTTTACCATTAAGCATTCAGGGCCTCAACATTTTGAGCATAGGCACCCCCAAATGGTTGCTCGCCAGAGTCTGAATTGAGCCCTACCATTTAGCATTTGGGGCTTCAGCATTCTGAGCATAGGCACCCCCAAATCGCTGCTCGCCAGAGTCTAGCTTGAGCCCTACCATTAAGCATTTGGGGCCTTAGCATTCTTAGCATAGGCACCCCCAAATCACTGCTCGCCACCGTTGTGGCTTGAGCCCTACCATTAAGCATTTGGGGCCTCAGCATTCTGAACATAGGCACCCCCAAATCACTGCTCGCCACCGTTGTGGCTTGAGCCCTACCATTAAGCATTTGGGGCCTCAGCATTCTGAGCATAGGCACCCCTAAATCGTTGCTCACTAGAGTCTGGTTTGAGCCCTACCAATGAGCATTTTAGGCCTCAACATTCTGAGCATAGGCATCCCCAAATGGCTGGTCGCTAGAGTCTGGTTTGAGCCCTACCATTAAGCATTTGGGGCCTCAACATTCTGAGCATAGGCACCCCCAAATCGCTGCTCGCCACCATTGTGGCTTGAGTCCTACCATTAAGCATTTGGGGCCTCAGCATTCTAAGCATAGGCACCCCCAAATCGCTGCTCACTAGAGTCTGGTTTGAGCCCTACCATTGAGCATTTGAGGCCTCAGCATTCTGAGCATAGGCACCCCCAAATCGTTGCTCGCCAGAGTCTTGTTTGAGCTCTACCATTAAGCATTTGGGGCCTCAACATTCTGAGCATAGGCACCCCTAAATGCTGCTCGCCAAAGTCTGGCTTGAGCCCTAGCATTAAGCATTTGGGGCCTCAACATTCTAAGCATAGGCACCCCCAAATCGTTGCTCACCAGAGTTTGGCTTAAGCCCTACCATTAAGTATTTGGAGCCTCAGCATTCTGAGCATAAGCACCCCCAAATCGCAGCTCACCACTGTTGTTGCTTGAGCCCTCGAAAAGGTCCATAGCGACTCTCAATTCCTAGCTCGCCATTGTTGTGGCTTGAGCCCTCAAAAAGGTCCATAGCAACTCTCAAGTCATAGCTCACCACCGTTGTGGTTTGAGCCCTCGAATAGGTCCATAGCTACTCTCAAGTTGCCGCTCACCATGGTTGTGGCTCGAACAATCAAACAGGTACATTGTGACTCTCAAGTCACCGCTCGCCACCGCTGTGGTCTAAGCCATTGAACAGGTACATTGTGATTCTCAAGTCTTTGCTCGCCACTGTTGTGGCTCGAGTCTTTGAACAGGTACATAGCAACTCAGGCACACAGACCTTCCGCTCAACGATATTTCAGGCGTGTGTGCCCCTGATTGCAGCTCGCCATCATTTTGGTTTGAGAAGCCTCACGGAAGGATTCCGAAAACAGATCATGGACGATAGCTCGCCAACGTTTTGGCTCGAGCACAAGTACGTGACCTCGCCTTGGAAAGTTTCTGAGAGAGGGAAAGTATAGGTTTATGGAAACTCAAGTTTGAGAGCTTCTCGCTCAAAAGGATTTCGAGCGAGGACATTTTGAATTGAAGCTCGCCAACATTTTGACTCGAGCTAAGGAAGATGGTTTATGTCTCAGTATAATATTGAGTTTAGGACCTCAATCGGGACAAGTTGGGGTCAACCCCGCAGGAAGGTGAGGCACCATGAAGGCGTTCGCAAAGGAATGTGTCAAAGTTTGGCACAACCAAAAATAGAAGAAAAGTGGGAGGCCCATTGCAGCTATGAGGTACAAGTTATTCCATGAATAGCTCTGCCAAGAGCACCCTTTGATTGGTATAGTAGTTGCGAATTGCCTTGCATGTTTGAAATTGTTATTAGTTGATCAAGTCATAGTATCTATATTGTTTAAGGGCAAGGTATTCAAACGTAATTGGTTAAGTCATGATAGTCGTGTCTAGTAGAAATACTCATTGTCATTGTACTGGTCGAGGCATGGTAAAGGGAAAACATAAGGGCATAAATAAATTGTTCATGCATATATATAAAATATTGGAAATTGTTTTGAAGGATATAGAAGGAAGCGCAAGAGGCAATGCTTTCCAGCCGCTGGTGTGGACACACGTGATGGAGTCACCTCAAGGCACTGTGCGCAGCGCATTATTCACGGGACGTGCAGGTCGCCGTGGGCGAGCAACTTAGATTCTTCACTGAAACAAGTTCAGCTTGAGACTGGGGGGCTTGTGTAGTGGACTAGGACTCGTAGAGAAGACCTTGGTGATTGGAAATCGGTACCCGCGTCAGGCAGCTCAGCTCGGCTATTGGGCTAGGATGATGGGCCACGCGTTTGGACTCAGGTATTTGCATAATAACCCACATTCATGCATTCGATATAATCCATCGCGAATGTAAGGCTTGGTAGGCCAGCGAAAGGTGTCAAGGGATCTAGGGGTGCATTTAGCGCATCCAGGCCCCGCATAGGAAAGGCATTCTGGGTAAGCCCAAGTGCGTTAGGGTTTATGGAACGTTATGCATGCATGGTGCGCAGGGTCGCAATTAGTTGTTTGTTGCATGGTATAATCTTAAAGATAGGAGCATGCATCTGTGATTACTTAAAGATAAAAGATAATATTCCCAGTTATATTCCAGTTGAGATTTTATTCTCTCTAGAGCAATTGCATATGTTATACGCAAAAGAAGGTAAATGTACTTGAAAACGGATTGGACCCCAGGAGTGGTGGCCTTAGTAGGTGCCCAGGTGGTTATTCTGTTAGGTTTGTTGCACTCTAAGGAGATAGAATTCTACACAGCTGTGCTTTTAAGATTACGCACACTGTAACGAAATTCTCTTTATTGAATATATTCTCACTAGAGATAGGATTCTCGTGAGGGAAGGTGGTTACCAGTGGTAACCTAATGATACTCTATAAAAGGGGCGTAAGGTCCCTGGTGAAGGTACGCAATTCCGAATGCACTTTTTGAATACTGAAGCTATCTGTTTCTTATTCTTTGATAAGCCCTTACTAACTTGAGCGTCGGAGTGTGACCAGCCGTAAGGGCGCCCTCTGTCTCAACAGGTAAAGCATCCAAGATGATGAAGATCAAGTAAAGGAGGCGTGTAAGGCCCAAGCCCATGAAGCCCAAGCCCAAGTTGGGGCCCAAGCCCAACCAAATAGCTCAACATCCTTCATGCTTCAAAGGATGACTAGGAGCAAGGCTAAAGCTTTGGGAGAAGAGCATCAATGGATGTCTCTTTTTGTAATTACTTGTGTATAGTTTTTAGTAGAACCTTAAAGGAAGGTTTAGATATTAAAATAAGGGGTGCCAATGTATAATGATAGGTCACACCTTCCATGTGACATAAAGAGTAAGTGTAGGTGTAGTTTTTAGGAGGTGCCAAAGTAGAAAAATGGTCACACCTCCCATGTGACTCTAGATTGGCTCCAAATTTGAATTAGAATTAGGAGGGAATTTTGAATTTGTTTCACTTTCATTTCAGTCCTCTAAACCTATAAATAGAGGTGCTTGGTCATTGTAAATTAAAACATTGAAATTAGAAGAAAAGTTACTATATTCAAATTGTGAGTGAATTTTGTGAGACTTGTTCTCCTCTTCCTTGTCTCATCTTGTGAAGCTTTGAGAGCTCTCAAGTGCGGCAAATCTGCACTTATCTTGGATCATCACCTTCAAATGACGTGTCCATTCCCAATCCATGGCTACAATCACATAAGTTTCATCTTCTTTCATCTTCCACAGTCATTTCAATCGGTAGTTTTGATTCTATGTCTTGTTCTTGAATTTCAATCGGTTCTTTTGTTTCAATTTGTGTTTCCATTCTATTTTTTGTGTTTAAATTCTGCACCTATTCTTTTTTTGAGTTCAGCACCTTGTTCTTCATTCATTCATCACCATTAATTGTGTTTTAACCTTGGACCTTTGGAAATGAACCTTCACATCTACTTAACACTTGTTAAGTTAATGTCCAGTGGGGATTTTCCTTGGGTGACTCACTCTAAATTGCTAAGAATCTTGATCCTAATTCTAAGAAAGTGCCACTAATATAATGAACCTAAAATCAACTCACATCATGTGGTATCATGAGCTATGGTGATGTTTTGTTGTTGATGAGTTGAATTGACACTTTCTATTCAAGCAATTTCCATTTTCCAGCACTTTATTTTTGTGCATAAATTTTTTTTAGGTTCCTTGTTGTGTTAGCTATTCTGTTTTTGCTTTAATTTGAGCCTTTCCTTGCTATTTTAATTGGTGCAAATTAATTGTGTTTGAGTCATTTTGCTTTTTGAATCCATCCAAGTTTTGTCAAGTCATGTTTCTCCTAAATTGTCATCACTTCTATGTAGTACTTTTCTTGATAATTTTTGGTTGATTGCTTTTAATTTTGAGTGCAATTTCTAATCTGTTTTGTTGAGCCTTTGGTGCATTTTAATTTTAGATTTGAGTTCATGCTTGTGTGATAGATCCATACAAGTTCACATACATCAATTCTATTGTGTCTTTGAAGTTTCTTAATATTGTTTTAATTCCAAATTAGGCTTCCTCTGTTTTTGTTGAAACTGTGTTGGCTGTTTTTGTTTACAAAATTTAATTCCATTTATAAAAAATTCTGAAATTCTGGATCTGAACAGATTGATGTGTTAGAAAAAAGTGAAAAAAAAAGTAAAGAAAAATTCAAAATAGAAAAAAAATGATAAATCAAATACAATCAGTGTGCAATTCTTGCACGAATAAAACGGTGAAGTGACATAAGATTTGAAAAATTTATCACAATTTATTGGTGCATCATTTTGGTGTGATTCCAGCGCCAAATTTGAGCTAAGATCTTGAAATTTCTGTGGTTTAAATTTCAAATTCAAATTTGAATTATCCAGCTCAGCATGATTTGTTTGAGTCACGCATTTTGACACCTTAATATTCTGTAGTACTGTTTTGGTTTTGTTAATCCAATTCTAGTACCATTCTCTAGGTTCTCTTTGTGTACTACCTTTTATTGGGTGCCTTATTTTCTTTGCTTGTCATTTTCATTCAATATTCTTTTCCAAAGTTTTGTCATATCTTTACTTCCACTTTGGTTTAGCTTTTCTTGCCTATACATTTTTTTGCTTGTCTTTCTTATTTCCTCTAGTTTTGTGGTGAATTGTTCTTTGAGTAAGTGTGGTTTGATTTGACATCTTTAATTTGAGGCTCATCCAATCCACAAGAGAGGCTTGGTAAAGGAAGGATATATTTTCTTGGAGTGGTTTGAGAGATTTTACATCTTTGCCGCAAACTATATTTGCTTTTCACCTTGTTTTTCTAACTTTGTTTTCTATAATAGTTTCTTCTTTGTGTTTTTGTGTTTCATTTTATCATGGCTAATATTTCTAGTGGAGAATCATCTAAGCCTCATTCACCTCAAAAAGCATACCTAATTGGTGAATTAAAGGATGCTAAACTAACAATTGCACAAAAAGATAAGGCATTAAGACAAATGGAGGCAAGGCTCCAAAGATTGGAGTTGGACCGTGAAGATCATCATCACAACCATGAGAGAAGACACCATCATCATCATAGGCATACCTCAAGGTCTTCTCAAAGTTCTTATGGATATCATGAAGAAACCAATTGGAGGATGCATCACAATCATGAAGATAGGCGCCAAAATGTGGCTACGCCTTTTATGCCTTATGTAAAATTACCTAGTTTTAGTGGTGAAGGAGATCCTAATGTGTATTTAGGATGGGAGGCTAAGGTAGAACAAATATTTTTTATACATGAGGTCCAAGAAGACCAAAAGGTTAAGCTGGCCTCCCTAGAATTTATGGACTATGCCATGCAATGGTGGCACAAAACTCTCATGGACATTGGGCTAAACAAGAGACTGCCTGTGGTCCCTTGGGATGATTTAAAAGTTTGCATGAACACTAGATTTGTGCCTCCACACTTTAGGAAAGACCTATTGTTGAAGCTCCAACGGCTTCACCAAGGCACGCTAAGTGTGGATGCTTATTATAAAGAACTTGAAACGCTTTTAACTAGAGCCAATATGCATGAGAATGATGAAGCTAAAATGGCTAGATTTGTTAGTGGTCTTAGAAGGGATATCCAAGATGTTGTAGAACTTAACGAGTATTCTTCTTTAGAAAATTTGGTTCACCTTGCCATCAAGGTAGAATCTCAACTTGCAAGAAAAAATTCTTTTAAACATACTCATAATGATGGCTTTTACAATTCATCTTAGAAAAACAAAGGAAAATCTTTTTCAAAATTTCCTTCAAAAGATTCTACTTTCAAAACTAGAGATACCAAGCCTTCAACTTCTACTCCTAAATCACCAACTAAATCTTCAAGTAAAAAGTGCTTTAAATGTTTAGGCTATGGTCATATAGCGGCTAATTGTCCTTCCAAAAGGAATATGATGATGCGTGATGGGGTCGTTGTGAGTGAGCATAGTTCGGATTCCTCTAGACCTTCAACACCTCCTAGGTCCCCAAGTGAGCATGAGAGTGAAAGTCCACTTGAAGGCGACTTATTAGTAGTGAGACGAATGCTTGGCCAAGTTTTAAAACCCTTTGATGAAAGCCAAAGAGAAAATATTTTCCATACAAGATGTCTCGTTAATGATAAGTTGTGTTCTTTGATAGTGGATGGGGGAAGTTGTGCTAATGTGGCTAGTACAAGAGTAGTAGATAAGCTTGGATTGTCTACTATCTCTCATACAAAGCCCTACAAACTACAATGGTTAAGTGAGGTTGGAGAAATCATAGTTAACAAACAAGTCCTCATTGCTTTTTCCATTGGTAAATACAAAGATGAGGTCTTGTGTGATGTTGTCCCAATGGAAGCAACACATGTTCTTTTGGGTAGACCATGGCAATATGATAGAAAAGTTTTTCATGATGGCTTTACCAACAAAATTTCTTTTAACTTCCATGGGCACAAGGTCATACTTAAGTCTCTCTCTCCAAACGAAGTCCATGAGGACCAAATTAAAATGAAGCAAAAGAGAGAGCATGAAAATGATAAAAAAAGTTCCAAGATAAGCCTTCTCATGACTACTCAAGAAGTTAAAAAGGTAATAGTTGCTCAAAAGCCTATTTTTTTAGCTATTCCTAGTATTATTGATTGTGAGTCGGCTAAGGATAGTCCCACATGTTTGGACAATTTGGTAAAGGAATTTGAAAATGTGTTTCAAGATCCTTCTAATGGCTTACCACCTTTAAGAGGGATTGAACACCAAATAGACTTCATTCCTGGGGCTTCTTTACAAAATCGCCCAGCATATAGGACCAATACCATAGAGACCAAAGAAATTCAACAACAAGTTGAGGGATTAATTGCTAAGGGATGGGTACAAGATAGCATGAGCCCATGTACTATGCCTGTCATCCTTGTTCCTAAAAAGGATGGGTCATGGAGAATGTGTACGGATTGTCGCGCTATAAATAACATTACAATCAAATATAGGCATCCCATTCCTAGGTTAGATGACTTGTTGGATGAATTACATGGGTCTAAAATATTTTCCAAGATTTGATCTTAAGAGTGGTTATAACCAAATCCGGATTAAAGTGGGGGATGAATGGAAAACCGCTTTTAAGACCAAATTTGGTTTATATGAGTGGTTGGTCATGCCTTTTGGCTTGACTAATGCTCCTAGTACCTTCATGGGACTCATGCATCATGTCTTAAGGCCATTCATTGGCAAGTTTGTTGTGGTTTATTTTGATGATATTCTTATATATAGTTTGTCTTTGAAAGATCATGAGAAGCATGTTAGGGAAGTTTTAGAAACCCTTAGGAAGGAACATTTGTATGCTAATCTTGCTAAACGTATGTTTTCACTTGATCATATAGAATTCCTAGGGTTTGTTGTAAGTTATAAAGGGGTGCATGTTGATCAAACAAAGGTTGCATCAATTCAACATTGGCCAACACCCTCCAATGTTAGTGAAGTACGAAGTTTTCATGGACTTGCTAGCTTTTATAGGCGGTTTGTGAAAGACTTTAGTACTATTGCCGCACCTCTCAATGCTATAGTAAAGAGGGATGTGGTTTTTAAATGGGGACAAGAGCAGGAAAATTCTTTTCAAACTTTGAAAGAAAAATTGACTAAGGCCCCCATCTTAGCCCTTCCTAACTTTGCTAAAACATTTGAGACAGAATGTGATGCCTCTAATATAGGCATTGGGGTTGTTCTCCTCCAAGAGGGCCACCCCATAGCTTATTTTAGTGAGAAACTCAAAGGGAGTCATATCAATTACTCCACTTATGATAAAGAACTTTATGCTCTTGTTCGAGCTTTGCAAAATTGACAACATTATCTTTTTCCTAAGGAATTTGTGATCCATAGTGATCATGAGTCCCTAAAATATTTGAAAGGCCAAAGCAAGCTTAATAAGAGACATGCAAAGTGGGTGGAGTTTATTGAACAGTTTCCTTATATGATCAAACATAAACAAGGTAAAATTAATGTGGTTGCTGATGCTCTTTCAAGAAGACATACCTTATTAAATGTTTTAGATGTTCAATATTTAGGTTTTGATCACATAAAGGAACTATATCATGATGACTTAGATTTCTCACTTATCTATCAAGAGTGTTTAAAAGGAGGACACAAAGACTTTTTCTTACATAATGGTTTTCTTTTCAAAGGAAAAAGACTTTGTGTTCCTCATGGTTCTATAAGACAATCTCTTGTTAGAGAGGCTCATGAGGGTGGGCTTATGGGACATTTTGGGGTTGCTAAGACTTTAGAAACATTACATGAACATTTCTTTTGGCCTCACATGCGAAAATCCGTACATAGTTTATGTGATAAATGTATAGCATGTAGGAAGGCTAAATCTAAAGTCCATCCCCATGGTTTATATACCCCTCTTCCTATCCCATCAATGTCTTGGGTAGATATTTCAATGGATTTTATCTTAAGTCTTCCCAAGACATCGATAGGAAAGGATTCTATCTTTGTGGTAGTGGATCGCTTCTCTAAGATGGCTCATTTTATTCCTTGCCACAAAGTAGATGACGCTTGTTATATTGCAAATCTCTTCTTTAAGGAAGTTGTTCATTTGCATGGCCTTCCTAAAAGTATTGTATCCGACAGGGATTCAAAGTTTTTAAGCCACTTTTGGAGGACCTTGTGGGGTAAACTTGGCACAAAACTTTTGTTTTCTACTACTTGCCACCCCCAAATTGATGGTCAAACTGAGGTGGTCAATAGAACTTTGGTAAATGTTAAGATGCTTTATTTTCGGGAACCCAAGGGTTTGGGAGAATTTACTACCTCATATTGAGTTTGCTTATAATAGAGTAGTAAATTCTACAACTGCCCATTCTCCTTTTGAGGTTGTTTATGGGTTCAACCCTTTAACACCTCTAGATCTTCTTCCAATTCCTGTACTTGATGAGATTTTATGCAAAGATGGTTTTGAAAAATCTTCTTTTATTAAAGACTTGCATAATCACATCAAGTTACAAATTGAGAAGAAAGTTGGCAAATATGCTGAGAATGCCAACAAAAGGTGTATGGCATTAATCTTTGAACCTGGCGATTGGGTTTGGCTACACTTGAGGAAGGATAGATTCCCTACTCAAAGGAAGTCAAAACTTATGCCTCGTGGTGATGGTCCTTTTCAGGTCGTCAAGAGGATTAATGATAATGCCTATGAGTTAGATATGCCTGATACATTTCTTGGAAGTAATTCTTTTAATATCAGTGATCTAACTCCCTTTTCTGCAGGTCTTCCAAATTCTTGGACGAATTCTCTCCAACCCGGGGAGCATGATGAAGACCAAGTAAAGGAGGCGCCTGAGGCCCAAGCCCATGAAGCCCAAGCCCAAGTTGGGGCCCAAGCCCAACCAAATAGCTCAACATCCTTCATGCCTCAAAGGATGACTATGAGCAAGACTAAAGCTTTGGGAGAAGAGCATCAATGGATGTCTCTTTTTGTAATTACTTGTGTATAGTTTTTAGTAGAACTTTAAAGGAAGGTGTAGATATTAAAATAAGGGGTGCCAATGTATAAAGATAGGTCACACCTTCCATGTGACATAAAGAGTAGGTGTAGGTGTAGGTGTAGTTTTTAGGAGGTGCCAAAGTAGAAAAAAGGTCACACCTCCCATGTGACTCAAGATTGGCTCCAAATTTGAATTAGAATTAGGAGGGAATTTTGAATTTGTTTCACTTTCATTTCAGTCCTCTAAACCTATAAATAGAGGTGCTTGGTCATTGTAAATTAAAACATTGAAATTAGAAGAAAAGTTACTATACTCAAATTGTGAGTGAATTTTGTGAGACTTGTTCTCCTCTTCCTTGTCTCATCTTGTGAAGCTTTGGGAGCTCTCAAGTGGTGGCAAATCTGCACTTATCTTGGATCATCACCTCCAAGTGTCGTGTCCATTCCCAATCCATGGCTACAATCACATAAGTTTCATCTTCTTTCATCTTCCACAGTCATTTCAATCGGTAGTTTTGATTCTATGTCTTGTTCTTGAATTTCAATCGGTTCTTTTGTTTCAATTTGTGTTTCCATTCTATTTTTTGTGTTTAAATTCTGCACCTATTCTTTTTTTGAGTTCAGCACCTTGTTCTTCATTCATTCATCACCATTAATTGTGTTTTAACCTTGGACCTTTGGAAATGAACCTTCACATCTACTTAACACTTGTTAAGTTAATGTCCAGTGGGGATTTTCCTTAGGTGACTCACTCTAAATTGATAAGAATCTTGATCCTAATTCTAAGAAAGTGTCACAAATATAATGAACCTAAAATCAACTCACATCACAAGCAACCAAGAGAAGTACAAATTTCAGAGAAGACAGATGGAGCATGAACCAGTCATTAGAGTCAATCGGCGACCAAGTCAACCGGCAAGAACAGTTCTTCACTGTTTTCACCATTTAAATTCAGTTTTTACTGTTTGCTAGAAAAGATTTCCATTGATTTCAATTGGTACAATTCATGTAAATATTCATTGAACCTCATAAACCTAGTCAACTAGGTGTTGTTCATGTGTTGTTCTATTTTAAATTTTGTTTTAAGTCTTTCTTCAAGTTTTTATCAGTGCAAAAGTTTTATTACATGTTTTTTTTTTCAGTTTTATTCAATCAATGTTATGTCTAATGTCTTGTTTCTGCTTAATTCTCATTAATTCATGAGTTTAGTTGTGTTTACAAAGTGTTTGTTGAATTGCTTTTTATGATTTGCGCACACACTATTTGTTGAAATGTCTTGAATAATAAATCTATTGTATAAGCCTTTGGTGCCATTTTTCTTTTGTGTCTTGAGTTTATAACTTGCTAGTAGATCATTAGTGAGTTTCAGAAATCATAAAAATTTGCATTGGATTGAATAGGATTCTTCCTTGTTGAGAGGATTATGAGCATTTATTCTGGATTAGAAAAAATATTCTAATCTAAATACATGTTCAAATCATTTGAAATTTTATATTTAAGAGCTTCAATAAATCATTGATATTGTCTTAAAAAGGAACGTCAAAAAATTAAAAGAAAATAATGAAAAATCTCAAAAGGTAGGACATTTTATGCTAAATAATATTATGCGTGAAAAGAGTTTTGCTCTTGGTTTTTGATCTTTTGCAATTAGTTTAGTGCATCTTTTGATCTAAAATCTTTGTGAATGTATTCCTTATTGTTTTAGGCAACTCTAGTTAAAATTTGGGAAGAAAATTCGATAAAGTAAAATTTACATAAATTCTGGAATCAACACTACCAAAAGACAAATTAGTTGGATATCTCAAGCTACTCAACTAAATATGTTTGATGAAGCCATAAGCCTTGAAGAGAAGACTTGTTGCCACACAAAGAATCTAAGTAGCTTAATCTAATGTTTGGTGTCTTGATTTATCTTTTATCTCAAGCATATGATGAAGGGTCCAAACACAAAACCTTTTCAAAAGAATTAAACTATTTTTAAATAACTAAAATGTTTTTCAATCAATTAAAAGTGCTTTCAACTGATTAAAATTTCGTTTCCTGAAACTCTGCAACTTTTTCAATTGATTGAAACTATTTTCAATTGGTTAAAAATTCTTCTTACCTGAAAAGTACACTTTTTCAATTGATTATTTGAAGAAACAATCTATTAATGTTCCTCTGATGAAATTTATCTCTAAAAATTGTTTTGAGTTATTTTTGTTTCCATTTTTAGTTTCAACTATTCAAAATCTATTTTAATTTGACTAAGTGTTTTTGGAAAAATCAACCTGTTATTTCCTTTTTTAACCTGTTATATTCTTAAAAAATTTCAAAATTGTTTTGAATTCTATTTCTATTTTAAGTCTATAAAAGGAAGGCTTGGTTTCTGATTTTAATAACTCTTCACTACACACATACATACTTTCTTTTAAAGCTTGAGAGAATTATGAGTGAATTGGTTTTTGGAGACATTTTGAGTCTTTGAGAGTTCTTGGTGCTTTCACTTTCATCACTTGCCTGAGGTCAAGGATTCATCAAAGTGTTTTTGTTTGGAGGTTCCTTTTTTAGTCTTCTGAATCTGCAGAAAGGTGTTTTCGGTTCATATCACTTATGTTTTGTAAGATTGTGCTGCATTGCTTCTAAGATAGCGGTTCTTGAAGTGTAGCACTGCTGTAATAGGGTTTTACAGGGTGTGTTCTTAGTTCTTGTAGTGTTCAAGAGTTGTTCTTGGTTGTCTTTGTGTAAAAAGATTCTTTTGATTTAGTGAAATCCATCTTAGTGCGAGGTGGGACTGGATGTAGCTCATTTTGAGTGAACCAATATAAGTCTTTGTGTTCTTTAAGTTTTCTTTCCATGCATATTCTCTTTTCTGCATAAACTATGCTTAGTGGTGTGAAATTCAATTTGTTATTTTACAAATTAATCAATTCTTTTTTCATTTGCTAGTTTTGTCATAAAAAATTTAATTTGTTAACTTTAAAGTTAATCTGTTAATTTTTCTTGTCTGGACTTGAATCTGAATTTCAATCTATTCTTGAGTTTTAATCTGTTATGGGTGACTAGATTTGATATCAAGATCGACTGTTGTTCAAGAACAATTTGATAAAATTCCTTCTAAGTGAATATCTTGAAACTATTTCTAAGTTTGCTTAAGTGAAAATATTAATCTATTGTTTCTATAAACAATCTATTGTTTTTCATATGGTAGTATTCTGTTAAGGAAATTTCAATAAGTTATTTTATAAAACAACCAGTTGTTTTTCTGTTAGGATTAAATAATTTGATCATTGCAAAATTAGCCTAAGTACAATTCACCCCTCTCTTGAACTTAGACTCCCATAAAGTCAACAATTGGTATCTAAAGCTAGGACTTGAAATTTAATCAAGTTTTATTAATATGGCTAAGTTTAAGTTGCCTTTTGCTGAAGGTGCATCTTTTAATAGAACTCCCATGTTTGGTGGTGTGAATTATGCTTTTTGGAAGATAGAGTGAAGATATTTATGGAATCTATAGATATATGACGCTGCTGTAAGTGGACCTTTTATTCCCAAGCATGTGGTAAAGGAAGAAAGTGTTAAAAAAGCTTGGTTTGAATGGTCTGACAGTGAAAAGAAAAAAGCCCAATATGATTCCTTAGCTAAAATTATTATCACTTCTACATTAAACATGGATGAGTTTTTCAGGGTGTCATGATGAAGTTCAGCTAAAGAAATGTGGAAAATCTTAGAAGTTACTCATGAAGGAACAAATGATGTTAAAAGAGCAAGAAAGCACGATCTCATCCAAGAATATGAACCTTTTAGAATGAAGCAAGAGGAAACTATAGCAGATGTTCAGAAAAGATTCACACACATAGCAAATCATTTAACTGGTTTGGGAAAAGTGTTTAATAAAGAAGAACTGAACATCAAAATATTGAAATGCTTGGACAAAAGCTAGCAACCCAAGGTGACAGCAATTTCTGAATCCAAAGATCTATAAAAGCTTTCAATTGCAACTCTATTTGGAAAGTTAAGAGAACATGAGCTAGAACTTAATAGATTAAAGGAGCAAGAGTCATCTGAAAAGAAAGTAAAGATCATTGCTCTTAAATCTAGTGTACTGAGTGATGACGAAGAAAACTTAGATCAAGATGAAACTTTGAATGTGCTCACCAAGAAGTTCAATAGATTTTCAAAGAAAAAGAATCGTGAGAGATCTCAACCTAAAAGAAGGTATCCTTTTAAACTGAATGAATCCAATTCTACTAATTACACTTGTTTTGGTTGTGGTAAGCCAGGGCATATAAAGATTGATTGTTCAAACAATCAAAACAAAGATAAGAAAATGAGCATAAAGACAAAAAGGAGCAAAGGCAAGAGAGCCTACATATCTTGGGAAGACAATGACATGTCTTCATCAAGTGATACATCAGCTGAGAGTGAAGAAGCAAATCTCTGCTTTATGGTCAACAATGAAGAATCAAGTTGTGATTCTATAAGTATATGCTCAACTAATTTAGAAAGTTGTGATCAATTATTAATTACATTTAAGGAAACACATGATGAAGCTAATAGACTTTCTATCATATGCAGCAGGATAAAAAGTGAAAATAATCTTCTTGAACTTAAGGTTAAATCTTTAGAAAAAGAGTTGTAAGATGCTAAAACAAAACTGGTTAATCTTGAATTAATGTGTTTACATGCTTCAATTAAAAGTTGTGAAAATTGAAAAGGTTTAGAAAAGAAAATATAATATCTTTTGAAAACCTTATCTAAGTTTACAATAGGTAGAGCAAATCTGGAAATTGTTTTAGGTTCTCAAAAAGTTGTATTTAGTAAACATGGATTAGGGTATACATCTGGTCAAATAACAGTGTTAAAAAATTATCCAACTTCTTTGTTCTTGCTAAAACAAAATATTCATCTTTCAATAATGTTAAACCAGTACATTTAATTTCTTGTTTTTATTGCATGAAAAATGGCCATACATCTAGAACTTGCAAGTTTAGAAATTATCTTGTTCCAAAAACATTAGTCAAATGGCTACCTAAGGAAAGGTAATAATCTGTTTGTACCTAAAACTAAGGCTATGATATGTATTGGTCTATATTTGTTTTGCAGAAAGATAAAAAGGGTAAAGGAACAAATCAATGGTACCTTGACAGTGGATGTTCGAAGCATATGATTGGTGACATATCTCAATTTTCTGCATTGAAGTTAAAATCATAAGGTTATGTAACCTATGGTGATAATAATCGTGGAAGAATTCTTGGAAAGGGAGACATTGGAATCAAGGGATCAATTGTTATAGAGAATGTTCTATATGTGGAGGGATTAAAACACAATCTTCTCAACATTAGTTAGCTTTGTGACAAAGGGTATAAAGTCAATTTTGAATATGAAAATTGTAATATTTGTAATAAAGACACGGGTAAGGTGATCTTCACTGGTAAGAGATTCAATAATATCTACCTTCTTGATATCCATCATAATAGTTTTGTGAATGAATGTCTCATCTCTAAAATCGATGAATCCTGGCTATGACATAGAAGATTGGCTCATATTCATACTGATCATCTAAATAGATTAAATGCAAAAGAATTGGTTTCTGGTTTACTTAACATGAAATTTTAGAATAACAGAATATGTGATGCATGTGTAAAGGCGAACAAAAAAGGTCTTCTTTTAAATCTAAAGATATAATCTCATCTAATAAGCCTTTAGATATACTACATATGAATTTATTTGGACCATCTAGGACTACTAGTCTAGCTGGAAATTATTATGCATTGGTGATTGTTGATGACTTTTCTAGATATACATGGACTTTATTCATTGCTGCTAAAAATGATGCTTTTAAGAAATTGAATAAGGTTCTACAAAATGAAAATTGCTGTAGTATAAAATCATTTAGAAGTGATCACATGGGAGAGTTTCAAAATGATAAATTCAATAGGTTCTATGAAAAATATGGTATTACACATAGTTCTTCAGCTCCTATGACCCCTCAACAAAATGGTGTGGTTGAGAGAAAGAATAGATCTCTAGAAGAACTTGCTAGGACTACCTTGAATGAATATAGTCTTCCTAAATACGTATGGGCTGATGTTGTATATACTGCTTCTTATGTCTTGAATATAACCTTAATTAGGCCTATCTTAAAGAAAACACCATATGAACTTTATAAGGGCAGAAAACCTAACATAAGTCATCTTAGAGTATTTGGATGCAAATGTTTTATTTTAAACAATGGTAAAGATAATCTAGCAAAGTTTGATTCAAAATCTGATGAAGGTATTCATGTTGGTTATGCGTTGAATGGTCATGCTAACAAAATTTATAATAGAAGATTGTTAACTATTGAGGAATTTGTACATGTGATTTTTGATGAATCTAACAACTACACGCTTAAGCCTATGGAAGATGAAATGAAAACAAGTGATTTAAGAACTGTGCTTCTAAAAGATCAATTGATTGATCCTATTTCAATCGATTCAAATCTTGCAAAAGAAAAAACTGCTACTACAGAATTGCCCATAGAATGGAGAACTCCTAGGGACTTGACTCTTGATAATGTGATTGGAAACATTGAGAAAGGAGTATCAACTAGAAATTGTCTAAACAACTTCCATGAGATGATAACTTTTGTATCTCAAGTGGAGCCAAAGAATCTTGATTAAGCTTTACAAGAAAATAATTGGATTCTGGCTATGCAGGAAGAATTGAATCAATTTACAAGAAATGAAGTATTGTCTCTGGTTCCTAAAACACCCGATAAGAATATTATAGGCACTAAATGGGTATTCAAGAATAAAATGGATGAGCAAGGCATCATTGCAAGGAACAAAGCAAGACTAGTTGCAAAAGGACATAATCAGAAGGAAGGAATAAACTATGACAAAACATATGCTCTTGTAGCAAGGTTGGGAGCTATTTGGCTTCTTCTTCTAGCCTTTGCATGTATGAGTGGGTTCAAGTTGTTTCAAATGGATGTCAAATGTGAATTTCTAAATGGCTACATAAATGAAGAAGTATTTGTATCACAACCACCTGGGTTTGATAATTACAAGTTTTCAGACCATGTGTACAAACTCAAGAAAGCTCAATATGGTTTAAAGTAAGCACCAAGGCAGTGGTATGAGAGCTTGAGTAACTTGTTACTGTCACAGGGATTTAACAGAGGCATAACTGATAAGCCTTTGTTCATTAAGAAAAAGATAGATGAAATTTTTCTTGTGCAATTATATGTAGATGACATCATCTTTAGGTCAACAAATGAAGACATGTTTGAAGCTTTTGTAGAAGCCATGAAGAGTTAGTTTGAGATGTCAATGATGGGTGAGTTGAACTACTTCTAGGCCTTCAAGTAAAGCAATTGAAAGATAGGATTTTCATTTTTCAAGCTAAATATTGCAAGAATTTTTTGAAGAAATTCGAAATGGATCAATGCAAGGCTGTCAACATTCCTATCTCTCTACAAGTTGTCATTTAGGTCAAAATTGTGCTGGAAAATTAGTGGATCAAACCAAGCATAGAGGTTTGATTGGTTCTCTTTTATATATGTAAGGTTTGTTTTCTACATGTGTGTAAGATTTCATATCTCTCGTTTTCAATTCTAAAGTGGAAAGGAAAATAGCTGAACAAATTTACAATTATGACATGTATTGTGAGCCATATTTGCAGTAACCTTCACACTTTTATGAACAACTTCTACAACAATGTGAACCCTACTTTCAACATTCTCAACAATATAATTTGTATTGTCACTAGTCTTATGAGCAACCTCAGGAACAACAATATTATCAGCAATGTGAGCAGCCTCAAAAGCAATGTAGGCCCTACTTTCAATAACCTCAACATTATAATTCGTATTGTCAGTAGTCTTATGAGCAACCTCAACAACAACATTATCAATAATGTTGTACTATACAGGAGTGCTTGTCACCTCGGTCCAAGCATTTGGAGTGGTCAGCTCGGTGTTTGGGTCCAAAAGGTGGGTCATGAGCTTGGCCCGGATGTTGGTGGGCCCAGGGAAGGTAATTAAGATAAAAGATAAAGAGATATTTTATTTCTTGTTATGATACATATGTTAATTAAAAGTTGTTGAGAATAAAAAAGTGAGCACCCGAGAATAATGGTTCACATGTGAACATAATATTTTCCTGTTGTTAGCACCTGAAGATAAGTGGTGCCCATGAACAGATGGTTTTTCTGTTACGATTAAATGCTTTCTGTTGAGATCACATTCTCGTTAGTGAAAGTTGTTGAAGGGATATCTATAAAAGGGGCTTAAGACCCCGGTAATGGTACGTTGTTTCTGAATACTTAAGACTGAAACTGATTTGATATCTTGAATGCTCTAACTGACTTGATCATCGAAATGTGATCAATAGGTAAAGCCCCCTCTGTCTCAATGGAGCCGCGTTCTAGAGCAGCAAGGGAAGATAAGTTAGAAGTGGAACTCTCCATCCAGTCCAACCTAGGTCAACCAGCGAGAACATTTGGCACCTACCGTGGGGCCCGATAAAATTTGATCCCATCCACAATCATGATTTTGAGTTTTCTAACGTGATGAGGAACATAAGGCAAGGAACACTGGGATTTCAAGGAAGTGATGCCCCCGCTTTACAGCAGCATATGGACGCCATGAGAGCCCTTCAAGAGGCGAACGAGGAGCACAAATGAGAGCAAGAGCGGATCCAAGAAGAAGCCAAGGCTGAGCAGGAGAGGCTACGAGTGGAAGCCCAAGCTGAGCAAGAGCTTTTGTAGGAATGCTTGATGGAAGAAACCGAAGCCTCCTGGATAGCCATGGAGAAGCACACGCAAACCAATGAGGAGTTGCATAAAACCAATGAGGAGTTGCAGAAGAGTCTGTAGTGACGTGATCGACGTTCCACCAGGGAACAAACTCTGAATTTGTCATTGAGAGAGAATCCCCAGCCATTCTCGCAGGAGATCATGGATGAGGCCGTACCACCTCATTACATCACGCCTAAAATGGCCTTCTTCATAGGGATAGAAGACCCTGAGAGTCATCTCACGACGTTCAATGCTCAAATGATCATCTTTGGAGGATCGGATGTCATCCAGTGTAAGATGTTCATGGGCACTTTTACAGGTACAGCTCTACAATGGTTTAGTGGGATTCCAAATGATCAGATCACCTCTTTCCCCCAGTTCTTCAGGATGTTTAGAGAATAGTTCTCATCCAACAAGGTAAAGCCCTTGAGGTTGTACGCCCTGTTCAGCGTTAGACAGAGGGAAAGAGAGGTGTTGAAGGATTATCTGAATAGGTTATGGGCGGTTACAGTGAAACTTCAGATGCATGATGAAGAGATGATGATCACCGCTTTTGAGCAAGGGTTGGCAGTTGAACCGTTCAGCGACTCGTTGATTAGGAACCCAACAAAAACATTTTCCAAGGTACACAAACGAGCTGTTGCCCACATCGAGGCGAAGGAAGCCATGCTCAGGAAGAATGACAGCTCGTGCTCAAGGCAACATAAGTCTCAGGAAAGAAGCAAAGACCGGCCCCTGCGGGTCAACGAAACCTTTGCCGAGAAGAGAATGGATTCAAGGTACATACCATATGTAGCCAAGAAAGACGAGTCAAAGATGATGGCCAGGGGAGAGTTGATACAGACCTGAGAGATGGAGCAACCCCTGACCAAACCTAACCTTCCAGAAGAAGGACACAAAGTATGACACAAGATTAAGGGCTAGGTCAGAACCCACCACTAGTTAGTGCTTCAGAGCCCATCATTCCTCAGAGGATTACCAGGAGCAAAGCCTAAGCCATGGGAGTTGAGCACCAATTAGTTTCCTTGTTTTCAATTTCAGTAGAATAGGGTCCAATTGGCATAATAGGAGGGGTGTATTTATCAAATTGGACCATGACAAGTCCATTAGGGTTAGAATGTAGCCCTAGCTTCTAGAAGCTAGGACTAGGGGAGGCATTGACCATTGGTCAACCCCTAGGCCACTCCTCCCCTCCTTGCCCACCAAGGCACCCATTCCTATAAATAGGGTGTCTTGCCTCATGTAAAAACAAGTTGAATTTGATTAAGAAAAGTTACTTTGAAAAATTGTGTGAGGTATTTGTGAGGTTTGTGTCTCTTAAGCATTAGGTCTTATCTTGAGTGAGTTGAGAGCTCTCATGTGGCGGCCCTCTACACTTATCTTGGAGGAAACCATACTCCAAGTGGCGTGTTCCTTCTCAAATCCACACGATAAGCTTTCTTCTTCCATCCTTTTCCTTCATTTTCCATTACACTTTTTCTTTGTGTTGATTCTCTTGTTTTTGCTTCTTTCCATTTTGGTTTCCTTCCATATCTTATGTTTCCTTCCTTGTCTTTACATTTTGCACCATACATCATGTTCACCTTATTATGTGATTTTTCTCTTTGCCTTTGGAAGTGAACCTTCACACTTACTTAACCACTTGGTTAAGTTTGTGTCCAATGGGAATCTTCCCTAGGTCTCACCATATACGGGTTAAAAATCTCAATCCTAAGTAAAGTGTCACCTCCAAAATGAACAAAGCTAAAATCAACTCATGTTAAGTGTCGACAACTCGGCCCAAATTCTGAGTATCCTACAAAGAGCTCTTGAGCATGCTAGAAGTAGCAGATAAGTTAAAGTTTCCCCAAAAGACGGATCAAAACTTAGGATCACGAAGAGATGCCTGGTGCAGGGCATAATGTTGAGCAATGGATAGCCTTGGGTTACCAATTGGCTAGCCTAGTCAAGGATGGGTTCTTGAAGGAGTATCTTGAGGATAATCAGGAAGAGCCACAAGGAGAAGTTGCCATCAGGGACCAAGCACATGAGACACCGATCCACGGGGAACAAAATACCATCTCGGGAGGATTTTTTGGAGGAGGAAGCTAGGCTTTCAAGTGTATACGCACGAGCAGTGATGTCTCTGGAAACAAGGAAACCTGATCATACTATGGAGCTCACTCTCTACTTCACGAGTGCTGACCTGGAAAACATGGTGCCTCACGAGGATGATCCGGTGGTGATATCAATCGTCACTATAGGGTGGAAGGTGCACAAAGTCTTGGTCGATCAAGGGAGCTCGACAGATGTGATGTTCTAGGGAACATTCACCAACTTGCAATTGTCCTCTAACCAGTTGAGGCCATATGATGGGTGTTTGGTTGGCTTCGCAGGATATCAAGTAGAAGTACAAGGGTACGTTGAGCTAAGAATGACTTTTGTTGATGAGAACGCAGCCAAAACCACTATTAGATACATTGTTGTTAACACGTCTTTTGCTTACAACTTACTTTTAGGGCGACCCTCCCTGAACAGATTGGGAGCTACTGGAGAGGTTTAAGAAAGGGAGATAAAAGGGAAGAAGTTCAAGCTCAACACCTCGTTGTGCAAGGAGCTAGAAGATAAGATAGCCGATGTGATATCGGAAAACATGAATGGCTTCGCATGGTCGTCTGGGGACATGCCCGGAATAGACGCAAATTTTCTATGCCATCAGCTAACCATGGATAAGAAGGTTAAGCCCGTGGTCCAGAGGAGAAGAAAGTTCAATGAGGATAAACACCTCATCATCTGAGAAGAGACTCAAAAGCTTTTGAATGCTAGCCACGTAAGGGGGATCCAATACCCTGAGTGGTTGGCAAACGTTGTGCTGGTGAAGAAAGCTAATGGGAAATGGAGAATGTGTGGTGACTTCACTGATATGAACAAGGCTTGTCCCATCAATTCTGATCCATTGCCAAGCATAGACTCCTTGGTGGATAACGCCTCAGGTTGTTGATTGTTAAGCTTTCTGGATGCATTCTCAGGGTATAACCAGATTTGTATGCACCCGCGAGACGAGAATAAGATAGCCTTTATGGGCGAGGTCGCTAGCTACTGATACAAGGTCATGCCCTTTGGCCTTTAAAAAGCAGGCGCAACCTATCAAAGGCTGATGGATTGGATCCTTGCCCCAATGCTCGGGAGAAACGTGCAGGCATATGTAGACGATATGGTCGTCACATCGGGAAGCAAGGATCAACATGTTGCCGACCTAAAAGAGTTATTCACGACAATACTGAAATACAACTTGAAGCTTAACCCAAAAAGAGGCAAAAAGGCAAACCCCGACAAGTGTGCTGCAATCATAGGGATGAAGAGACCAACTAATATGAAGGAAGTCCAGTAGTTAACTGGGCACATGGCCGCCCTGTCTTGTTTCCTGTCAGCTAGTGGATATAAGGGGTATCACTACTTCTAATGTCTCAAAAAGAACAATGGTTTTGTGTGGACAAGTGAATGCGAAACAACTTTCACCAATTTGAAAGAGTATTTGGCCAGTCCCCCTGTTCTTAGTAAGCCAATCCCAAGTACTCCTATTCGTCTTTGTTTTGCGATTACAGATCGGGCAATCAGCTCAGTGATTTTGCAAGATCAAGATAAGGTCTAGAAGCCAGTCTATTTTGTGAGTAAGGTACTGTAGGGACCGGAAACTTGGTATCAAGCCCTAAAGAAAGCTGCCCTAGTCGTGGTGTTTGCAGCTCGGCGTCTTCGCCACTACTTTCAAAGCTTCACCATGATCGTGATGACCGATCTGCCCATTCATAAGGTCCTTTAGAAGCCCGATATAGCAAGTCGGATGGTCTGCTAGGCGGTGGAGTTATTCAAGTTTGATATGCAGTATGAACCTCAAGGGTCGATTAACGGCCAGGTGTATGCTGACTTCTTCGTAGAACTTTCATCTGAGGAATCTCAACCTGATTCCAATGACTTCCAGTGGGTTCTTTCGGTAGATGGATCCTCCCACCAATAGAGGAGTGGAGCTGGGGTCATTTTAGAAGGGCCAAGCGGGCTATTAATCAAGCAAGCCCTGAGGTTCGCGTTTAAGGCAAGCAACAACCAAGCTGAATATGAGGCCTTTATAGCAGGGATGTTGATAGCCAAGGAGTTGGGAGCTCAGAGTTTATTGGTGAAAAGTGACTCATTGCTCGTCACTAGACAAGTCACGAGTGAGTATCAAGCCAAGGATCCCTAACTAGCCTGATACCTCAGGCATGTACAGATCTTGAGATCAGCTTTCTTTGCATTTGAGCTAGTTCATGTTCCTAGATAGTAGAATTCCCGAGCAGATCTATTATCCAAGCTGGCTAGCTCAGGGAAGGGAAGTCGGCAGAGATCAGTAATCCAAGAGACATTAAGGTCACCCAGGACACCTGAAGGGGGATTGACCGAGGTCGACCACATAAGAGTTTTAGATGTCAACCCAGGAAAGGGGAGAAGGCATTGGTCATGATTCAAGAAACCCTGAAAGTCCCAAGAATAACCACCTATGGGACTTTGGCGGAAGAGTTTTTTCATGTTTTATAGGTCAATACCATGGAAACCTAAATGACACCTTAAAACCATTACCTAGCTGATGGGCTACTTCCTGCCGAGCCCATGGAAGCCAAGATTATTAAAAGGAATGCGGGGCGGTATACCCTGATAGATGGTAACCTCTTTCGTCACGGTTATACCCACCCGATCCTCACGTGTGTAAGTGGAGATTAGTGTGCTCGCATAATGGTCAAGCTCCATGAAGGCATTTGCAGGAGTCACATTGGGGGACGAGCTCTGTCGTTGAAGGTCATCTAAGCTGGGTATTATTACGTGAAGTATACACAATGCTGTGAACAATGTCAGAAGCATGTTGATTAGCATCACGCACCAGCTAAGGAATTGCGGTCAATTTATAACCCATGGCTTTTCTATACGTGGGGGATAGACATTCTAGGTCCTTTCCCTTTGGCGATACATCAAATGAAGTATCTCATTGTGGCCATTGAATACTTCACCTGTAACATCCCACCAAAATAATACATACATACATGTATAATTGAAATTAAGTGTAACCAAATAATATTGAAGAGTGCAAAATAAAATGTATATATATATATATCAGAAATGAAGTTACTCCCCTTAGGGAGTTTAATACATAACCAAATCAAATGTTTGCAAGATTTTACGAAAATAAAAGAAATGCAGTAAGACAGGCGGTCTCAAAAGAAAACGGCGATCTCCAACTTTAAAACGGCGATCTCTAACAGAAGACCTCAAAACGGGCGATCTTCTATCAGGACACGAAAACCGGCGATCACCCGATGGAGGCATAAACCGGCGATCACCCGATAGAGACGGAGATAGGCGATCTCCTTCAGGCGACCACTCACTGAGGAGCTCTACTCCCTGGAAGATCATCTGCTCCCGTGTTCAATTACACGATCATCACAGTTTTGAGAAAACAACCACAATAACAGATAAAAGGGTAAGCTAGATAATTTAAAAGAAGTTTAACTCATGAACATGAAAATCCAAGTAAACCAAGTCCCAAATTATCCATGTAAAACGTAGAACTACAATTAGCATTCAGCTGATCGCCCAAAATCACAAATTCACTACATTTCCCATAGTCATTCCATTTCACAACACAGCATCAAGTGTCTATCAATATTCCAGTTTCTCATTTCACATGTCAGACTTTCCACTGACCCACCATGCATAGACACATGACACTACTTCCAATTTGACTCGTGTGTTGACTCAGGCCCAGAGATTTGCACCTGTCATACCTACCACTGTGAATCCACACAGCATGCGCATATACCATCTCATTGTTACCATTCTCATTGTTACCATTCTCTCGGTATGACAAGGTTAATTCGTATAACAGACCGAGCTCGTTCCCATTTGAACAACTCGCCCATTCATACGAACCTCCTTCGACTCTCACCAACTGAATAACTTCATCTACGTGATTTCATTATCTCAGCAGAGTCAGGATATCTCCTTCTAGACAAGCCCCTAGTCAATACACCTATACAGATCTTACACGGTATTTCCTTTCCTGAAAATACTATGCCTCGATCCCACATTCACAGCATTCAAAGACATCATACCACTCAAGTAAACGATGCAATCACAGCAATAGCCATTTCAATGGATTCATATTTTCGAATATCTCATGTAAATCTCAAGTAGTTTCAAAATAACATCAAAAACAGAGATTGCGTAAAACGGCGCCAAAACCGGCGATCTAGTTCAAAAACATGGTATTTCAAAGGCTATGTTTAAAAACCGGCGACCACGTCGCCCAAGCACACAAACAGAGCATTTTACGCAGATGAAAACAGAAGTGGCGACCACGTCGCCCTCACTTCAGAGATAGCTACACTGTGGCTTGTATGGAAAAGAGGGCTAGCTTCCCTTACCTGGACTTGCGCAACCACCAGGAGCTTCGAAATCCAACGAAGCTTGCAGAATACCTTGGCTCTGTTTTTGCGTCTGGTTTTGAAGGAGTTGCAGAGAACTTTCCCAGGGGCTCCAATGGTGTTGCTTCTCGTCGTACTCTTGTGTGGAGATACTGAAATCGCAACGCGGAGGAGGTAACTGGAGGAGAAGGGAAGAAACTCACTCTTTCTCTCGTCGAATACAACAATGTTTTCCTTTTCTCCCAGCAGTGGATTTTTTGTAACTTAAACCAACTTATCCCTCCAAAAGCAGCTGCCATCACCCACTCTGCAGGGAGTTTGCGTGTACGCTTCCCTGCACAGTCCTACTGAGCGTGCCTCTGCGCAGGCTACGCTATGAGGTCACTATTCTGAACCACTCTTTCGTCTACGTGGCACGCGTGCAGAACGTCTCTTGCTGGGAGTCTGGGGCCCACGTTCTCTGGGTGTAACTCAACGTCGCGCGATGACCTTTCGCCGATGACTACCAGCTCGAAGAGAAACCACTGATGACCTCTCGCGCGAAGACGATCCACCGATGACGTCGCGCGAAGACGATCCACCGATGACCTCGCGCGAAGACTACCACCGATGACCTCGCGCGAAGACTACCACCGATGACATCTTCCTGGCGAACGACCGATGTCTTCCTCTGGGAGACAACCGATGTCTTCCCTGGCGACGCCCTCATAACTCTCGCGCCTTGGCCACGTCCACATGCATCGCGCCCTGGCAATGCCTGCGTGCCTCGCGCCCGCGCGATGCCCGCATGCCCCTCGCGCCCGCGCGATGCCTGCATGCCTCTCACGCCCGCGCGATGCCTGCATGCCTCTCGCGCCCGCGCGATGCCTGCATGCCTCTCACGCCCGCGCGATGCCTGCATGCCTCTCGCGCCCGCGCGATGCCTGCATGCCTCTCACGCCCGCGCGATGCCTGCATGCCTCTCGCGCCCGCGCGATGCCCACCTGGCGCTCATGAGTAGCAGGCGACCGGCGACCTCGTAGCCTTCTAAACTTAACTTTTTCCTCCCTTTCTATTCTAAATAAAAACATACTTAGAATTTATTTAAAACATACTCTTTCATTGCAATAAATTTCAGGTCCTTACATTCTCCCCAACAAGAAAAATTTTCGTCCTCGAAAATTGGATTACAAGGAAAAGAGGTATGGATAAGCCTCCCTCATGGGTTCTTCTAACTCCCAAGTAGAGTCCCCCGATTTCTCATCCCACACCACTTTCACCATGTCGATGGTCTTGCCTCTGAGCTGTTTACCTTGCCGATCGTCAATCCTGACTGGTTTTGCTTCAAAGGACAAGTCATCCCTAATCTGCACGTCGTCTACATCCAGCACATGACTAGGGTCTGCCATGTACTTCCTCAGCTGTGACACGTGAAACACATTGTGCAGATTCGCCAGATGGGGAGGTAGGGCGATCTCATACGCCACTGGGCCAATCCTTCTTAAGATCTGATATGGTCCCACGAACTTAGGGGACAACTTCTTTGACCTGATCGCCCGCCCTACACCCTTGGTTGGTGTCACTTTCATGAACACGTGATCTCCAACAGCAAACTCCAAAGGCTTTCTCCTCTGATCTGCATAGGACTTCTGCCTACTCTGAGAGGCTTTCATTCTGCTTTGTATCTGCTTCACCTTCTCGGTCGTCTGCTGAATCAACTCTGGCCCAACCAAGACTGCCTCGCCCTCCTGGTACCAACATAAGGGAGTTCTGCATTTCCTCCCATACAGGGCTTCATATGGTGCCATCCCAATGCTGGCGTGGTAGCTATTGTTATAGGTAAACTCCACTAGTGGCAACACCTCCTCCCAACCTCCCAATTGATCCAAAACGCATGCCCTCAGCAGATCTTCCAAAGATTGGATCGTCCTCTCTGACTGACCATCTGTTTGGGGATGATATGCAGAGCTCATCCTCAACTTGGTTCCCAAACACTCTTGCAAGGTCTGCCAAAACCGTGAAGTGAACCTGGGATCCCTATCTGAAATGATGCTGGAAGGCACTCCATGCAACCTCACAATCTCCTTGATGTACAGCTGTGCCAATTTGGCCATGGACATCTTCATATTTACTGGGAGGAAGTGGGCACTCTTCGTCAGCCTATCAATGATGACCCAGATTGCATCATGGCCCTTTACCGATCTGGGTAAATGGGTGACAAAATCCATGGCAATGCTGTCCCACTTCCACTCGGGGATATCCAGTTGCTGCAACAGCCCGCCAGGTTTTTGATGCTCCACCTTCGCCTTTTGACACGTTAAGCAGGTTGCCACGTACTGGGCGACGTCCCTCTTCATGCCTGACCACCAAAATGACTCCTTCAAGTCATGGTACATCTTGTTCATGCCTGGGTGGAGGTTAAGGCGACTCTTATGACCTTCCTCTAGGATCATCTTCTTCAACTCATCATTTGCAGGTATGCAAATCCTGCCATCAAACCTCAAGATCCCATCATCGCCCATCTCAAAGCCTCTCGCCTGATCTGTTCCTAGCGACTCCATAGTGCGCTTCAGGCTAGGGTCCTCCAATTGTTTATCCTTCAACATCCCAAGGAAGTCATTAGTTATAGTCAGCTTACTACAACTAATGTGATTCACGTGAAATTCCACTCCAAAGTTTAAGTCTCTGAACTGCTCGATCAGTTTCTGCTCTTCCATCATCATGGTGGCGACTTGTATAGACTTCCTACTCAAGGCATCTGCCACTACATTGGCCTTCCCTGGGTGATACATGAGTTGAAAGTCGTAGTCCTTTAGGAATTCCATCCACCTTCTTTGTCTCATGTTTAGTTCCTTCTGATCGAACAGGTACTTCAAGCTCTTGTGATCGCTGAATACCTGGAACCGAGCTCCATAAAGATAATGCCTCCAGATCTTCAAGGCAAACACTACCGCTGCCAACTCCAAATCATGAGTAGGGTAGTTCCTCTCATGCACCTTGAGTTGCCTTGAAGCATATGCAACCACTCTCTTCTCTTGCATCAAGACGCATCCAAGCCTTGATGTGAGGCATCACAGAAGACATCAAAAGGTCTTCCTACTTCTGGAATCACCAGCACTGGAGCACTGGTCAACCTCTCCTTTAGTTCCCTGAAGCTCTGCTCACATCGGTCGGTCCAAACAAAGGGTTGGTCCTTGCGGGTCAGTTGTGTTAAAGGAGCCACTACTTTGGAAAAATCCTCAATAAACCTCCGATAGTAGCCCGCCAACCCCACAAAGCTCCTTATCTCAGTCACTGTCTTAGGACGTTCCCATTGCAGCACTGCCTCTACCTTGGCTGGATCTACCGAGATCCCCTGGGCAGATATCACGTGTCCTAAGAAGTTGACTTCCCTTAGCCAGAACTCACACTTAGAGAACTTGGCATAGAGCTGCTTCTCCCTCAGTATTTCCAATACTGTCCTCAGGTGTTCCTCATGCTCTTCCTCGGTCCTTGAATAAATGAGGATGTCATCTATGAAGACCACCACAAACTTATCCAAGAAAGGGCGAAAGATCCTATTCATGTAGTCCATGAATAGAGCTGGAGCATTGGTGACTCCAAATGGCATCACTACATACTCGTAGTGCCCATATCGAGACCTAAAAGCTGTCTTCTGAACATCTTCAGCTTTTACCAAGATTTGATGATACCCCGATCTCAGGTCAATCTTGGAGAACACCGAGGCCCCATGAATTTGGTCCATCAAATCATCAATCCGAGGTAGGGGGTACTTGTTCTTGATGGTCAATTTGTTCAATTGCCTGTAGTCTATACACAGCCGAGACCCTCCATCCTTCTTCTTGACTAGGAGCACTGGAGCTCCCCATGGAGATACGCTGGGTCTGATGAACTGCTTCTCCAGCAACTCTTCCACTTGTTTCTTTAACTCCACTAACTCGGCTGGTGCCATCCTGTAAGGTGCCATTGACACTGGTCCAGCTCCAGGTACCAAGTCAATAGAGAATTCCACTTCTCTCTTAGGGGGTAATCCAGGCACCTCCTCTGGGAACACATCGGTGAAATCTCTCACCACTTGTATCTTGTTTACGTCCCCTTTATTCTCTACTTCCAACCGGGCGAGCACCACGAAACACCTCGCCCCTTCTTCCAACGCTGATCGCCCTTGTTGAACTGTTAACACATCCGCTTCATGGGGGTCTGGAAACGCTACCATCTGCCTACCACAGTCTATGAGAACGTGATTGGCAGCTAACCAATCCATTCCCAGGATGACATCCAGGTCCTGAAGAGGTAGGCAGATCAAGTTCACCTTGAATCTGCGTCCTTCTACAATCACTGGACATTCAGGGCACACTGTAGAGGTCGACACCTGCCCTGACGCAGGTGTAGAGACCAACAGCTCGAAAGGTAACTCCTTCACTAGGAGACCCAACTCAGTTACACACAGGCTTGACACAAAGGAGTGTGTCGCTCCAGAATCAAACAAAGCCCTTACACCTCTACCAGCAATAAAACAAACACCTTGGATGAGGTTACCTGACTGAGCTGCCTCTGCCCCAGACATGGCGAACACCCTCCCTGCTGCTTGAGGTCTTCTGCCCTCGTTTCTCATCTGCTGAGAGCCACTGGGCTGGGTCGCCCCATTCTGGTTAGGGCATTCTCTAGCAAAATGCCCCGCCTTTTGGCAGATGTAGCACCTTCTCTCCGAACTCTTCTTGGGGCATGCGTTGGAGGCGTGTGGTCCACCACAATGGAAGCACTTGGGTTTCCAAGATTGCTGCTGCTGGAACTGGGGAGGTGCTGCTCCTGCCCGATGTGATGGGGGTCTCGCATAGGGCTTGCTTTGTGGGTGCTGTGCCTTAGCTCTCCCACTGGAAGGACCTCCTGGGTGTGACCTGATCACCCGAGACTCACCCTTTTCCAGGGTCTCTACCATCTTCGCCTTCTGCACTAAGGCGTGGAACTCCCTGATGCACATCGGGGCTATGGTCTTCTTCAGCCCATGCTTCAGCCCTTCCTCGAACTTCCTACACCTCCAGGCCTCGGAGGTCGCCTGGGTATAGAACCGGGCGAGGTACTCAAAACGGGCAGCATAGGCGTTTACTGACATGTCCCCCTGCTCCAACTTTAAGAACTCAGCTTCCCTTGCAAACTTGGCGCTGTCTGGGAAGTATTTTTCCAAGAACTTCGCTCTGAAGCTCTCCCAATCCAGAACATCCTCTCGGGCCTCCATCATCTGCTGAGCTCCCATCCACCAGAACTCAGCTTCTCCTGATAGCAGATAAGTGGCGAACAGCAGCTTCTTTTCTTCAGGGCATGAGGTCGCCCTAAAGATTTTCTCCACCTCCCTGACCCACTGATCTGCCTGGTCAGGGGTAGCATTCCCACTGAACTTAGGTGGGTTGTGCCTCATGAACTCGGCCAGTCCCATCTGTTCTTGGGGCTGACCGACGTGGGAGTTTGTTTCAGCCGACCGAGCAGTCTCCCAGTGCTGCATTGTGGCTTGATGGTTCTGAGCCATCGCCGCATTCTGCTGCTGAATGGCAGTCGCCATCATCTCTATGGCCTTGGCGATCTGACTCATCTCTGAGGAAGGTTGAGGTGGGGTAGCAGGTCTACGTGCCATCTTCTGAATCTATTGACTTCTATATTCCCTACAACTATAAGAATGAAATCGATAAGAATCAATTCATTCAAGGGGTAACAGCTAGACCTTACAAAGGTCAGCATCTCAAAGTCATCTAGAATTTGAGTTCATCAACAGAATCACAAGACTTATAATCCCAAACAAAACACCAGAACAGTTACTGGTGTGCAAACATCAATCCAACTACCACCTCAGTCAAATTCAAGAACACTCAAAAATCACACCAGAATTCAATGTAGGCTAAACATCAAACCTTTGGAATTAAGATTAAGAATCATCTTGATCCAGTTATGAGTGTGCACCCTCACCACTTTATCAAGACCTTCTTATTCTTAATACTAAGATTTTCAGTTAGGCATACATTCACCAAAGCACACGCAAGAGTTCAAAACTAAAACGTTTGAAAACCTCCCAATATAGTGGTTATTTAAAACTCAAATAAATTTTATGAGCAGAAGAAACACAATGGATCCACAGCCCTCAGGTCATCCTAAGGCGAACTGCTCTGATACCATTAATGTAACATCCCACCAAAATAATACATACATACATGTATAATTGAAATTAAGTGTAACCAAATAATATTGAAGAGTGCAAAATAAAATGTATATATATATATATCAGAAATGAAGTTACTCCCCTTAGGGAGTTTAATACATAACCAAATCAAATGTTTGCAAGATTTTACGAAAATAAAAGAAATGCAGTAAGACAGGCGGTCTCAAAAGAAAACGGCGATCTCCAACTTTAAAACGGCGATCTCTAACAGAAGACCTCAAAACGGGCGATCTTCTATCAGGACACGAAAACCGGCGATCACCCGATGGAGGCATAAACCGGCGATCACCCGATAGAGACGGAGATAGGCGATCTCCTTCAGGCGACCACTCACTGAGGAGCTCTACTCCCTGGAAGATCATCTGCTCCCGTGTTCAATTACACGATCATCACAGTTTTGAGAAAACAACCACAATAACAGATAAAAGGGTAAGCTAGATAATTTAAAAGAAGTTTAACTCATGAACATGAAAATCCAAGTAAACCAAGTCCCAAATTATCCATGTAAAACGTAGAACTACAATTAGCATTCAGCTGATCGCCCAAAATCACAAATTCACTACATTTCCCATAGTCATTCCATTTCACAACACAGCATCAAGTGTCTATCAATATTCCAGTTTCTCATTTCACATGTCAGACTTTCCACTGACCCACCATGCATAGACACATGACACTACTTCCAATTTGACTCGTGTGTTGACTCAGGCCCAGAGATTTGCACCTGTCATACCTACCACTGTGAATCCACACAGCATGCGCATATACCATCTCATTGTTACCATTCTCATTGTTACCATTCTCTCGGTATGACAAGGTTAATTCGTATAACAGACCGAGCTCGTTCCCATTTGAACAACTCGCCCATTCATACGAACCTCCTTCGACTCTCACCAACTGAATAACTTCATCTACGTGATTTCATTATCTCAGCAGAGTCAGGATATCTCCTTCTAGACAAGCCCCTAGTCAATACACCTATACAGATCTTACACGGTATTTCCTTTCCTGAAAATACTATGCCTCGATCCCACATTCACAGCATTCAAAGACATCATACCACTCAAGTAAACGATGCAATCACAGCAATAGCCATTTCAATGGATTCATATTTTCGAATATCTCATGTAAATCTCAAGTAGTTTCAAAATAACATCAAAAACAGAGATTGCGTAAAACGGCGCCAAAACCGGCGATCTAGTTCAAAAACATGGTATTTCAAAGGCTATGTTTAAAAACCGGCGACCACGTCGCCCAAGCACACAAACAGAGCATTTTACGCAGATGAAAACAGAAGTGGCGACCACGTCGCCCTCACTTCAGAGATAGCTACACTGTGGCTTGTATGGAAAAGAGGGCTAGCTTCCCTTACCTGGACTTGCGCAACCACCAGGAGCTTCGAAATCCAACGAAGCTTGCAGAATACCTTGGCTCTGTTTTTGCGTCTGGTTTTGAAGGAGTTGCAGAGAACTTTCCCAGGGGCTCCAATGGTGTTGCTTCTCGTCGTACTCTTGTGTGGAGATGCTGAAATCGCAACGCGGAGGAGGTAACTGGAGGAGAAGGGAAGAAACTCACTCTTTCTCTCGTCGAATACAACAATGTTTTCCTTTTCTCCCAGCAGTGGATTTTTTGTAACTTAAACCAACTTATCCCTCCAAAAGCAGCTGCCATCACCCACTCTGCAGGGAGTTTGCGTGTACGCTTCCCTGCACAGTCCTACTGAGCGTGCCTCTGCGCAGGCTACGCTATGAGGTCACTATTCTGAACCACTCTTTCGTCTACGTGGCACGCGTGCAGAACGTCTCTTGCTGGGAGTCTGGGGCCCACGTTCTCTGGGTGTAACTCAACGTCGCGCGATGACCTTTCGCCGATGACTACCAGCTCGAAGAGAAACCACTGATGACCTCTCGCGCGAAGACGATCCACCGATGACGTCGCGCGAAGACGATCCACCGATGACCTCGCGCGAAGACTACCACCGATGACCTCGCGCGAAGACTACCACCGATGACATCTTCCTGGCGAACGACCGATGTCTTCCTCTGGGAGACAACCGATGTCTTCCCTGGCGACGCCCTCATAACTCTCGCGCCTTGGCCACGTCCACATGCATCGCGCCCTGGCAATGCCTGCGTGCCTCGCGCCCGCGCGATGCCCGCATGCCCCTCGCGCCCGCGCGATGCCTGCATGCCTCTCACGCCCGCGCGATGCCTGCATGCCTCTCGCGCCCGCGCGATGCCTGCATGCCTCTCACGCCCGCGCGATGCCTGCATGCCTCTCGCGCCCGCGCGATGCCTGCATGCCTCTCACGCCCGCGCGATGCCTGCATGCCTCTCGCGCCCGCGCGATGCCCACCTGGCGCTCATGAGTAGCAGGCGACCGGCGACCGGCGACCTCGTAGCCTTCTAAACTTAACTTTTTCCTCCCTTTCTATTCTAAATAAAAACATACTTAGAATTTATTTAAAACATACTCTTTCATTGCAATAAATTTCAGGTCCTTACATCACCAAGTGGATTGAAGTAGAGCCAATTACACAAATAATTGCTTACAAGGTGCAACATTTTTTGTGGAAAAACATTATGTGCCATTTTGGGATTCCGAGACACTTAGTGTCTGACAATGGAACCCAGTTTGCTAGTCAACAGTTGGGTAAGTTGTGCTCGGAGCTCAGAATAAAGCAGATATTCGCCTTGGTAGAACACCCTTAGACAAATGGCCAAGTCGAGTAAGCTAATAGAGTCCTGTTAAGAGGGTTGAAGAGGAGGTTAGAAAAGGCCAAGGGCACTTGGTCCAAAGAAATCCCTAGAATCTTGTGGGCCTACTATACCATCCCGCAATCAACAACCAAGGAGATGCCTTTCATTCCGGTATATAGGTCAGATGCCATGATACCACTAGAGATAAAAGAGAATTCTCCTAGGTTCCAAAACTTTATGGTCGAGGAATCTAATGAAGGAAGGAAGGCGAATTTGGATTTATTGGACGAGGCGCCTGAGCATGCCCGTATTAACTCAGAGGCTTTAAAGAGGAGGGTAGAGTTAAGGCAGAAGACCAAGATGAGACCTCGACAGTACAAGGTTGCCAACTTGGTGATGCAAAAAGCCCACCCCTACCAGCTGGAGAAGAAGTTGTCTACAAAATGGACTGGCCTGTTTTACGTGGTTGAGGTACTAAAAAATGGAGCTTATTGGCTGGAGACCTTCGAAGGAGGAGCCATTCCACGACGTGGAACATGGCGAATATCAAGTTTTACTTCAGTTAAGATGTTTAGTTTTGATGCTTTCCTTTTGAACCATATGCTATTTAAGGTGATGCTCTTTTTCCTTTGAAGGGGTCTTTTTTAATGAGATCATCTAGTGATAAATTTGTTCTCAAGAGATGGTGCATTAGATTTGTTTGTTAATTTATGTAAGCACAGGTAAGTCGACCTAGCTTGGTATAAGTACGTATACCCGAGCATAAGCACCCTGTGGAATTAATTTGTTTGTTGATTTACTTAAGCACACGGTAAGTCGACCTGGCTCGGTATAAGTACGTATACCAGAGCATAGGCGCCCTGTGGGATTAATTTGTTTGTTGATTTACTTGAGCACACAGTAAGTCGGCCTAACTTGATATAAGTACGTATATCCGAGCATAGGTGTAACATCCCGCCAAATTGCTTTTCATAAATATAAAATGAAATAAAGGTAAAACAAAAATATTTAAGTGAACATACGTATTTATATAAAATGAAGTTGCTCCTCACAGGGAGTTTAATACATAACCGGTCAATTTTTCCAAAACTTAAACAAAATACAGCCAAATAAATTGAAACCGGCGGTCTCCCTACATAAACCGGCAATCTCCGATCAGAAGACCCAAAACAGCCGATCTGCTATCAGAACAGAAATCAGGCGATCACCACATAGAGACAGAAACAGGCGATCTCCTTCCGGCGACCACTCACTAAGGAGCTCTACTTCCTGGAAGATCATCTGCTCCCGTGTAAATTACACGATCATCACAGTTTTAAGAGAAAACAGCCACATAACAATACAAAGGGTAAGCTAGATATTTTTAAAACTTTAAATTATAAACTGGACAACCAACGTAGATCAGCCTTTTTAAACATTCACAAGAGTCCATCACTTTCTCATTCATATCACACAACCATCAAGTGTCTATCAACAATTTCTCAACATTATTCACGTCAGACTTCCACTGACTCATCACATCATAGACACTTGACACTACTTCCGGAAGACTCGTGCGTTGAACTTAGCATCCAGAGACCTGCACCTGTCATACTTCATTTGCTGTAATGTTTCCACAGCCATGCGCATCAACACAATCTCGATCTCAATTTCATCACTCTCACAGTATGACAGGGTTAATCCATATAACAGGCCGAGCTCGTTCTTTTTCACACGACTCACCCATTCATATGAACCTCCTTCGACTCTCACCAACTGAATAACTTCCTCTATGTGATTCCATTATCTCAGCAGAGTCAGGATCGCCTCATTCACAGGATACTCACAGATCAATACACTTCATAACCAAATCTCAACACGGTATTTCCTTTCCTGAAAATACTATGTCTTGATCCCACATTCACGACATTCCACACATCATACAACACTTAATGAACGATTCCAGTCACAGAAAAACTCATGCCAAGGTTCAGATTTTCGAATATCACATTTAAATCTCAAACAGTTTCTATCAACACCAAAAACAGGGGAGTTCGAAAAACAACGCCAAAACCGGCGATCTCGTCCAAAAGCAGGGGATTTCGAAATCTGTATTTAAAACCGGCGATCACGTCGCCCAAACACATAAGAACAGAACATCATGAAAAAGGGGTTTAAAAACCGGCGACCACGTCGCCCAAACACATAGAACAGAGAATCACGAAAAAGAATATGAAACCGGCGACCACGTCGCCTTCACTTCAGAAACAGCAAATCTACGGCTTTCATTGAAAATAAAGCTAGCTTCCCTTACCTGGACTTGCGCAAAACACCAAGAGCTCCAAAACCCACCGAGCTTAAAGGATGCCTTGGCTCTGTTTTAGCGTCTGGTTTGTAGAACTTGCAGAGAACCTCCCAGGTGCTCTATGGCAGTCGTCAATAGCCAAGCAGGAACGTGATAGGGCCTGAATCGCAGAGTGAAGGAGAGAAAAGAGAAGAATGAAGGTGAGCTCACTCTTTCACTCTTGAACCACTGAAAACGTTCTTCTTCCTCTCAGAAGTGGGTTTTTGTATCTTAAACCAACTTGCCCCCAAAAGCCACTGCCACCACCCACTCTGCAGGGAAGTTTGCGTGTACGCTTCCCTGAACAGTACCACCACGCGTGACTCTGCGCATGCCAACATTCTGAGGTCACTATTCTGAACCACCCTTTTTGTCTACGTGTCGCGCGTGCAGTACGTCTCCTGCTGAGAGCCTGGGTCCCACCTCATTTGTGTGAAACTCGACATCGCGCGATAACCTTTCACCGATGACCGCTCGCGCGATGACTATCCACTGATTCTCATACTGGAGGACGACCGATGTATCTCCCTGGAAGACGACCGATGTCTCTCTCTGGGAGACGACCGATGTCTCTCTCTGGGAGACGACCGATGTCTATCCCTGGCGACGCCCGCATGCCTCTCGCGCCCTGGCGATGCCTGCATGCCTCGCGCCCTGGCGACGCCTGCATGCCTCTCGCGCCCCAGCGTTGCCCGCATGCCTCGCGCCCCGGCGTTGCCCGCATGCCGCTCGCGCCCTGGCAACGTCCACATGCCTCGCGCCCTGGCGATGCCCGCATGCCTCTCGCGCCCTGGCAACGTCCACATGCCTCGCGCCCTGGTGATCATGTGTGGTAGGCGACCGACGATTATGTACTAACCAGGAAATCTTATAGTCTTCTAAGCTACACTTTCCTTCCTTTTTATTTTAAATAAAAACATACTTAGAATTCATTTAAAATATACCCTTTTATTCCAATTTAATTTTACAAGTCCTTACAATAGGCACCTTGTGGGATTAATTTGTTTGTTGATTTACTTGAGCACATGGTAAGTCGACCTAGATCAGTATAAGTACGTATACCCAAGCATAGGCGCCCTGTGGGATTAAATTGTTTGTTGATTTACTTGAGCACACGGTAAGTCGACCTAGCTTAGTATAAGTGCATATACTCGAGCATAGGCGCCCTGTGGGATTAGTTTGCCTAAACGGTTCAATTGATTCAGTGTCAGATAAGACAACCTAACTCAGTGTAAATACGACTACTCGAGTATAGGCGCCCTATGCGTAAATTGTTGTAGATGAGTTATTTGGTAAGGTAAGACGACCTAGCTTAGTGTAAGAATGACTACCCGAGCTGAGGTGCTCTATGCGAAGAATGAGTACAAATGAATTAACGCTTCGACTACGTACATGATAAGTCAGGCTGGCTCGAGGTACAAATGGTTAGCCGAGTAGGAGCCTTGCGAGGTAAGACCCAAAGAGGTCATGATAGCCAGCTTGTGGCCAAATTTGTGAAACAAAGCTATACCAGTCAAAATTTGAGGGTAGGCTCATCGGAAGGTTAGAGAATTTCACAATTTTTTATGATTAGTATGCTTAAGTGAGTTAGATTCTTGTTATGACTGTTACTTCATGCTTAGCTTTGCTTTAGTAAGTTAGATTTCTGCTATACTTTCTACTTCATGCTCAAGGTATAGAGATGAGTTAGCACATGTATGGTATCCGCGTGTGTATTGGTAGTAGCATAAGTAGCTGTGCAAAGGTGTTCGCGGTGGTGATAATTCTTCTAAGTTGGAGAATTGTACTCAAGGAGTATCGGATGTACCAAGAAAGTTAAAGTCGCAAAGGTTTAGTATTGTTCCAAAGTTGAAAGCGATAAAGAGCTAAGATAAATACAAGTTATAGTCTATGAACATTATAAGTTCTAAGCTATTCTCCTCTTAGCTGACCATCCACCATAGTCTTGCCTGGGTCCAAGGCAGAGAGATCCATGGTGGGCTGGACCACGACTGCTTGCTCAAGTGCTGTCTCAAAATCGGCTAGGAAGGCTTGAGTAGCATCGTCCTTGAGAGACTCAACCATTTTATTGGCGTTTTCTTCTTTTTCCACCATCTCTTTCTTCAATTTTTCTACCTCGCCCAGAAGTTTGTTTCTCTCTTCAGATAAGGCCAGGGCCTCTTGGGTCTTCTGGGCATAGAGGTGCTCAGTCTTCTCATGCAGGCCAGAAAGTTGGTTGATCTCCGCCTGAAGATGGTCTATCCCTTCGCGGAGATCTGTGATCTCTTTGTTCTTTTTATCCTTGGATGCTTGTCATTTTTGTGCCCTATCATCAACCATGCAAGCCAAGGCAAATGCTTGGCCAAACAACTTCATGAAGTCACGGCGGAGAAAGTTTTCACCCTAGGCTGCATATCTTGTTTTGTCTTCATGGGGTAAGAAGAAAGTTTTCCCATGAACAACAACGTCGAAGTCAACATCCCATAAGCTCTTCCCACGTGAGCTTTCAGCTTCACACTCTTGGACGGTTACGACCTCCTGATATGGAGCTCGGCCATTCAAGTTTGAATGTTCAACTGGGGGAGCCTCCTCTCTCGTCTATTCCTCTTGAAAACAAGACCCAAGTTGGTCTGCTCGTCTTGGTCGGAGGAAACTGGAGCAACTTGATGGGAAATTCAACACAATAAAAATAATATCTCAACAAGAGCAATAAGCAGCGGATAATAATTTCCCCAACTAGCAAGAATCTGTGAGGAGCAATAACAAATAATGGTAGCAACAAAAACACACTTCAGGAAGACACAGAAATTTTTAACGTGGAAAACCTTCTCAATGTGAGAAGTAAAAACCACGGGCACAAGCCAGTCAATCAAACTCCACTATGATCAATATTATGGTTACAAGAGAGTCTCAAAACAGCACAAATTGTGCTCAATAACCAGCCAAGTAGAAATACAACAGAGATGAAACAAAGAACAAGAAACCTGAAAAATTCCCAAAACTGCAGCTACCGTACGCGGCCTATATCTCACTGTTCCGGTGACTTTTGAACAATCCGAACGGTCCAATTAAAGCACCACAAGGTATGAACCTGCTGACAAAATTTCAGCCCGATCCAACGGTGGACGAAACAGCAGCAGCAATCCGAAAAAACTCGTTCTCAAGAGAAACGCTGAAAACGCTGCTGTAATGTGAGATGAATTTCTCTCTGCTCAAACCACTTCTGCAAGATCCGGACGGTCAGATTGAATTCACACAAATTATGAACCTGCTTACAAAATTTCAGCCCGATCCAACGGTGAACAAAGTGTCGGCGGCGGCCGGAAGTTACTGGGCGAAACTTTTCTATCTTTTTCTTTTCTCTCTCTTTTTCTCTCTCTGTCTCTGCTGACGGCTGTCACTCTGTCTCTCAGGAAAAAACCCTAAAGGTGATTAAAAATTAGATTGGGCCTCCACATAGGAAGTGAGCCCAACCCAACAAATCTCCCCCTCACAACTATGTGGAGATGATTGACAAACCGGCAATCTCACAACAAGTTTCAAACTTGCTTCTCAATAGTGTCTTAGTCATCATATCAGCACAATTATCATCTGTATGAACTTTTGCCAACTCCAGTAACCTAGCTTCCAAGGCATCACGTATCCAATGATACCTCACATCAATATGCTTGGACCTAGAATGAAAAGTTGAATTCTTACCGAGATGAATGGCACTTTGACTATCACAAAATAGCAAGTACTTGTCTTGAACAAAACTAAGCTCTTGCAAGAGTTTCTTCACCCAAAGCAACTCCTTGCATGCTTCTGTAATGGCAATGAACTCTGCCTCAGTAGTGGACAATGCAACACACTTCTGCAATCTAGATTGCCATGCCACAACTCCCCCTGCAAATTTAATCACGTAGCCTGAGGTAGACCTTCTAGTATCTATGTCTCCACCCATATCAGAATCAGTATAGCCCACAAGGGTAGGCTTATCACCTCCAAAACAAAGCTTCAAACAAGTAGTACCACGAAGATACCTTAAAATCCATTTCACAGCATTCCAATGCTCTCTACCTGGATTAGACAAAAATCTACTAACAGTACCAACAGCATGTGCAATATCAGGTCTTGTACACACCATTGCATACATCAAACTACCCACAGCAGATGCATAAGGAACCCGTTGCATATCTGATTTTTCAGTTTCATTAGAAGGACTTTGTTTTGCACTTAATTTAAAATGAGTAGCAAGAGGAGTGCTTACTGCCTTAGCATTTTCCATCTGGAACCTCTGTAGCACTCTTTTAACATAGTGCTCCTGTGACAACCAAAGCTTCTTCTCTTGCCTATCACGCATGATTCTTATACCAAGAATTTGCTTAGCAGCTCCCATGTCTTTCATAGCAAATGACTCACTCAATTGCTTCTTCAACCTGTTGATCATGGAAATATCTTTCCCAACAATAAGCATGTCGTCAACATACAACAACAGGATAATGAAATCATTATTAGCAAACCTTTTAACAAAGACACAATGATCAGAAGTAGTCTTCTTGTAGCCATGCTCACACATAACAGACTCAAACTTCTTGTACCATTGACGCGGAGCCTGCTTCAAGCCATATAGACTTTTTCTCAGCCTACACACATGATCTTCCTTGCCTTCAACAAGAAAACCATCAGGTTGCTTCATGTAAATCTCTTCTTCCAAATCACCATGAAGGAAAGCAGTTTTAACATCCATTTGCTCTACCTCTAAATCAAGAGTAGCAGCCAAACTCAACACAATTCTAATGGATGACATTTTCACCACAGGAGAAAAAATCTCATTGAAATCAATGCCTTTTCTCTGTCTAAAACCTTTCACCACCAATCTGGCTTTATATCTTGGAGATGTAGAATTGCTTTCTTGCTTTACCCTATAAACCCACCTGTTTTCTAGAGCCTTCTTGTCTTTTGGCAATTTCACCAAGTCAAAAGTGTGATTATCATACAAAGACTTCATTTCATCTTGCATTGCATCCAACCACTTTTTCTTTTCTTCACTCTCTATGGCCTCAAGATAATACTCAGGTTCTCCTTCATCTGTCAAGATAACATAGTCATCAGAAAGATACCTGGTAGATGGTTCCCTCTGCCTATTAGACCTCCGAATTTGAACTTGAGGTGGTTCAGAAGCATCACCAAGATCTTCATCTTGTGACATCCCATGTTCCTCGTCAACGTCATCAATAGGAACATCAAAATCTTCTCGAAGTTGCTGATCATCAACATCATCATGTTGGTCATCATTCTGAACATTATTCTCAATAGTATCCAGATCACGCAGAGGCATTCGAACTGGATCAACATTAGACAATCTATTATCTATCTCAGATGTTGTCTTCTCTATCTTGTCAATATCTTCAATGGTTTGATCTTCCATGAACTTCACATCACGGCTTCTAATTGACTTCCTCTCAACAGGATCAAAGAACTTGTAGCCAAATTCATCCTGACCATAACCAATAAAGATGCACTGCCTTGTCTTCGCATCCAACTTGGATCTCTCATCCTTTGGAACATGCACATATGCTTTACAACCGAAGACTCGCAAATGATCATACTTGACATTCTTGCCAAACCAAATCTTGTCTGGCACCTCACCATTCAAAGCAACTGCAGGACTCAAATTAATAACATGCACTGCAGTGTACAATGCCTCACCCCAAAAATGCTTAGGCAACTTTGCTTCAGAAAGCATACACCTAACTCTTTCTATCAATGTCCTGTTCATTCTTTCTGCTAAACCATTCAGCTGAGGAGTTTTAGGAGGAGTCTTTTCATGCCTGATACCGTGTTGCTTACAATAAACATCGAACGGTCCACAATACTCACCACCATTGTCAGTACGAATGCATTTCAGCTTCTTGCCTGACTGTCTCTCAACCAAAACATGAAATTCTTTGAATTTCTCTAGAACTTGGTCCTTTGTTTTCAAAACATAAACCCAAAGCTTCCTGGAACAATCATCAATAAAGGTAACAAAATAAAGTGCACCAGTAAATGACTTTACCTTCAATGGGCCACAAACATCAGAATGCACCAATTCAAGCAACTTTGACTTCTTTGAGGGAGGATGCTTCTTGAAGGATACTCTGGTCTGCTTACCAGCCATGCAATGAGAACATTTCTCCAACTCTGCACTCTTCAATCCCGGAAGCACATCCTTTTTAGCTAAACAATTCAGCCCCTTCTCACTGATATGACTAAGCCTTCGGTGCCACAAAGAAGCATCCATATCCATGGCGTTCACACTGTCTTTAGCAACCAATGCTTTTGTCCAATACAGTTTACTAATTCTCTCTCCTTTGGCCACAATTAGATTACCTCTGGAGAGTTTCCACTTTCCTGAACCAAAGTGATTTTCATAACCACTATCATCAAGCATCTGCACAGAGATCAAATTAAAGCGGATATCTGGAGCATGTTTGACTCCTCTAAGCAACAACTGCATTCCCATATTGGTTTGCAAGCAAACATCACCAATACCAACTACCTTAGACACACCATCATTACCCATCTTCAACACTCCGAAATCACCAGAAGTGTAAGATGTGAAGAACTCCTTCCTTGGTGTAACATGCAATGTAGCACCACTGTCAATTATCCACATGCTCTCATCTGATACAAGATTAACTGAATCATGGTCACGGAGAATAATAAGATCATCATCACAAGTAGCAGTAGTAACACGATCATCATTGTCATGATGTTTCTCCTTCTGCTTCCCTTTCTTATCTTTGTTCTCCTTTTTCCAAAGAAAACAGTTTCTCTTAATGTGCCCTGTTTTGTGACAATAATGACACTCCACATTTTTGTATCTAGACTTGGACTTACTTCTGCTGTTCTCTCTACTCCCTTTCGGTTCCCTTTTCTGACTTCTCCCCCTATTTTCAGTGACAAGTACCTCGGAATGAGATGAAGTACCATGAGCCTTCCTTCTCATCTCCTCATTAAGTACACCACTCTTGACATTTTCCAAGGAGACAACACCATCAAGAGATGAGTTTGTAATTGAAACCCGAAATGTTTCCCAAGAATCTGGTAGAGTATTCAGTAGCCATAATCCCAACACTTCATCATCAAATTTGATGCCCATTTGTGACAATTGATCTCGGAGCCCCTGAAAATTATTTAAGTGATCTGAAATAGAAATCTCCTCCTTGTACTTCAAATTTATCAAGCAATTCAACAAATATAATTTATTGTTTCCTGTACTAGAAGCATACAAAGTCTCAATCTTCTTCCACAAGGATTTTGCATCTTCCTCATTAGCAATGTGATTATAAACATTGTCTTCAACAAACTGACGAATAAAACCACAAACCTGCTGATGCTCAAACTTCCATTCCTCACCAGTCTTGTCTTCTGGCTTTTCAGTAGCAAACACAGGAAGATGCAATTTCTTCACAAATAACAGATCCTTCATTTTTCCCTTCCATAAGTGATAGTTAGTGCCGTTCAAACAGATCATCTTATTTGTATTTGCCTCCATCATTCAGGTAGTCAAATAGCCCCAACCAACCTGGCTCTGATACCACTCTGATGGGAAATTCAACACAATAAAAATAATATCTCAACAAGAGCAATAAGCAGCGGATAATAATTTCCCCAACTAGCAAGAATCTGTGAGGAGCAATAACAAATAATGGTAGCAACAAAAACACACTTCAGGAAGACACAGAAATTTTTAACGTGGAAAACCTTCTCAATGTGAGAAGTAAAAACCACGGGCACAAGCCAGTCAATCAAACTCCACTATGATCAATATTATGGTTACAAGAGAGTCTCAAAACAGCACAAATTGTGCTCAATAACCAGCCAAGTAGAAATACAACAGAGATGAAACAAAGAACAAGAAACCTGAAAAATTCCCAAAACTGCAGCTACCGTACGCGGCCTATATCTCACTGTTCCGGTGACTTTTGAACAATCCGAACGGTCCAATTAAAGCACCACAAGGTATGAACCTGCTGACAAAATTTCAGCCCGATCCAACGGTGGACGAAACAGCAGCAGCAATCCGAAAAAACTCGTTCTCAAGAGAAACGCTGAAAACGCTGCTGTAATGTGAGATGAATTTCTCTCTGCTCAAACCACTTCTGCAAGATCCGGACGGTCAGATTGAATTCACACAAATTATGAACCTGCTTACAAAATTTCAGCCCGATCCAACGGTGAACAAAGTGTCGGCGGCGGCCGGAAGTTACTGGGCGAAACTTTTCTATCTTTTTCTTTTCTCTCTCTTTTTCTCTCTCTGTCTCTGCTGACGGCTGTCACTCTGTCTCTCAGGAAAAAACCCTAAAGGTGATTAAAAATTAGATTGGGCCTCCACATAGGAAGTGAGCCCAACCCAACAAAACTTCGGCAGGGGCCTTCCTTTTCTGCGATGTTAAGTCTTTGCTCATGGTGGGCGCTGCTCTCATTTTCCTAATACGTTGGGCCATTTCTTCCTTGCTAATATTAGCCAAAATCCTTTCTACAAAGAAAACATGTAAAGGGTTAGTAACAACAATGAGGTTGGCTTTACCAAAGGTAGGAAACGAGAGGTACTAGTGTAGGATTTCAAAGCACCGAGAAGGTACTCTTTGGTCAGGAGGTATGAGGTGTCAAAGACAACCTTCAGGCTCGTCAGAAACTCGTGTACTCCCCGATCCTTTAGTGGCAGGTCCTCCAGACGTCGAGCACTTTGAAATTTGGGCTTAGGGGTCTAACACAAGGGAAATTCATCTAGTAGGGTCGGATCTCTTGTGGTAGCTCGAATTTTGACGAATTTACCTTTGAAATTTTTATATGATGACTAGAAGAGGGTGAGCAAACCTCTTCCGAGGGCTCCGTTCAGAGAAACCCATAGTTGGTAGCCCAAGTGTTTGGCCTCAAAGAAATAGAGGAAGACCTCCACAGTCGGTGAAATGCTGAGGTGTGAACACATGATGGTAAAGGCACGAATGAATGCCCAACTATTTGGATGTAGCTGGGCCGGGACTATGTTGACCTTGATTAATAGCTCTTTTTCGAAAATGGACAAGGGAAGGTGAAGGTGGACCTTTTTGAAAAAAGTGGCGTAAAAGAAACAAAAGGGATCGTTAGGGTCCAAGGATTCATCACAACAAACCAGTTCCCCCTCCCTACACTCTACAGTTTTTACGAACCCCTCATGTCTCCTACTCATGATACACCCATTCTCTCTCATCTCTCTAGGTCGAAGACGGGAGGTATAGTAAGAGGTTTCTTTCAAAAGGTCTTTTTTGGCCCAAGGGTTTAAACCGTAATCCTTGGAAGAAATAGCTAAAGCACAAGTACAAACAAGAACGCGAAAATACAATCTCAAACCATGCAATGCAGAAGAATTGAAATAGATTAAAATGTAGTTCAGGCAGAGCAATAATAGAATCAGCAAAGCAAAAAGATAATGTGCTAATGATGCGAATCAGAGGTATTCAATGGTTTGGTATGAGGAAGATAAGAAGAATACCTGGTGTGGTGATAGGAGATAGCGCAGGAAGAAGTGGGAGTGTAGAGAGGAAGTCTTGGAAGCTGAAAGGGTTTTGGAGAAATGAAACAGTGAAGTGGGGAATGAAGTTTTGGGCGTGGGTTTATTTGAATAAGGCAATGCCAAGCATAAATGTTTTCCGACCGTTGATGCAAATGCCACGTGGACACCCTAGATTCAGTATGGTGAGATGTCTCATAAAGAAATGTTTCAGTGGTTGCGCCCCACCTACCCGCTGGGGTAAAATTCATGTCAGCCGCCAAACGCTTGTAAGCCTCTTTGCCTAGTCGAGCTCGACTCAAGCCTTAGGGGCTTGTGTACTATACAGGAGTGCACATCACCTCAATTCAAGCATCTGGAGTGGTCAACTCGGTGTTTGGGCCCAAAAGGTGGGTCATGAGCTTGACCCGAATGTTGCTCGACTCAGGAAAGGTAATTAAGGTAAAAGATAAAGAGATATTTTATTTCTTGTTATGATACGTATGTCAATTAAAATTTGTTGAGAATAAAAAAGTGAGCACCCGAGAATAATGGTGCACATGTGAACAGAATGTTTTCCCGTTGTTAGCACTTGAAGATAAGTGGTGCCTGTGAACAGGTGGTTTTTCTGTTCCAATTAAATGATTTTTGTTGAGATGCTATTGAAGGGATATCTTTAAAATGGGCTTGAGACCCCCGGTAAAGGTACGTTGTTTCTGAATACTTAAGACTGAAATTGATTTGATATCTTGAATGCTCTTACATACTTGATTATCGAAGTGTGATCAACAGGTAAAGCCCCCTCTGTCTCAACGGAACTGCGTTCTAGAGCAGCAAGGGAAGACAGGTGTGAAGCTGAGCTCTCCATTCGGTCTAATCGATGTCAACCGATGAGAACAAATGTTATTATGATGAAAGTCATCCACCCTTTCAACAATATGTGTAGCCTGGCATTACTCCTGATACTTTTAAATAACCAAATTTAAATGAGATGCTGAGACAAATGAATGAGAGAAGCATAAAATTTCATCAAGAATGGGGGACTAACAATATTGCAATTCAAAAAGAGATTGATCAAATAACTTATCTCATGAAAGACACTGTTAAAACTGAGACTGTTGAAGTTCAGACTTGATACAAACCAAAGCAATCAGCAGATGACTAAGGACACATCAAACATTTCAGAAAAAGGTCAGTCATCTCAGTATACACAATTGAACCACACTAAACCTCGAGAGAGCATCAACAAAAGAAGAACCAGTTATAAACCAGAATATCATAAGTTCTTCTTTCTTGTTTTTCCACAAGAGAAAATTATGTAAATAAATTGGGCTTACTTCAGGGGTACAAAATAGCAAAGATAGGTTAGAATAGGTGCCTATAGCATAATAGGGGGTGTAGTTATCATTTTAGCTTGTTTCTAGCCCTTTTGGAAGGTGTTTTGACCTAGTTTCTAAAAGGACAAGCCTAAGATGCAAGATTGACTTAGTCAAACCCTAAGGCTGTCCATTTTTTTCCTTTTCCCATCCTACCCCTCTTGCTTGTTTTCCAAGGCTCCTTCACTTATAAATAGGAGGCCTACCTAGTGTATTTGAGAAGTTGAAATTAATAGAAGAAAGGTTACTCTGCACAAATTGTGTGAGATAGTTTGTGAGGTTTGAATCCTCTTAGCTAGGTCTTATCTTGAGTAGAGTGAGTCTCTCAAGTGGCGGCCCTTCACTTATCTTGGAGGATACCACCATCCAAGTGGCGTGAACCATCCTCTCCCATTTCACTCCATAAGTTCCTTCTTCCATTTTCCTTTCCATTTTTCATTCCATTTACACCTTTTACTTCTTGATTTTGGTATGATGTATGCTCTCGGTTTTTCACTCTAATTCATAAGTTTAGTACATCATTTGGTTCGGCTATGACCACCATTGATGCTTACCTTGGTGTCTTTCCATTTTTGCAATTGCATTTCATATTCACCATATCTTGTGTTTTCATCTTTGCCTTTGCGAAGTGAACCTTCAAACTTACTTAACCACTTGGTTAAGTTCGTGTCCAGTGGGAATCTTCCTTAGGTCCTCACTATTAATTGCTAAAATTCCAACCTTAAGTAAATGTGTCACCATAAATGAAAACATCTAAAAATCAACTCACATCATGTGGTTATCAGAGCTTTGGTTCTTTGAGCTTTATTTTTCTTTGAGTTAATTTGGCACTTTCCTTTTCTTGCACCTTTAATTTCTTGCTTTTACATTCAAGCAATTTAATTTCTGCCGTTACATTCCTGTCATTTTCAATTCCGCTTTTTAATTCATTAGCACTTTAAATTCCGATTTTGAATTTTTTATATGTCCTTTTTGCTCTTATCTCTTTTTGCTTTGATTCATATGTTCTTACTGTTCTAGGAGTCCTTATTTTGCTTCTACTTATTTTGCTTTTAATTGTGAAATATAAAAGTAACTAGAAATTGTTTAAATGGAAGTAGGTTTAACTCCAAACATAGATTTCAAGTGTTCATTTAAATTTGAATCCCAAACTTTCTTTTGGACAATTAGAAGTGAATGAAAATATGCATGAAATGAATTATGGACATTTTAATTCCATAAACCAAAAACAAGGATAAAAAAAAAAAAAAAATCTGACGCAGAAACATCACCTTCTTTGTTGATCAAATTATCTTTCTACAAAGTGGATTCATTTTATTTGGCAAATTGATTTCATCATTTTAGAATTTTATCCTTTTGCTTTTACAAGATTCTAGAAGAATAGAACTTCATTGTTAAATGTTTAGTAAGTATCTTTGAGTCCTTTTTGTGTGCCTTTTTCTTGCTTGTCTTTCTTCAAAGTTTTGTCTTAATCTCTTTCTCAAATTTGGTTTAGCTTTTCTTGCTTAAGCTTTTCTTGATTGCTTTTTATTTTCTTCTTAAGTTTTTTTGCGGTTTCCATTAAGATTAAGTGTTTGAGGCTTTGACCTTTTTCATTTAAGAGTTTTCAACACCAAGATAGACCTTTTTGAGAGGATAAAATTCTTTTTTAGTGCTTTGAGTGTTCTCCTTTTGATTTCTTTTCACCAAAAGTGACACAAACTTGAGAGAGTGTTTTCTAACTTCTATTTCACTAATTGTTTGTTTAGTTGTGAATTATGTATCATCTATCTTCAGGGAAATCTTCTAAACCACAATCTCCTCAAAAGACACGTCTTTTGGGAGAGCTTGAGGATGCGTGGAGGAGTTTGACTCACAAAGAAGACAAAATGCGGCAACTAGTGGAAAAAATACAAAGGCTAGAGAAAGCTCAAGAGAGGCAATCTCAAGAAAGGAGATGGGAGTTGCCAAGAACAACTAGAGATTCCATGCACTATGGGAGTCAAGAACATGATTAGCGAGTGCACAATTTTGACAAATGGCACCATCAACACCAACCACAACCACAACCACAACATTCTTTTGATTTTGTAAAGTTACCTAGTTTTAGTGGGTCCAATGACCCTACTTTGTATTTAGAATGGGAAGCTAAAGTTGAACATCTTTTTAATGTGTGTGAGGTCACCGAGGACCAAAAGATTAGGTTAGCTTCCCTAGATTTTTAGACTATGCCAACCAATGGTGGCAACAAACTGTAATGGACATTGGGCTAAACAAGAGGCCAACCGTTGTCTCTTGGTATGATTTGAATGCATGTATGCGCGCGCAATTTGTTCCTCCTCGTAGGAAGGAACTCTTGTTAAAGCTCTAACAGCTTCATCAAGGACCTAGAATGGTAAAGGAATATTTTGAAGACTTAGAAATAACTTTGACTAAAATTAATATGCATAAAAGTGAAGAGTCAAAGATTGCTAGATTTATGAGTGGATTACAGTGAGAAATACAAGATGTTGTAAAATTATATGAGTATACTTCTTTAGAAAAATTGGTTCACCTAGCCATCAAGGTTGAATCACAAGTTTTGAAGAAAAATTCTTTTAAAAAAACTCATAATGATGGCTTTTACAAAACATCTTGGAAGGACAAAATCAAATTTCGAAACCAAGATTCTCCTTCTAATTTCTCAAAAGAAACCACCCCACATCCTAAAGATTCTAAAGATAAACCTTCTCATCTTAAGTCACGCACCAAATCCTCAAGCACAAAATGTTTTAAATGTTTAGGTTTTGGGCACATAGCATCCAACTATCCAACAAAAAGAACCATGATGGTAAATAAAGATAAAGTAAAAATGAAAAATGAAAAAAAAAGACGAAAATAACAAGACGGGAAATTGTTGGCTCACTTCGTGCTTTCCTTCCTTCTCTTGTTTATCTATTCATAGCTCTAAGTACATGCAATATTTGTTAGAGAAATGTGGGAAATTTTTTCAAAACCCTTCTAAAGGTTTACACCTTATAAGAAGTTTTTCACACCAAGTTCCCTTTTCACTACAAACATTACATGTAACTAGAACCATTCCACCCAAACTTCGGAAAATCAATGAACATAAGTTTGCTTCACATCTCACATATATAAATTGAGTGAAGAAAGTAACTATGTTATTTGTAGGAGTTCTAAATTTGAGGACGAATTCTTCCCAACCTGGGGGGCATGATACAACCCAAAGCAACTAGCAGATGACAAAGGACACATTAAACATTTCACAAAAAGGTCAGTCATCTCAGTATACAAAGCCGGACCCTACCAAACTTCGAGAGAGCATTAACAAAAGAAGAACCAGTTATAAACCAGAATATCAGAAGTTCTTACTTCTTGTTTTTCCACAAGAGAAAATTATGTAAATAAATTGGGCTCACTTCAGGGGTCCAAAATAGCAAAGATAGGCTAGAATAGGAGCCTATAGCATAATAAAGGGTGTAGTTATCATTTTAGCTTGTTTCTAGCCCTTTTGGAAGTTTTTTTACCTAAGCCTAAGATGTGGGATTGACTTTGTCAAACCCTAAGGTTGCCCATTTTTTTCCTTTTCCCATCCTACCCCTCCTGCTTGTTTTCCAAGGCTCCTTCACTTATAAATAAGAGGCCTACCTAGTGTATTTGAGAAGTTGAAATTGAAGTAAAGTTACTTTGTAAAAATATTATGTGAGCTTGAGTGAGTGTATCTCCTCTTCCTTTTGGTCTTATCTTGATGACAATGAAACTCTCAAGTGGGGGCCTAACACTTATCTTGGTGGTTTCCACACACCAAGTGGCATGACCATCCACCATCACCTTCTTAAGTTCCTTCTTTCATTTCCTTTCAATTTTCCATTTCCACCTTTCAATTATTGTCTTTATCTTTGTTTTCTTGTCACGGTTTTGGCTCTCTTATTTGAGTATGGTTTATCCTTTGGTTGGTCATGACCACCATTGATGACATGACACATGAAGATCATTTAGAGCATCATATAAACAATAAGGATGAAAATGTTATTGAGTTTCTAGGAGACTTTAACTTTTCCAATCTAATTGAATGTACAAAGGCTCAGATAGATGAGTTCCTAGAATGCACTAACCCTTGTGATGTAGATCTTGATACAGAGGTTGTTGATGTTGCTATACATGTAGAATTTACTGAAAAAGATTGGGCACTATTAGCAAATGACTAAGACATGGTTTTGAAGGTAATACAAGAGGAGGAAGAGCAAACACTACCCATCTTTCAAGTAGACACTGCTAGTGGAAAAGAAAATGATATAATGTTTCCATCCTTGAAGCTTCATACAATACAAGCTCCGTTATTTAAGGTGAAACCCATATCACTCCTTCCATCATCTCTAGTATTTACACCTTCTATCATAGTTAGAACATTTAAAAGCACCATCTACCAACCTCCACAACCTATTGACTTACATTTCATTTTATGTCCCACCCCAACTAGACCGTCTACCCTAGCTAGATTATCTAGCCATAGACTACCACCCTTAGATGATTCTTAAACAGCTAACCATATGAAATCGTCTATGTTGAATAATTTTTGTCTTCCATTTATGCTCTGCATAGTACCATCACCCATCCATAAAAGCAGTTGTACCATTTCACATGCTCTCTAAACCCACCCAAGTTCCATTCACTATTTAAGGCTTCTTCGTCATAACAGGTTTGCTTCATAATTTATCAAGGTATAGCATGCCTTGGCCAGACCTTCCAGCAATCATCATCTTTGTGTCATACTATACGAACGCCTTTGGCTTATATTGCATAGGAGATGGTTGAAGAGATTAACTGCAGTTCTTCCTTTCCCTCAAGCTTGATGAGGGAATCTCTCTTTCTCACTCTTTCATTAGTTATATTGTCATTTTAGTTTCTTGCTCTTATGTTGAGGAATAAATATAGAAGAATCGATTATTAATTATTCTTAATCTTTGGACAATATTTTTTTAACATTAGTTTAGTTAATGAAATTGAACTTAACTAATTAAGTTTTTATTACAATAAGAAATAGCGATGTTTGGATAACTTTATAATTCTAAAAAGTATTCTATTATTATATTATTCAATATTTAAAATAGTAAAAAAATGGAAATTAAATTCGATAAAATATATGTCTAATTAGATAGAAACTTCTTTTAATTTAAAAAAAATGTCTTTCATATAAAATTATATAACAATAAAAAACTAGACTAATTACATGGCAGTTCCAAAAAAGTGCACGTCTATTTCCAAAAAATTCTTCGGAACACTTTATGAAAAAAGAAGGAACACTTTATGAAAAAAGAAGGGATACTTTACAACATTAAAAGCTTTTGCATTAGCGCAATCTATTTTTACAGGCAATTCTAAGAGCTTTTTTTGTAACAAATACAAACATTAGAATAATTTCAATTAACTTGATTCAACGAATCTTTTTGAAATACAAAAATATTCATATAAAATTGATATCTAATAGAATATTCATTTATGAATTTAGGATATTTACATTATATATATAATAGATAATGGATATATTATGAAATTGGATCAGTTCAAATAAAAGAAGGATTATGGAGGTTTCTTATCTTATTTGATTCATTTGTTTACTCTGATTCATAACTCTTTATTTTCATTTTTATTGTATTATGTATATAATGCAATAAAAATGAAAATTCTAATTAAAAAAAAAACAAATATAACTTTTATTTTATTAAAGAAGTAAATGTTTGTTATGCTTAATATCTCTAGTTTGGTTTGTATTTGTATTCACTTCGTCCTTTATTCAAGTAGTTTTTTCTTGGAGAAATTATCCGAAGCTGATTGAGATCAAATAGAAGAGGAAGATGAGGCCCAAGTCCAAGAATCTCAAGGACAAAATAGCTCAACATCTTTCATGCCTCAAAGGATTACAAGGAGCAAGGCTAAAGTTTTGGGTAAAGAGCATCAAATGTTATCACTTTTTGTAATTACCCTTGAATAAACATTTGTAAATATTTGTAAATAATATAGATCCTTAGGAAAAATTCCAAAAGAGGAAAACCAAAAAGAAACCTCTCTTTGTAAGGCATTAGTAGGCACTTTTTAGAAGAAAAGAGTGGAAGAAGTGACTCTTCCTACTCCTTCTCACATAGGTGCTAGAAGGACCTAGAAGAGTGTCTCTTCCCACTCCCTCTCCCTTGTAAACACAACCGGTCCTCCTTGTTATAAATAGGGGTCCTTGGTTCTTAATAATACAAGTTGAAAAATTGAAGTAAAGAAACTATCTTGAGTTGTTATGAGAGAGAGTTGTGAGACTAGTTCTCTTCCTCTTCCTCCCATGTCTTATCTTGTGAGCTTTGGAGACTCTCAAGTGGCGGCACCTCCCACTCATCTTGGAAGAACCACCCTCCAAGTGGCGTGAAGCATATCTCCAAAAGACTACAACCACATAAGTCATTTTTATTCATCTTCCAAAATACCCATTTTTGTTCTACTTGTTTGTTTGCAATTTCAATCGGTTCAATCTCTTCCTTATGATGTCCCCTTTTATTTGCTGTATTTGTTTCTCATTTTAATTGGTTCAAACATGTTATATCTTGCTTTATTTGGTTCGGTTTCCATTGTTACCCATTTCTATGTTGAGTTCTTGAATTTCCATTAGTAGATTGTGTTCTTGTTGTGTTTCTATTGATAGTTTCAATTCTTGTTATGTTCTTGTTTCAAATCTTATGTTCTTGTGTTGTTCTTGTGTTCTTTTTGAGATTATGTTTCTGTTCTTATGATTACCCATTCAAATTCCAACCCATGTGCATCATGAAATTCATCTATTCATGTGTTTTTCTCTTGGACCTTTAGAAATCACCCTTCACATCTACTTAGCACTTGCTAAGTTAATGTCCAGTGGGGATTTTCTCTAGGTGACTCACCCTAATTGCTCTAAGAATCTTGATCCAATTCTTAATAAAGTGTTACAAATCAAATTAATATAAAATCAACTCACATCATGTGGTATCGAAGCTATAGTGTGTTTTTGTGTTTTGAGTTGAAGTAGCACTTTAATTTTGAGCAATTTTTTCCAGCACCTATAATTTTTTGTTTTCTATTGTTCCAGCACTTTATATTCATACTTTTGTTTGCTTTGAATATGTTTTAGTTGTGCCTTTTCATTGATCTTCCCTTTTGCTTTGAGTTTTATGTTCATAGTGTTCTAGGTGTCCTAATCTTGCCTATACTTGCTTGCTTTTGATTTTGAAAGTTTGCACTTCTCTTGAATATGTTTTAGTACTTGTGATTAGAGGTTCCAAACATTTGATTTCAAGTGTTCAATTGTCTTGAATCCTTCATAAAAAATTTTGTGCAAATTGATTGATGTTTCAACTTTAATATGATGTATATTATGGTTCTTTCACTACATAAGTTCCATTTGGTATAAAAAATAAAATAAAAACAGTACCGAAACAGAGATAAAATAGAACATCCTCTATTTTAAAACATCAAAAACAGTTTGGTACTTGCATCTATTCATACTTTTGCACATTAATTTCCATACAAAAGTTGGATTCATAGTGATTGGCAAATTGTTGTCTACATTGTGGAACTTTTGATCCATTTACTTTGACAAGTTTTTGAGTATTACTTTCTTTCTTGATTATAAATTTTAGTGAGTATTCTTTGAGTCTCATTTTGTGCCTTTTCTTGCTTGTCTTCTATTCTTTAAGTTTTGTCATAAATCTTGTATTCCTTTTGCTATACCTTTCTTGTTTTTGTCCCTTTTCTTGCTTGTCTTTTATTATTCTTCAAGTTTTGTGGTGGTTATTTTTGGGTGAGTGGTTAAGTGCTTTGGCATCTTTCACTTGAGGTTAGTCCATTCCACAAGAGAAGCTTGGTTGAGGAATGTATAATTTCTTGAAGTGATTTGAGTGCCTTTTATTTTTACCCAAACCGCAACACTATTTCAATTGATTTCTAACCTTGTTTTCTTTAATTGTTTGTTCATTGTGTTTGCTGTCTTGTTTTCATAATGGCTAATTTTTCAAGTGGTGAATCTTCCAAACCATATTCTCCACAAAAAGCTTTCATTCTTGGTGAACTAAAGGAAGTTAAAAGGTCACTTGCACAAAAAGATGAAGCTATAAGACAATTGGAAGAAAGATTGCAAAGGCTTGAAGTAAATCATGATAAGTCCACCCATTCTCCACATGGAAGGCACCATTCCAATAGAGGTTCTTCAAGAAGCTCTTCCAATTCATTCGGCAATGATGAAGAAACTGATTGGAGAAGACACCAACACCATCACTATCATAGAGAAAGGAGGCACCATGAAGCAAAGCCTTATATGCCTTTTGTAAAATTACCTAGCTTTAGTGGTGAAGGTGATCCAAATGTATATTTGGGGTGGGAAGCCAAGGTTGAACAAATTTTTCATGTACATGAGGTCTAAGAAGACCAAAGGGTTAAACTAGTTTCTTTAGAATTTTTAGACTATCCCATGCAATGGTGGCATAAAATTCTTATGGACATTGAGCTAAACAAGAGACCTCCCGTGGTTTCTTGGAACAATTTAAAAGAGTGTATGCACGCTAGATTTGTTCCACCACACTTTAGGAAAGACCTATTGTTGAAGCTCCAAAGGCTTCACCAAGGCACGCTAAGTGTGGATGCTTATTTCAAGGAGTTAGAAACGCTTATGCTTAAAGTAGATATGTATGAAAGTGAGGAAGATAAGATGGCTAGATTTGTAGGTGGTCTTAGAAGGGATATTCAAGATGTTGTTGAACTTTATAAGTACTCTTCTTTAGAAAACTTGGTTCACCTTGCTTTCAAAAATACTCATAATGATGGCTATTACAACACCTCTTGGAAAAATAAAAACAAATCTTTTTCAAAGTTTCCTTCTAAAGATTCATCTTTCAAACCTAAGGATTCAAAGCCTTCCACTTCTAATAATAAATCTCCAACCAAATCGTCTAGTAAGGAATGCTTTAAATGTTTAGGATATGGTCCAAAAGCTTCTAATTGCCCTTCCAAACGTAATGTGATGATACATGATGGCATTGTAGTTAGTGAGTATGATTCGGCTTCTTCTCAACATTCTACACCGCCTAGATCACATAATGAGTATGAAAGTGAGAGTCCACTTGAAGGTGACTTGTTAGTTGTGAGACGCATGCTTAGACAAGTTTTAAAACCTTTTGATGAAAGCCAAAGAGAAAACATTTTCCATACAAGGTGTCTCATTAATAACAAGTTATGTTCTTTGATTGTGGATGGTGGTAGTTGTGCTAATGTGGCTAGCACAAGAGTGGTAGATAAGCTTGGATTGTCTACTATCTCTCATGCAAAGCCCTATAAATTACAATGGTTAAGTAAGGTAGGAGAAATCATTGTAAACAAACAAGTCCTCGTTGCATTTTCTATTGGTAAATATAAAGATGAGGTCTTGTATGATGTTGTACCAATGGAAGCCACACATGTTCTTTTGGGTAGGCCATGACAATATGATAGAAAAGTTTTTCATGATGGCTTTACCAACAAACTTTCTTTTGACTTCCATGAGCACAAGGTCATATTAAAGTCTCTCTCTCCAAAGGAAGTCCATGAGGACCAAGTTACAATGAAGAAAAATAGAGAGCATGAAAATGAAAAAAAAAGTTTCCAAGAAAAATCTTCTTATTTCTAGCCAAGAGGTCAACATGGTAATAGTTTCTCAAAAGCCTATTTTTTTAGCTATGCTTAGGTCTCTTGAATGTGAAACAACTAAGGTTAGTCCAACATGTTTGGATAATTTGGTTAAGGAATTCCAAGATGTGTTTCAAGATCCTTCTAAAGGCTTACCACCTCTAAGAGGCATTGAACACCAAATTGATTTTATACCTGAGGCTTCCTTACCAAATCGTCCCACTTATAGGACCAACCCAACCGAAACAAAAGAAATCCAACAACAAGTAGACGAATTACTTGCTAAAGGGTGGGTGCAAGATAGTATGAGTCCATGTGCTATGCCTGTGATACTTATCGCTAAAAAGGATGGGTCATGGAGGATGTGTACGGATTGTATGACCATAAACAACATTACCATCAAATATAGGCATCCCATTCCTAGGCTAGATGATTTGTTGGATGAATTGTATGGGTCTAAAATATTTATCAAAATTGATCTCAAAAGCGGATATAATCAAATTCGGATAAAACAAGGAGATGAATGGAAAACCACTTTTAAGACTAAATTTGGTTTATATGAGTGGTTAGTTATGCCATTTGGTTTGACTAATGCTCCTAGTACCTTCATGCGACTTATGCATCATGTCTTAAGAGCATTCATTGGCAAGTTTGTTGTAGTTTATTTTGATGATATCCTCATATATAGGTTGTCTTTGGAACAACATGAATTGCATGTTAGGGAAGTTCTTGAAACCCTTAGGAAGGAACATTTTTATGCTAACCTTGCTAAATGTATATTTGGGCTTGATCATATAGAATTCCTAGGGTTTGTTGTAAGTTATAAAGGGGTGCATGTAGATCAATCAAAGGTTGTAGCAATTCAACATTGGCCAACACCCACCAATGTAAATGAAGTACGAAGCTTTCATGGCCTTGCTTCTTTCTATAGAAGGTTTGTGAAAGACTTTAGTACAATTGCCGCACCACTCAATGCTATAGTAAAGAAGGATGTGGTTTTTAAGTGGGGAGAAGAGCAACAAAAAGCTTTTGAAACTTTGAAAGAAAAATTGACTAAAGCTCCCATCTTAGCCCATCGTAACTTTGCTAAAACATTTGAGATTGAATGTGATGCTTCTAATATAGGCATTGGGGCTGTTCTCCTTCAAGAGGGCCACCCAATAGCTTATTTTAGTGAGAAATTGAAAGGAAGTCATCTCAACTATTCCACTTATGATAAAGAGTTATATGCACTTGTTAGAGCTTTGCACAATTGGCAACACTATCTTTTTCCTAAAGAATTTGTGATACATAGTGATCATGAATCTCTTAAATATTTGAAAGGCTAAAGTAAGCTTAATAAGAGGCATGCTAAATGGGTGGAATTCATTGAACAATTTCCTTATATGATCAAACACAAACAAGGTAAAATAAATGTGGTTGTCGATGCACTTTCAAGGAGATATACCTTGTTAAATCTTTTAGATGTTCAATTTCTTGGATTTGATCTCATAAAGGAACTTTATCATGATGACCTTGATTTTTCTATCATCTATCAAGAGTGTTCTAAAGGTGGACACAAAGATTTTTTTTTATCCAAGATGGATTTCTTTTTAAAGGCAAAAGACTTTGTGTTCTACATGGTTCTATTAGACAATCTCTTGTTAGAAAAGCACATAAAGGTGGCTTAATGGGGCATTTTGGGGTAGCCAAAACATTAGATACATTGCTTGAGTATTTCTTTTGGCCACACATGCAAAAATCCGTACATAGCTTTTGTGATAAGTGTATAGCATGTAGAAAGGCTAAATCTAAAGTGCAACCCCATGGCCTGTATACCCCTCTTCCAATTCCTACAATGCCTTGGGTAGATATTTCCATGGATTTTATCTTAGGTCTTCCCAAGACATCAAAAGGAATGGATTCTATCTTTGTGGTTGTGGATAGATTTTCTAAAATGGCTCATTTTATACCATGCCACAAAGTTGAAGATGCTTGTTATATTGAAAATCTCTTCTTTAAGGAAGTTGTTAGATTACATGGCATTCCTAGAAGCATTCTTTCTGATAGAGACTCTAAGTTCTTAAGCCACTTTTGGAGGACTTTATGGGGCAAACTTGGCACAAAACTCTTGTTTTCTACTACTTGCCACCCTCAAACTGATGGTCAAACTGAGGTGGTTAATAGAACTTTGGGTCAAATGTTGAAATGCTTTATTTCTGGGAATTCAAGGGTATGGGAGAATTTACTACCTCACATTGAGTTTTCTTATAATAGAGTAGTAAATTGTACCACATCCCACTCTCCTTTTGAGGTTGTTTATGGATTCAATCCTTTGACCCCTCTGGATCTTCTTCCAATTCCTGTACTTGATGATCTCTTATGCAAGGATGGATTTGAAAAAGCTTCTTTTATAAAAGACTTGCATGATCACATCAAGCTACAAATTGAGAAGAAAGTTGGCAAGTATGCTGACAATGCCAACAAAAGGAGAAACACATTAATCTTTGAACCTGATGATTGGGTTTGGCTCCATTTGAGAAAGGATAGATTCCCAACTCAAAGAAAGTCAAAGCTTATGCCTCGTGAAGATGGTCCTTTTCAGGTCATCAAGCGGATTAATGATAATGCCTGTGAGTTAGTGATGGAGATCAAGTAGAAGAGGATTTTACTAATGGAGGAAGAGGTCATCCACCCAAGCATTTAAAATTCTTCTTACTAGTCTTCTTAAAAAGTAGAACAGTTTGGGTTCTCTTGAAAATTCAAAAGATAGTAGTATAAATAAATCTTTGTAAATACTCTTGTATAAATTTGTAAATAATATAGAAATATCCTTAGGAGTATGCCAAAGAGGAAAACCAAAAGAAACCTCTAAATGTAAGGCATTTTAGGCACTTTCTTTAGGAAAAAGTGGAAAAAGTGACTTTTCTACTCCTTTCTCTCTTAGGCACTAGAAGGAGCTAGAAGAGTGACTCTTCCCACTCCTTCCCCTTTGTAACATGACCAGCCCTCTCCATTATAAATAGGGGTGCTTGGTACTTTGAATAAAAAAGTTGAAAGTTAGAAGAAAAGAAACTATCTTGAAATTGAGAAAGAGTGAGTTTGTGAGACTTGTCTCTTCTTCTCCTTCATGTCTTATCTTGTGAGCTTTGGAGACTCTCAAGTGGCGGCACCACCCACTCATCTTGGAAGAACCACCCTCCAAGTGGCGTGAATCACATCTCCAAAAGGCTACAACCACATAAGTCATTTCTATTCATCTTCTAAAAATACCCATTTATGTTTTCTTATAGTTTTTCCATTTTTAATCGGTTCAATCTTTTCCATGAGTTGTTTCCTTTCATTTGCTGCCATTGTTCTGCACTTTGTTTGGTTTATTTCCTTGTTTTCTTGCTGTTTTAATTTCGTCCAAACCATGGGTTTCCATATACATGTGTTGTTCTTGTTTTCCATCCATGGGTTTTTTGTTCTTTGATGAGTTTCTTGTGATTTTCTAATTCCTATTGAATTTCAATCAGTATTTTCACTTCTTCTTGGTGTTCTTATGATGTTCTTGTGTTTCCTTTGAAGTTTGGTACTGTTCTTGAATTACCCATTCATATTCCATTGTTATCTTACACTACAAGTTACCTATTCATGTGTTTTTAGTATGAACCTTTGTTTTCTTGAGTAGAAACTCTATTAATTGTTCTTTAGAATTTTGATCCTAATTCTTGAAAGTGTCATGAATACAATGAAACCTATATCAACTCAACCCAAACCAAGAAAGGTTCATAAGAGACTCACATCAGTTAGATATGCCTGATACTTCTCTTGGTAGTCATACTTTTAATATCAGTGATCTAACTCCCTTTTCTACAGGTCTTCAAAATTTGTGGATGAATTCTTTCCCACCTGGGGAGCATGATGGAGATCAAATAGAAGAGGAAGATGAGGCCCAAGTCCAAGAATCTCAAGGACAAAATAGCTCAACATCCTTCATTCCTCAAAGGATTACAAGGAGCAAGGCTAAAGTTTTGGGTAAAGAGCATCAAATGTTATCACTTTTTGTAATTACCCTTGAATAAACATTTGTAAATATTTGTAAATAATATAGAGCCTTAGGAAAAATGCCAAAAGAGGAAAACCAAAAGAAACCTCTCTTTGTAAGGCATTAGTAGGAACTTTTTAGAAGAAAAGAGTGGAAGAAGTGACTCTTCCTACTCCTTCTCACATAGGCGCTAGAAAGAGCTAGAAGAGTGTCTCTTCCCACTCTCTCTCCCTTGTAAACACAACCAGTCCTCCTTTTTATAAATAGGGGTCCTTGGTTCTTAATAATACAAGTTGAAAAATTGAAGTAAAGAAACTATCTTGAGTTGTAGTGAAAGAGAGTTATGAGACTAGTTCTCTTCCTCTTCCTTCAATGTCTTATCTTGAGAGCTTTGGAGACTCTCAAGTGGCGGCACCTCCCACTCATCTTGGAAGAACCACCATCCAAGTGGCGTGAAGCACATCTCCAAAAGACTACAACCACATAAGTCATTTCTATTCATCTTCCAAAATACCCATTTTTGTTCTACTTGTTTGTTTGCAATTTCAATCCGTTCAATCTCTTCCTTATGATGTCCTCTTTTATTTGTTGTATTTGTTTCTCATTGTAATCAGTTCAAACATGTTATATCTTGCTGTATTTGGTTCGGTTTCCATTTTTACCCATTTCTATGTTGAGTTCTTGAATTTCCATTAGTAGGTTGTGTTCTTGTTATGTTTCTATTGATAGTTTCAATTCTTGTTGTGTTCTTGTTTCAAATCTTATGTTCTTATGTTATTCTTGTGTTCTTTTTGAGATTATGTTTCTGTTCTTATGATTACCCATTCGAATTCCAACCCATGTGCATCATGAAATTCATCTATTCCTGTGTTTTTCTCTTGGACCTTTAGAAATGAACCTTTTCACATCTACTTAGCACTTGCTAAGTTAATGTCCAGTGGGGATTTTCTCTAGGTGACTCACCCTAATTGCTCTAAGAATCCTGATCCAATTCTTAATAAAGTGTTACAAATCAAATGAATATAAAATCAACTCACATCAGAAGCCTACACTTTCTTAAATCCAATTGTGGATATTATGTCAGTAATATCGTTACTCTTTTTTCTTTTAGCTTTTGTTTGGCAAGCTCCTGTAAGTTTTTGATGAGATTCTTAATTTGAATAATGTCTAAAAAAGGAACATGTAATTCTTTTTCGGAATCAAAAATGATGTGTTAGTTCTTGATAATTTTCAAAGATTATTTTATACAAAAATTAAATGAAGTTATTACTCAACAAATTTAAATTTGAGAATTTTTTAAAGGATGAGATCAATTTAGAAGTATCTTTTGTATTTCTTATTTATATAAATAAGTGAAATAAATTTTCAAATTTATTTTGATTTTTTAAATAAATGTATTTATTTTTTTAAAAAAAAATTAATAGAACAGACAGAATTCAATGGGTCTAATTCAGAACCATCCGATAAAATCAAATTTTTTCTATCTTAGGGATATATCAAGGGATACAAAAATGGCCCCGTCATTATATGTTTTGAAGGCTTTAAAGGAGTTGTATGAGATGAAAACCTCATATATGATTCTATAATAGAGATGGTAACAGTAATGTCATCACCGACTAGGATTATCTAACAGTTTAAGTACAATTGATATAAAAAAAATTCTCATTCTTAACTCTCTACAACATCTAGCGGATAAAATGTTTTCAGGAACAATTAAATTAAAAATCTCTTTTTTCATTTTTTTCTGTTATCTGTTTATAAAAATATTTCTTATTAATGTGAATTGTTTTTAAGTATTTTTTTTATCAATTTTACATTTATTCTTATGAATTAGTGAAAGATCCATTGTTTTATACTCTAAAAAAAAATTTATTATTTTTTCTATACAAGTGAACTGGTTCGATAACAAATAATTCTTTTGTCCTAAATTTATTATTTTTATTTTTACTTAAACCTGAAAGAGTGAAATTCTTCTGAATTTGAATTATCATAATATCTAGACCTAGTTCTCCTCTTTGAGTAGAGGCTATAGTCATTTTTCTTAAATTTGTCAATCTAATTAAGAGACAATACACTTTGACATTGTTAAAGATCTTTTGACCTAAGAAATTTTTCTAGTTGAAATGGAAAATCAAAAAATTTCTTACTAAGAAATGAAGTTCTACCTCCATATTGTTCTTGACTTTTTTGGAGTGAACATGATCTCCACCAAACAAACGTAATGCTTTAGCTAGGATACGAAAGTGCATACCATGATTCTTTTGTCTGTTGATAACTGCATGCATTGCTCGATGTATATGAAGAAGTAGACCATTATCCCAACAATAATGAGCCAAGCTAGTATTTGCAGTGAATCCCCCTGTTAAATAATCATGCATTACAATAGGAACACCTAATTCTCTAGCCAATGTAGCTCTTTTTATCATTTCTTCGCATGTACCTGCAGTTGCATTCAAGTAATGCCCTTTGATTTCACCTGTTTCAGCCTGTGCTTTATAAATCACTTCAGCACAAAATAAGAAACAGTCTCTCCAACACAAAAATGGTTGGGAATTCACATTTTCATCATCTTTGGTAAAATCAAGTCCTCCACGAAGACATTCATAAACTGCTCTACCATAATTCTTAGCGGATAACCCCAATTTAGGTTTAATAGTACATCCTAATAGGGGACGACCATACTTGTTCAATTTATCTCTCTCAACTTGGATGTCATGAGGCGGACCTGGGATAAAAAAACAAGAATGGTGATTGCATAGTCCGCCATTTTCCATATATATATATATATATATATATATATATATATATATATATATATATATATATATATATATATATATATATATATATATATATATATATATATATATATATATATATATATATATATATATATATATAAGCAGGTTAAGCATCAATTCATCGAAATCGAAATTTTAAGAAAAAATTGATTGGAGTAGGAATCCATTTCTTCTTCTTTTTTCTTGATTTTCTCAATATATGAATATGGGAAGAATTCAAATATTTGTTTAATTGAAAAAGTATTTTCAATTCCTATTAAGATATGTAGAATACATTACACTACTAGAATAGAACCCTAAAATGAAGATAGATTTTCTATTAGAACTCAAAATTAGTCTAAATGAAATATTTTCATTCAATAGTTCAGAAATTAAAAAACTCAAGTAGAAAACAAAAAGATCCCTCAACTCAATTTGGAATATCCCTATAGTCCACTTCTTCCCCGTACTACGAGGGAAAGGGAAAACGAAAAAACTACCATTAAAGCAGCCCAAGCAATACTTACTATATCCATGTCAATTTTGTCTCCTATCCCTTATGAAGGAACTATTTCATTATTTTTTCCAATTTCTTCTTCTATTATCTTTTTTGTATTATTCACTAAAAATACTATAATAGTGGAATTGCTCTTCCAGAGTAAAAAAAAGGATTCTATGCTAACATCATTGACAAAAAACAAGAATTCATTCTATCTATTAGAACATGGGGGAGGAGAATCATAGTTTAGGATTTATTTTTTGTTTTTTTTATTTGTTTGAGTTTATTTTTCTTTTGTTTAAATAAAATAAATCATATTTCTAGGATCGTCTAATAGCTAATATGTTCGTAATTCTTGTAAATCTTGGTTTCTTGATCTTTGTTGTTTGGATTTTCTAGAAAATTGAAAAGTAAGTTGGTTATGAGAAATTTTGAGTTGAATCTTTTGAGATAGACTGTCCCTCGTGAGTTTTTTAGTCTTAATTAATAGATCGTTTAAATGCTTTTTTTAGTGTGTTTTCACTCATGTTTGTTTATAGTTATACTCTACAACTTAGTTTGATTCTTTGTTTTGCAATTGTGATTTACATGCATGAAATTATATGATTGAGACAATCTTTGTTTAATTTGAGCCACTAGCCATATTAGCCACCTACCCGTCATGATAATCCACTTGTTAGCTCCTTTGAACCTATAACCTTTTTTCTTGTTTTTAACCCTTATTATATGCCTAAAAACAGAAAACCCATGTTTTTCCATACCTTAGAACATAAAGGAGCTTTGAAAAGACATTATAGTATATAAGCATATCTAAAATGGGACATCTTTTGACCCATCTTATTTTGTTGATTATGTTTTTCTATTTTGTAGGAACTTTGAGAAGCATATGTGTTTATTCTCAACTAATCTAGATGACTTTTCTAATGAATCGAGTGAAGGTTAATCTCTAAATATCTAAATTTATATGCTAAAAAAGACTCCTCATGAAAATATTGATGTCTTGGAACAATAGTTAAAAATTCATCTTAGAAATAAATTTGGTATGTCTCTAGACTAGCAATCGTTGATTTAGAAGGTCCTCAAAGCAACGTTCAATCATATGATTAAGAAGGTCCAAGTCCACCTAATAAATTAGAAAGAGAAACTTTAAATAAAACTTGTCTTCTTTATCTTATAAACTTATTTTTTACCTGGAAATATTTTACTTACAAAAGTAGGGAGTGATGATTCATATATAGGTATAGTTTTTGGTACATAAATTGGCTTGGTACATATATATGAACTTTATTATGAAGTATCATATGTGCGTATTGTAAACTCTCAACTAAGTAAAAAAGATCTTTGGATATCAACAATGTTGTGGTTTGAAAGAATTCTCAAGATATTTACAAAGGTAGTTTAACTAAGAAATGGATTCTCTACTAAACTTCTAATATAAACTGTTTAATAGAAAATATGAAAACTTAAGGTGACAAAGTAATATTTAATTGATATAAAATTGAAACAATCACGAGATATAAATCAGAATAAGAGAATAATTTTATACACTAATGTGGCCTAAAAATAAGAAAATTAATTATTTTTATAATTGTTGTAATTAAAAAGAAGGATATACATATTTTGATGATATAAAATCATATTATTAACAACATAAGTCATACCATATTGTTGGGAATTTTTTACTTGAATAAACTAAGGACACTGAGGTAGAGTTGCTCATATAAGATAACATGACACCACTTTCAACCAAAAATATGAATGTTATGTGTTTGTGGGTCTTTTCTTCTTATATGTCATTCAACTTTGTTATTTGTATTCAATGTGGTACTTTCAACTCATACTTGGATTCCTAATAGTCTCCCCTCAAGTGTGAGTTGGGTTTTTACCAAGAGTTTCTATTACAACGTGACATACTTGTCCTGCCCTTTATCTCAACGCACTTCTCCTAACCCTAACTCTAGTTGGATCTTTATCATAACGAGACACACTTTTCTATGTCTAATTTGATCATCAAGAAAAACCAGGCTTTGGTATCACTATTGGGATTCTTTTTCTACTAGGAGAGACTAGAGAGATTCATTTCAGAATTTTTGGGTGTGTTGCCCATGCATATATTCTAGATGATAAGAGAAAGAAGCTTGATGACAAAGGATAAAAAAGCATTTTTCTTGGTGTTAATCAGCAATTAAAAGCATACAAATTGTATAATTCTATCACTAAGAAAATTGTTATTACTTGTGATGTGGTGTTTGATGAGGATCGATTATGGAATTAGGATGTCGACAAAGTTAAACAACAACAACAAGTTGAATTTTTTGGAGATAATGATTTTGTTGAAGGGAGTAAACAACCAACAATACAAGTACAAAGTGAACAAGAAGTAGTTGAACCAAACAATGAGCACCCTCAATGAAACAGAAGGAGACTTGAATTGATGGAGAATTTTGTTGTAGAGGGAATTAATAAAGAGTAAATTACTTATTTTTCTTTTTTTGTAGATTTTTAATTGATACAAACCACAACAACCAATAGATGACTAAGGACACATCAAGCACTTCACAAAAAGGTCAGTCATCTCAGCATACAAAGCCAAGCCCCACCAGACCTCGAGAAAGCATCAGTAGAAGAAGAACAAGCTATAAATCAGAATATCAGAAGTTCTTCCTTCTTGTCTTTCCACCAAGAGAAGTTATGTAAATAATTTGGGCTCACTTTAGGGGTCCAAATAGTATAATAGGCTAGAATAAGGTGCCTTTAGCATAATAGGGGGTGTAGTTGTTATTTTAGCTTGTTTCTAGCCCTTTAGGAAGGAAATTTGACCTAGTTTCTAGAAGAACAAGCCTAGGTGCGGTTTTGACTTAGTCAAACCCTAAAGGCCACCACTCTTTAGTGTTTCCCATCCTACCCTTTCTTCTTGTTCTCCAAGGCACTATCTCCTATAAATAGGGTGCCTTACTCCATGTATTGACAACTTGATTTTGAATAGAAAAGAAACTCTACAAAAGTGATTTTGTGAGTCTGAATACTTTGGTTTTTATGGGTCTTATCTTAAGTGGGTAGTATCCTAAGTGGCGACTCTGTGTCTTATCTTGAGCGAGTGACACCTCAAGTGGCGGCTCTAATACCACTCATCTTGGAGTTCATCTACTCCAAGTGATGTGACAACCTCCATTCTTCCCTAAGTCTTCTCATCCTTTCATCTTTTCCCTTTCATTCTCTTTTATGTGTCACCTTCCTCTTCCCTTTTTCCATCTATCATCTTCTTTTCTTCTTCTCTTTATTGTTCCATGTTTATGCGTTTTGTTATTGTTTCATTCTCTTAAATTCTGCAATTTCATCATTGTCACCTCCATATATGTGTTTTTCTCTTTGCCCTTCTAAAGTGAACCTTCACACTTACTTAACCACTTGGTTAAGTTCGTGTCCAGTGGGAATCTTCCTTTGGTGATGAAAAGCAATGGATGATGAAATCAAATCCATTAAAAAGAATAACACTTGGGAGCTTGTGAACTTGCTAAACGTAAAAAAATCATTGGTCTAAAATGAGTTTTCAAAACAAATTTAAACAAAGATGGTGGTGTGAATAATTATAAAGCACATTTGGTAGCAAAATGGTACAATCAGTGATATGAGGTTGATTATACAAAAGTATTTTCTACCAAGACATGACTTAATTTTTTTGGTGGTTGCATTAGCATCATAAAATTCCTATCCAATCTTCTAGTTAGATGTCAAATCAACATTCTTGCATAAATATTTAGAAGAACATGTATCTATTAATCAACCCCCTGGATAATTGGACATGAAAATAAGGTTTACCTATTAAAGAAAACTATTTATGCACTAAAGCAAGTCCTAAGGGTTTGGTATAATTGCATTAAGACTTATTTTCTAAATATTGGATTTGTGAAATGTATTTACGAGCATACATTATTTATTAAGGTTGGAGACAAAGGAAAAATGTTGATAATATGCTTATATGTTGATGATCTTACATTTACTAAAAATTTTGTCTCCATGTTTGGCAAATTCAATAAGTCAACGAGGAATGAGTTTGAAATGTCTGATATGAGTTTGATGCATTATTTTTTTAGCATAAAAGTGGTTCAATTAAAACAAGGGATTTTTCTATTTGAAAAGAAATATGTAGGAGAAATTTTGAACATGTTTCAAATGAAGGATTGCAATTATGTATGTACCCCAACTGAATGTGGCACAAAGCTACACAAATATCAAGATGGAAAGATGTTGATAGAACATATTTCAAGTAAATTGTTGGTAGTCTAATTTATCTTACTGCAACTAGGCAAAACATCATGTATTATGTGAGTTTGATTAGCAGGTACATTGAAAATCCTACTGCATTACATTTGATGATGACCAAAATATTTCTTTGTCATTTACAAGGAACTTGTAACTTTGGGGTATTTTACAAGAAAGACAACAAAATTGATTGGATTGGATTTATAGACAGTGATTATGCAAGTGATCTAGATGATAGAAAAAACACATGGTTTTGTCTTTATGCTTGGAACATGTTATTTTATGGTCTTCTAAAAAGCAACACATTGTTATTTTGTCCAATACTAAAGCAGAGTTTGTTGCTACAACTTGCGTTTGCCAAGCTATACGATTGAGACAAATTATTAAAGAACTACAATTCAAGCAAATAAAGTCTAATACAATTTTTTATGACAATAACTCAACAATCAATTTGTCAAAAAAAAAAAAACCAATCCTACAAGGAAAAGGAAACATATTGATGTGAAATTTTATTTCTTAAGAGATATTTAGAAAGAAAAAAATATTTATCTAGTTCATTGCAAGAGTGAAGATGAAGTCGTTGACATATTCACCAAAGCTTTGAAAATAGTCAATTTTAAAGTTGAGAGAGTTCTCAAGGCTTTAAATTTGTATAAGTATATATCAATTTAAGAGAGAGATTGTTATAATAATAATTTGTTGCATTTAATAAATTGAGTCAGTAGCCTAATGAGGTTACTATAGTGCACTTTTATGCTATATACTGCATGTTGCAGTCTTTTGTGTTGGCTATCTTTATTTTTCAATTTTTGTTAGTAGGTAGACTTATTAATTCCTTAGAATATATATGGTTTGTTTATATGTTTACTTAAAAAGGCTATATCATTCTGAATAAGATATAGAATTGGTGATGGTTAGGATTCACAGTATGAGTTGAAAGTCCCATATTTAATAGAAATAAGAAAGTTGATTGACATATAAGAAAATAAAAGACCCACAAATATATAACCTTAAGGTTTTGGGTGGAAAGTGGTATCAAGTTATCTTATATGGGCAACTCATACCTCAGTGGTGGTGAATCTCCCTATTCTTTTCAAGTAAAAAAGAATCTCAATATATTAGTTAGAATTCAACACTTTTGTATGTTGGATCAAGTTAAATATAAAGTTCTCATAATTTTCTCTAAGTAGAGCCTTGATTAATGTGTTAGTAATTTTATGACTTGAAGAGTGTGCAAAAGTTTAATAATCTAATCCCCAATTTTTTCCTTTATAAAATAAAGATCAATTTTCACATGCTTTTTTCTTTCATTTTTCACATGCTTTATTCTATCATGATGCACATTTTTTTTATTATGCTAATGGAAAGTTTATTATCCCATATCAACTTTATGGTATAATAACATGGATCTTAAGCTCCTTAACCACTTTTTTTCATATTCCTTAATGTAGTGGTTGAAGCCGAGTGAGCCACATCACTCGACATCAAGAGTCCTAGATAAATTGGTTACATTAATAGAAAATAAAGAGATATGCGATAAATCAGATAATATGTTATAAATTCGCTAAATGTGCAATAAATAAAGTGATGTTGTTATAACAAAGATACTTATTAGATACGACCCACAAACAAAATATTTCACTATTAGCACTATAAATAGGCATTGTTATACAAGAGTAAGGTACGTTTTTATCAATATATCATTCACTCTAATATAAAGCACTTACTTGATCATCGGAGAACCTTTTACAGGTTCACTCCTGACTGAGTACCAATGAGCAAGTATGAGAAGGAAGGAGAAGGAGGAGCAACCAAGTACCAGAGAGTGAGTACGAGAAGGAAGGAGGTGGAGGAGCGACCGAGGGATTAAAGACAATTGTTCAAGCCGGTAACAGGTACTACCTGGACCCTATACAAGTACAATTGGCGCCAATCATGGGGCCAAGATAGAATGAAAGAGCAGCAAATGGTTTCGACAAGGCAAATGGAAAGTGAGAGAATGGCAGAGGCAGAGCAAATAGCTATGCTCCAAATCTTACAGAGAGAGATGGCAAAAATGCACCAAAAGAACAAGGAGAATATACGTGTCTTACGTTAGAAGAACAAGGAGGAAATACGAATCCTATGGGAACAGAATGATCAAATGAAGCAACAATTAGCCAGGATCGCACCCGGACCAGGGCCTCAAAGGCTAAATTTAGAAGTTAGAAGACAAACCTCCCTGGAAAAATACGAGGATACACAAAATCAGGAGAAGACTACCATCCCTCCGAAGTCAGACTCATCAATCCTCCAAGCACCATCAATCATGACACACTCTCATTTTGGAAGAAGAAAGTAAGGGACATCTCTTTATTGATCAAGTCATGGAAGCACATCTTCCTCCTAATTGGAAAGAGCTTAACATTGATCAGTATGACGAAACTACAGATCTGAACAAGCACGTGGATGTGTATAAAACACAAATGAGCCTCTATATATCCGAAAACTCAGTGATGTGCCGAGTATTCCCCACCTCACTAAAAGCAGGGGCACTTAGTTAGTTTACTAGGCTTCCCCCTGATTCGGTGGATTGCTTTAGAACACTTTTGTCTAAGTTTGACACTCAATTCGCTACCAATCAAACGCATCATCTAACATCCATTGCACTTGTCAATATATCTTTGAATATCCAGAGTCTGAGTCTAGAGGTGGTCATGCATCACTTGGTGACAACACTATGATCTGGATTATTCGTTGACAGTTTATGTAAGACATCAGTAGCTAACTTGAATCAATTAAGGAAATGGGTGGAAAAATTCATGCAACTCGAAGAGTTGTGATTATCTCAATCAGGTCCGAGTAGAGAAGGAAGGAAGAATGGAAAAAAAAAAGAATGAGGCGGCTGACATGCATTTTGAAGAGGTGATAAATACAGGGAAAACTGAGGATCTCATTTCCACAGTTATACCTCGTTGAATGCTGATAGGGGGAAATTATTGATACAAACCACAACAACCAACAAATGACTAAGGACATATCAAGCACTTCACAAAAAGGTCAGTCATCTCAGCATACAAAGCCAAGCCCCACCAAACCTCGAGAAAGCATCAGTAGAAGAAGAACAAGCTATAAACCAGAATATCAGAAGTTCTTCCTTCTTGTCTTTCCACCAAGAGAAGTTATGTAAATAATTTGAGCTCACTTTGAGGGTCCAAATAGCAAGATAGGCTAGAATAAGGTGTCTTTAGCATAATAGGGGGTGTGGATATCATTTTAGCTTGTTTGTAGCCCTTTAGAAAGACAATTTAACCTAATTACTAGAAGAACAAGCCTAGGATGCGGTTTTGACTTAGTCAAACCTTAAAGGCAGCCCCTCAAATATTTACCACCCTACCCTTGCCCTTCTTACCCACTAAGGCACCCATTCCTATAAATAGGGTGTCTTACTCCATGTATTTACTAGTTGAATTTGAATAAAGAAACTCTGCTTGAGTGAATTTGTGAGTCTGAGTACTCTGGGTTTTATTGATCTTATCTTAGGTGGGTAGTATCCTAAGTTGCGACTCCAGGTCTTATCTTGAGTGAGTGACATCTCAAGTGGCAGTTCTAGCACCACTCATCTTGGAGTTCATCTGCTCCAAGTGGCGTGACCACCTCCATCCCTCCGAAGTCTTTTAATCCTTTCATTTTTTCCCTTTCATTCTCTTTTTATGCGTCACCTTACTATTCCCTTTTCCATCTATCATCTCTTTTTCTTCTTCTCTTTATTTGCTCCTTAATCATGCATTTTGTTCTTGCTTATTTCTCTTAAATTTCGCAATTTGCATCATTGTCACCTCATATCTTTGTTTTCTCTTTGCCTTTCTAAAGTGAACCTTCACACTTACTTAACCACTTGGTTAAGTTCGTGTCCAGTGGGAATCTTCTTAGGGTTCTCACCTTAAATTGCTAAAATTTGAAATCTAAACAAAAGTGAAACCAATTAAAATGTGCAATCCTAAAATCAACTCATATCAATTATGGATGAGGCATTGAATGTTGACCTCATCCCAACACTCAGAAAGCTACAGAACCCAAAAGATGTTGATACATCTAGGCAATGCCAGTATCACCACAACTTTGGACACACGATCAAGGAGTGTTAGACATTGAAAGATAAAATAGAAGAACTCATTGAGGTTGAACACTTACATAAGTTTGTCCAAACTGATAACAGAAGTTCAAATAAATCTCCTTAGAGAGAAATATCCCAGAAGAGACGAGTAGAGGGAGTATTACCTCGACGTCACCATGATGATGACCGATGACTGGAAAAGCAACCATGAAGGAGTGAAACCCTGAGAAGAGTTTATTCTTCAAGTCGTAGTGGAAGAGAAATTATTGATACAATTGTTGGTGCATTTGCATGTGGAGGATGTTCAAGCTGCACCTGGAATAAGCATCTTCGGACTATTCAATAGGTAAATTCAACCTTGGTCATAGCTCGATCGAGGATACCTCTAATACTCTTCACAGATGATGATTTTAAAGCAATCTACCCAGCATAAGATGACCCAATAGTCATCACAATAGAGGTGGATAATTTTTCCACTATGAAAACTCTAGTAGATCAAGAGAGTTTGGTGGACATTCTTTATTAGAAAACTTTCAAACAAATGAGGATCCCAAAAACCAAAATCCAACTGTATGATGATCAGATTGTTGGCCTTTCTAGGAAATGAGTAGACACTCAGGGGTATATTGATTTATATACCACGTTTGATGAAGATAAGCATCTTCTCCGAACTATCAAGATAAGATATTTGATAGTTGATGCCAACACTTCGTATAACATATTACTCAGACAGTCCTCTCTCAACCTACTGCGAGCAATAGTGTCAACTCCACACCTCGCCATGAAATTTTTGTCTGCATCTGGTGACATAGTCATAGTTCATGTAGACCACAAAGTGGCATGAGAATGTTATGTGGTCAGTTTAAAGGCCGAACCTACTAATAGATTCCAGCATTGAGAGTCATCTAGGGGGCATTCTCGAGATCATAGGAGGGAGTACTCCCAAAGATCACGAGGATCGAGTAGAGAACGGTCCCGAGAGCCTAGGGCTCCCAAGAAAGAGTACATAGTCAGCCTGATCGACCTAGATCCATAATGAATGATGCCCATATCGAACTTGGAGAGGATTTATGCTCAGTACCTCTGTAGGATGATAAACACTCCATAAATATAGGAACATCATTAACAGCCACGATGGCATCATGGTAAGTCAAGCAATTATTCAAAATTCTGATTTGTTTGCTTGGACTGTGTCTGATATGTCACAGATGATCCTCGATATCATTACACACTGATTATCGGTGTACAAAGAAGCACGACATATTACCTAAAAGAAGAGAAAAATGGGTGAAGAAAAGCACAATACTACTAGGAATGAAATCGACAAGTTGTTAAAGGCTTGGTTTATTAAAGAGGCATAATACACCACATGGTTATCCAATGTGGTTAAGGTGAAAAAGTCCAATGGCAAATGGAGAATGTGCACAAACTATACAAATCTGAACAAAGCCTATCTGAAGGATGCCTATCCATTACCAAGCATACATCACTTGGTTGATGGTGCAGCCGGTCACCATATCTTAAGTTTCTAAGATGCTTATTCCGGTTACAACCAAATTTGAATGCATCCAATGGATAAAAAGAAGACTGCACTCATGACCGACTGCACTAATTTTTATTATGAGATAATGTTATTCGATTTAAAAAATGTCAAAGACACTTACCAAAGATTAATGGATCACATATTACAAGGAATGCTTGGCCAAAAATGTCGAGTATATGTAGATGACATTGTGGATAAATCTTATTCATGCGTACGAGATGTTGAAGACCTTCAAGAAATCTTTAAGGCACTAAGAGAACATGGATTGAGGTTAAACCCCAATAAGTTTGCATTTGGGGTAGAAGGAGGTAAATTCTTGGGATTCATGCTAACTCATCATGGCATTAAAGCAAACTCAGAGAAGTGTAGGGCGATCAATGAAATCCAAAGCCCTGAAAACACCAAAGAAGTACAAAAGTTGATCGAGCAGTTAATGACTTTGTAAAGATTTGTTCCTAAATTGGCAAAAAAAAAACAAATCAATCGTTCAACTATTGAGGAAAACGACAAAGTTCAATTAGAACCCCAAATGCAAAGAAATTTTTGTTCACTTAAAAGCTTTCCTTGTAGGACCACCGGTAAAACAAAAACCAGATACTTAATGGCCGATTATAGTCTACTTGTCAATATTGGAGGAGGTGGTCAATGCAATGTTAGTCCAAGAAATAGAAAAAGAAGAGTGGCCAGTGTACTTCATTAGCTGAATACTACATGATGTCGAGGTTCGATATCAAATGATAGAAAAATTTGTTTTACAACTCGTGATAATTGCCCAAAGGATGAGGATGTATTTCCAAAATCATCAAATTATTGTGAAGACTAACTATCCTATTACGAAAATCCTGGCTAAACCAGATTTAGCTGGACAAATGACAGGATGGGCATTCAAACTATAAGAGTTTGAAATTTGATACCAACCAAGAACCATGATGAAGTTCTAGAGCTTAGATGATTTCACAGCAGGATTGAGTCCTGAGTCAACCGAGGATGAAGACTTACGTTGGACACTAATGACAAGTCATGTGGAGCAGGAGTAGTGTTGGAAGGCCGAAGCAGGGTCCTTTTGGAACAATCTTTGAAGTTTGACTTCAAAACTTCAAATAATTAGGTTGAATAAAAGGTCATACTGGTCGGGTTGACGTCGACAAATGATATGGAAGCTTGCCAAGCATTGTGCAAAAGTGACTCCCAATTAGTGGTCAGTCAAGTCAAAGGAGAGTTTGAGGTAAAAGAGCTCTTGTTGTAAAACTATTATCACCTTGTTCTTAATTTAATCTCCAAGTTCAATTCAATCCACATCGAACATATCTAACGTGAAAATAATGTTAGAGTTGACTTGCTATCAAGATTAGCTTCAACCAAAAAGAAGGGAATCCATCGTTCGATCATTTATGTGGTCCTAAAATATCAAAGTGTGAATCCAGACGAGTGCATGACCGTTACCAAGGAAGAAACATGGATGACACCCATCCAACATTTCCTAAAAAATGGCGAATGTGGAGCAAATGAAGAGAAAACTATGAAACAACAAAGTGTGTGGTTTGTTCTTATCGATAACGACTTATACCGAAGGGGGTATACTAGACCTTTGTTAAAATGAATTTCAAAAGATCAGGCTGACTATATCATGAAGAAGATTCATGAGGGAAATTGTGGAAGTCACTCGGGAGCCCGAACGATGGCTGCTAAAGTACGCAGAGCAAGATATTATTGGTCGACCATACAGAGTGATTGCGCCAAAAAGCTTTTAACGAGGTAATTAATTATAAATTTCTTATTAATTATCAATCCCTCCTAAACATAAGTATAATGCGTTGGCCTGGTTAAAGAAGATTTACCTAAAAAAGACAATTCCTCCCGATGCCTAAAAACTTTACACTTCGGCTATGGAAGCTTTGCCCCAATGTATCAATCCCTCTTGAATAGTGATAAATTAAAAAGTTAGCTCGGGTAAGGAAGCTTTCTCTTAAACAATAATCTCTCCTAGCAACTTACCGAAAAGGTTGTCAACTACTCCTACACAATCAGATCATAAATGTTTGGTTGGAATTCAAATTCATTAAAATTCAACAAGACACGAGTATAACAAAGCAAGCAATCGGAGTTCAACCATCAACGCTCGATTTGAAATCAAATTCATTAAAAGTAAACAAGACGTCAATAAAATGAAGCAAGCGCTCGAAGTTCAACAATGTGGTCGACAATCAAATCAAAGCAAAAAGTAAAAACAATGGACTGAAGATAAAAACTTCATAAGAGACAAATATGTGTTCATTACAAAATGGATCCACACCTCGGGTCCAAAAGGATTTTTAAAAAGAAAAATAAATTACAAGTTAGAGAGGGTCGAACACCTCTTCCACTTGATCACCTTCCTTTTCCTCCTCGTCAGCGTCATCCAACGTCTTTTGAGTTGTCATACCGGTCGTCCTCGACTGGGGCTCTATGAAAGAAGGCCATTTGTCGGACGTCCTAGTGAAAGCTTTCTTTGCTTATCCGAAGAAGAAAAACCTGATAGTTAGCCAATTCTTCTTCTAAGGCCTTCTTCTTTAGATAAGTCATCTTGGTACGACTTTGCTCGAGGTCTTTCACCTCTTTGTTTGCAGTGCGGCATTTTGGGACCGCACGCTATCAAGTTTAGCCTCGACTAGGCGGGACTCTTCTTCCAAGGCACCCATGGCCTTCAGGGTCACCTTCAAAGAGCTCGATGACTCGACCAACTCTGCCTTTAGCTTCTCAATGGAAGAAACCGAGTTCTTTTAGACTTTAGTCTTGATCACTTGGGATATTATTAGAGATTGTCTCATCATCTCCACAACGACCGATACCATATCCTCGATGAGCACCGAGATAATGGCCTCTTCTTCAGCAAGGCTAAGTACAACCTGCACACCCCAAGCGATCTAGAACTGCTCCCCCAATAAGGATGACGACCTGAGCATACACCCGGTAAAGACTGAGGGGTTGATCGACAAGGAGATTGCTCGGGTCTCCCCTTTTTCTTTTGCTTCCCCGATCAGTCGTCACTGCTTGATGGAGACACCAAATCTATGATGGGGGTGGATGAAACCCCACTGTTTAGCACCAACAAGCCTTTTTATCGCCCAGTCGCCTACCATCGGAGTTGTTTCATCATGTTAACTACCTCAAGGTCGGTTTGTGTCATTATGCCTACAAACAAAAATCAAATTAAGAATGGTAAAAAAAACTTGGCAAAGTAAAGAAGCAATTTAAATTCCATATACTAGAAAAATCCACCCAACGGTGGGGCGACTAGTACACAGCAAGAATCCTCCGAGTAGGAAGCCTATTGGGAAGTTGATCAAACATGTGAAAATTTTGTTTCTCTTGTTGAGTTATGGAAGACCTCGTCCAAGATCTGTAACAAGTGCGAGACCGAGTCTAATGGAAAGGAAACTTGGGTTTAGCATCGACATCATAAAAATATGGTTTACCGTCCAACTCTACAAATATTTTAAAATATCTACCTTTGAAATTTTTGTATGACAAGGTAAAGGGGGCAATAAGAATGCTACCCAGGCAACTCTATAATGAAAGTCAACCTACGGGATGGATCGGATGAGAGTTGTAATAAAAAAGCAAAGATTGAGGGGACGACCTCAACCAAAATAAATCGCAAATGAGTCTAAAAGCTTAAAGAGCCGCCTAAGAATTAGGATGGAGTTGGGTCAGGGCTACATTGAGAATCCTAAGGACCCCCATCAAGAACTCATCGAAAGGAAGGGTTATATGTAGGTATGTAAAAAGAAATGTATAAACATAAAAGAAGTCTTGGGGACCATTTTCCTAACCGTGACAAACACGCTCAGAAGGACTACAGCTATTGCCTGCACTCACATCTAGAGGGGAGTTGGGTTTTAACATGGAAAACCTAGAGATAAACTCATCTATAGAAGATGAACCCCGAAAATCGGTGGTCTTCTCGGTCACACGAGGGTCAACCCACTCGTACCTAGGATAATTAGGCGATCGGCTAGTAAGGTCAACCACTCGACTGGAACCGACGACATCCCCCCTAACCTCACTAGGGTTGGTATGATTTCTTTTTTATGATGTAGAAGATTAAGGAATACGCAATGAGTCAAAGGAAGACATGACTAACCTTTTGAAGAAGTGACAAACACCTAGTCACAACTCAACACTCAGGAAATCAATTAGTGTTCGAAGTCGGAACAAGTAAATGAAACGTAGAGAAGTTTGGAATGAACTATTATTTATAGATTTTCTATGACGAAGAGACAAAACGTTTCTCGTTCTCAATCATTGGATTCACTTTAATCTAACGAGTTCAAATGGTTGGAACGAAACGACAAGGTCAGTTGGACCGTTAGATCTCTCAGATAAAAAATTAGGTTAAATTTGAACGACGTGTTGAGCAACGTATGTCCAATAACCTTTGAAATTGCACATCATTAATGCTCAAAATTGTTACTTCCTACCTCGAAACACCCAACTATCACATATAGGCTCTTCTAGAAGACTCTCTCTCAAGCTTGGGGGGCAAGTGTACCAGTCAGAGCCGAGTGAGCCACATCACTCGATATTAGGAGCCAACTAACCAAATAAATCGATTACATTAATAGAAAATAAAGAGATACGAAATAAATCAGGTAATATGCTATAAATTTGGTAAACATGCGATAAATTAGGTAATGTTGTTATAACAAAGATACGTATTAGATACAACCCATAAACAAAATACCCCATTATTAGCACTTTAAATAGACATTGTTATACAAGAGTAAGGTATGCTTTTATCAATATATCATTCACTCTAATATAAAGCACTTACTTCATCGTCGGAGAATCTTTTGTAGGTTCACTCCCAACTGAGTACCAAAGAGCGAGTATGAGAAAGAAGGAGAAGAGGGAGTAATCGAGTACCAGAAAGCGAGTATGAAAAGGAAAGAGAAGGAAAAACAACCGAGGAACGAGAGACAATTGTTCAATGGAGATACTATACAAGTACACTTCATAAATTTTATGGGTCATAGATCTAAACTCAACTTGTGCATTACTATAACAACAAAATATTTTCTTTTAGTTCTCCAAGTAAATAAGTTCCTCAAACTAATGAGCATTACCCATTAATTGACCTTCCGTAAATCACTAAATGAGCCTAGCCGACATATGTAAAATATTTCTACATTTCTTATGTAATCCTTTTGCAATATTCTTATTATAGTAAAACCCTTTAAAAGTTTCATAAATGTAAAATTCACGAGTGTTGCAATCATATTTCAAAAATTGTTTTCTGAACTAAAAGAAAATCCCCCGACTCTCTAATCACAATGTCTTTCAAAAAGGTTTTCTAAAATTTGTTTAAAGCTCTATTTAATGATTGAGATATGTGATGTTCTAAGTGAACAGGGGTAAAAATTGCATTACCTATGATATTGTGATCCGATTATGGTCATAGTAAGGAAATGAATTTATTAACTAAAATAAACTAATATCTTAGTTTTACTTATTGTCTATATAGATTAATTAAGACATCATGATAAATTAAAGGAGATCCTTACACTACTATTATGTATATATTTTGTATAAAAGAAACTACCTTGAAAGCATGAAACTATGGTGTATGCAAAAAATATTCGAAATGAAACTGTTGTTAATATGTAATGAGACATTTAATACAAATATTTTTAAATAGATAGTCATATTGAATTACTCTCATTTCATGAAGGCGTGACTTGTATGTGAAAAGTATTTAGAACGAGTGAAATATAATTTGTTTGTTGGATGATATGTGTTATCTTTATGTTAAAAAGTGATATAAAATGAGACGGTATCTTTTGTTGAATTAAAATTTTATATAAAATAAATTTATATGAATATTACCTGTTTGATTTGAGAACGTTAAATTTTAGCCTATCTTAACATATGGTTGTGTTTATGCATTCTTTTGTAACTGTTATACAAAGTATGTAGAAGTTTTATGTATTTTTTATTATTTATTAAACAAATATTAAACGTATTTGCTTTTAAAAGTTCAAATATGTTTTGGTATTAATTATTAGAAATATGTGTATTTAGAATGTTAGAACGTGACAAAGTATTAACTCGCTTTTTAAAACGCGAAAAATGCAGAATGATTGGTTTTTCTTTAACTTCTTTATTATGATGATAAACTGAAAAGAAATGTCTGAAGTGATTCATAACTTGGTTGGGAAATGTGAAGAAAAGATAACTAATGTGGGTTTTCAAAACAAAATGAGGAAGTGCATTTTAGCATAATTCCTAAGTAGGTAATGTGTCTTTAGTTGAACTCAGTCCATGTGGATTATGGGACCCCTCATACACGATGGGTTTGCCATTCTCGATACCCCTCATACACGATGCCCTTCATACCCTAAGTGACTAAGTAAAATCCAAAATCGTGGCACTCATAAAGACCCACCTACACTCAATAATTCAACATGGCTATATAATTCATATATATATATATATATATATATATATATATATCTTTTTAAATGACGTGTTTCAAGTAAAAGAACGTTTAAAATAATTTAATCATTTTAATCTGTAAAATCTCAAAAGTAGAAAACAAGAATTTGAGTTTTAAGTAGAAGAAAATTGATTGAGAACTTAGATTTGTAACAGTATAAAAAATGAGAATTCGATCCTCTTAAAAAAATTAATTCAAATTCCAAAAATTCTACTTTAATTATAATAAAAGAACTTAAAATACGAAATATCACGAATACAATGTTATGAAATTTGTACGGAATTATATTCTTGAAACTCAAATTAGAAAAAAAAATGTTTACGTGAAACTTGAAAGAGAATTACTTATTTAACTCTATAACGACATTATAAGAAAATTCTATGCTAATAAAAAAAAGTAAATTCTATAATATTTGTAGAATAACTAGTGATGACTAAAAAGAAAATCTTCATTTGTATATATGAATAAAACCTGTAACAAACAAGAACAAATAGTTTTAATGGGAGTTTATTTTTACTTTATCCAGATTAAAACATTTATCTAGAGTTGTAGTTTTTCCGCTAAACTATTTTTGGGGAACGTGTTCTTTGTGGTTTTTCTAAACTTCAGAAAAAGTCTTTCAAAAGCCCTATTAAATATCATTGGTTTAAGAACTTCTGTAAAATTTCATGGTTTTCAAAACCTTTGTAAAATCTCATGGGTTTCAAAATTTATATAAAATATAATGGGTTTAAGAACTTCTGTAAAATACCATGAGTTTCAAAATTTCTATAAAATGACTTGTCATTTGAAATAACCTTCAACCCCATTTTCCACAATCTTTAATGGTCATCCTAACTTCTGTCTTCCACCATAGACACACTGCTCTCTGGCACAGGCTCAATGGTCATCGACGACAATCCTAATAAGGAATCACAATCTAGCCACACTTATGTCAAGAAACACTAAATAAGACATTATCTTCTTCTTACTCCAATATTGCTTCTTCCATCACCTTACTTCCCCAACTTGGGTCACAAACCATTGTTACCTAGCTCAGCAACAACTGGTGTTTATCACTATTTTATATATTTTAAATAATTGCATTATCTATAAGATGTGGGCTTCAAAGCCATGTGCAATATTGACTATAGATTGCAAGACCATATTGTGAGGAGAAATTAAATTTATTACTTCTCACTTTCACAGTAAATTAATTAATAGATGCATTTTAAAATAAAGGCCTTAATTTAAAATATTTTAAAATTAGAGAATTAAATATTAATAATTATAACTACAACTAAATTTGCACATAAAATATACGTACATCAAAAGCTAAAACAAAATAAGTCAGGTTTTTTGAAGTATGAGCTCGTAACAAAAAAAAACTAGGAATTATGTAAACCAACTACCATCAATCATAAAAAATATGCAAATATTGTTGAGAGACTTATTATCCAAGATTAGTTGTAGAAATATTTTATCCAAGGTTATTTTTCTGAGTTTTTAAAATAAATTTTTTAAACTTTAAAAAACTTATTTATAATGTAAAGTTACACTTTCAAAATTTTAAAGAATTTAGTTATAAAATATATTAAAACTATGTAGTTTTTAATTATTTATTTATATATAAATAGATTTAATTATATGTATTTATTGCTATTTGAAAATTTTGGAGTGTTTTATTGAGGTTCTATGTAACATCCCTATATTTTCCCATATCTAATAACCATAATTTTGTATGAAATATTAAAATAAATATATAACCATAATATAAATATATCTACAATTCTTTCATATAATGTTTCAAAATATCTCTCTCTTCACAAGACTTGAAATATTTGCATAAAATTAAAATAAATATTCAAAAGAAAATAAAATAGTTTCATCATCCAACTTCTCACTGAGAAGTTCTATCACCTGTAACATCATCTGCTCCCGTGTAGAATACACGATCATCACAGATCAAAGAAAAACAACCACAAAACAAAACAAAGGGTAAGCTAGGTATTTTTAAAACTTATAACATAAATATAACTTTAAACATCCACATAAATCCATCCTTTCTCATGCATTTCACATAATCATCAAGTGTCTATCAACAATTTCCATATCAATCTTTCTCATGTCACCCTTCTACTGACTCACAACACATAGACACTTGACTCTACTTCTAGAAGACTCGTGCGTTGACTCAGACTCAGAGATCTGTACCTGTCATACTATCTCACTGTGAAATCCACACAGCTATGCGCATAAATAATCTCAATATCATCTCTCTCCTAGTATGACAGGATTAATTCATATAACAGGTCAAGTTAGTTATCTTTCAAACAACTTACCCATTCATATGAACCTCATTCGACTCTCACCACCTGAATAACTTCATCTATATGATTCCATTATCTTAGGAGATTCAGGATATCTCCTTCTAGGTGAATCCCTAGTCAATGCACATCCTAAACAATCTTAACACGGTATTTTCTTTCCTGAAAATACTTTGTCTTGATTAAAATTCATATTCTGACTCTCACAATATCCAAATCACATAATCAAATCATACCAAAGTTTAGAATTTCCAAATCATACAACAATTCATTCACTAATCATATATTTTAAACTTTTCTAAACTATTAAATTATATCTAAAAATTCACTTAAACACATAACTAAGTTCCAAATATATGCTTTCTAAATCAAATCATCATCTAAAATCAAACAACCACTTCTCATTAAACATCTCATTTACGTAATTCAACAAAATATTCAAAAATAGTTAAACTCATTTATAATCACAAACACTTTCAACAAATTATTCACCTTAAAATCAATATAAAATATTCAAAATCAACCATTCCAGTCAATATATTACTTTACTTTTTAAAAGAGACAATCCTGCAAACAAAAATTGGAACTGGTGACCACGTCACCCCATATCCAGATCTTCTAACCTAGGGTTCTATTTTAAAAATAAAACTAGATTCCCTTACCTGGACTTGAGCAGATGCTCACTAAGAGCTCCAATCCACCAAAAAGCTTAAGGATAATCTAACTTGCACCACAAAGTCCTGATCATAAATCTAACTATATCACTAGGACCCTAATCTAACAGAGACTAATTCTGAAGATAAAAACCTCACATGCAAACTTAAACTAAAAGACAAGCCTAACCAGATCAAAACTAACTCAAAGAAAAATGAGCCGAGAATGAACTTACTCTATCTAAGATTTTGATCGGGCAATCTTGTAGAGTTCACTGCCAGGAGTCCAATAGCAGACTCCGATCATCAAACTGATAAGCGAGGAGATCAAAATCTTAGAGAGAATGAAAAGGAAAGGAAAAAGGAAACAAAAATGAACTTACTCTATCAAAGATTCTAATTGGGCAGTCTTGTAGATCTCGCTGTCAAGAGTCTAATGGTGGACTCCGATCGCTAAACAAATAAACAAGGAGATTAGAATCTTAGAGAGAAGGGAGAGGAAAGGAAAAAGAAACTTCTAAAGAGATGGTAGTTCTTTTAAAATGAAACCTAAATAATTAAATTTCTATTAAATAGCATTTTCACTTTAATAATAAAATATTCAGGTGCCATTTTAATTGTACCATTTCTACTCTAAGACTATTTTTCTTGGAGTAGAAATGGTATAACTAAAATGATACCTGAATATTTTATTATTAAAATGAAAAGGTTATATAAATAGAAATTGAGTTATTTAGGTTTCATTTTAAAAGAACCATCATCTCTCTAAAAACTCCCTTTTCCTTTCCTCTGCCTTCTCTCTAAGATTGTAACCTCCTCGCCCATCTGTTTAACAATCGGAGTCCACTATTAGACTCCTGGCAGTGAGATCTACAAGACTGCCCGATCAGAATCTTTGATAGAGTAAGTTCATTTTTGTTCCCTTTTTCCTTTCCTTTCCCTTCTCTCTAAGATTCTGACCTACTCGATTATCAGTTTGACGATCGGAGTCTGCCATTGGACTCTTGACAGTGAACACTACGAGATTTCCCGATCAAAATCTTAGATAGAGTAAGGTCATTCTTGGCTCCTTTTTCCTTGAGTTAGTTTTGATTTGGTTAGGTTTGCTCTTAGTTAATCATACATGTGATGTTTGTATCTTCAAAAGTAGTCTCTGTTAGCTCAGGATCCTAGTGTTATAGTTAGATTTGTGATCAAGACTCTATGGTGCAGGTTAGACTATCCTTAAGCTTTTGGTGGGAATGGAGTTTTTAGTGAGCATCTGCTCAAGTCCAGGTAAGGGAAGCTAGTTTTATTTTAAAATAGAACCCTAGGTTAGAAGATCTGGATGTGGGGTGACGTGGTCACCAATTTCAATTTTTGCTTACAAGATTATCTCTTTTGAAAAGTAAAGTAATATATTGATTGGAATGGCTGATTTTGAATCTTTTATATTGATTTTAAGGTGAATAATTTGTTGAAAGTGTTTGTGATTGAGAAGTGAAAGTGTTTGAATGATGATATAAATGAGTTGAACTGTTTTTGAATATTTTGTTGGATTACTTAAATGAGATGTTTGATGAGAAGTGGTTGTTTGATTTTAGATGATGAATGATTTAGAGAGCATATATTTGGAACTTAGTTATGTGTTTAAGTGAATTTTGAGATATGTTTGGATTGTTTAGAAAAGGTTTAAAATATGATATGATTGAATTATGCATTGATATGTTATATGATATATGGAATGATATGAAAGTGTGATAAAAGCATAGTATTTTCAGGAAAGAAAATACTGTGTTAAGATTGTTTAGGATGTGCATTGACTAGGGATTCGTCTAGAAGGAGATATCCTGACTCTCCTGAGATAATGGAATCATATAGATGAAGTTATTCAGGTGGTGAGAGTCGAAGGAGGTTCATATGAATGGGTAAGTTGTTTGAAAGATAACTAAATTAACCTGTTATATGAATTAACCCTGTCATACTGGGAGAGAGATGATATTGAGATTATTTATGCGCATAGCTATGTGGACTTCATAGTGTTATAGTATGACAAGTGCAGATCTCTGAGTTTGAGTCAACGCACGAGTCTTCCGGAAGTAGAGTCAAGTGTTTATGTATTGTGAGTCAATAGAAATCTGACAGGAGTAATGTGGATGATGAACGTGATAGACACTTGATGAAATTGTGAAAATGTGTGAATATTGATGATTTATGTTGATATAAAGTTTCATATTTGAAGTTTTAAAAATAGCTAGCTTACCCTGTCTTTTGTTTTGTGTTTGTTTTCTTTAATCTGTGATGATTGTGTTAATTTACACGGGAACAGACGAGGTTGTAGGTGACAGAGCTCCTTAGTGAGCAGCCAGAGGAACAAATGTTTTATTTTTGAACGTTTTATTTGTAGACTTTTGTGTATATATTAAATCCCTATGAAGATGGATATCTTTTTGAGATACAAATATGAGAAAGTAGCATATGTTTATATGTTAATTAGATATTGCATGTATAATATATTAGCAAATATGGGTAAAAATAGGGATGTTATAGTTATTTTGTTGAGATTTTAGAATAAATCTTTGAAACTTAACAAAGGTTAAAAAGATTTTCGTTTATTTGTTAAAGTTGTAGAATAAACCTTTGGAACTTACTGAAAGTTAGAAAAACCTCTGTTATTTTGCTGAGATTTTAGAATAAACGTTTGAAATTTAACGAAAGTTAAAAAACCTCCATTATTTTGCTGAGGTTTAAAAACAAAACCTTTGGAATTTAACAAAGCTTTAAAAAATCTCTGTTATTTGCTGAGGTTTTAAAATAAACCTTTGAAATTTAACAAAGGTTAAAAAATTTCTATTATTTTGCTAAGGTTTTAAGTGAACCTTTGAAACTTAACAAAAGTTAAAAAAAATTCATTAATTAAATTAATTGCTATGTTATATTAACCTCCACTAAATAACCTCTGTTGAAACCCTTTTTTCTTGTAGTGCATATGCTATCCATTAATTAATGAATTTTATTTGAATATTTATATAAAAAATAAGATAATAAAAAAAATTATTGGTAACAGAAATATTAATCATAAAATTTATTTACATCAACATTTTAGTGTGTAATTTTATTTGAATTATATTTTAAAATTAATTTTCTATTTGAGTTTAAAATTTGTCTTTTTTCATTAATATTGTATTGCACAATTTTTTTTTGAATTATAATTAAAAATTAAATTTTTATGAGTTTTTTTAAGACTTATTTTTAAATAATTTTATTTAAAATTAAAAAAGAAAAATCTTCAAATATTTTTCCTTGAATACTTAACAAGTAACAAAGAGAAGAACTAAAGCAGATTTTTTTTAGATGTAACAAGTAACAGACGCATACTACCTATATGTCACAATCCATCCCTATCCATAACTAGTATGACTTTTCAAGAGACCTAAAAGACATAAAACATTACTAATCTGGGAGAGATAAGTAAGCTTAAATTAATAACCTCGATTCCCTTTTCAACTCTAATTCGAATAAAATATCCTTATTGAAACACGAAAATTAATAATGCTTCTTATTACAAAATTCTCCATTCACCACTCATCCGGTTGTACCATCCTAGAATATTAATAATACATTTAATATATATTTTAATATATTAGATTTACGACTTATTCTCATTATATATGGATAGTTATTCACTCTTTTGTAATATGTTAAACTTTATATTCCTATCTATACTCAAACAATTGTTTCCTTTTAATTTGTTTCCCACGTGATAATGTGTATACGCAGACACAGTTTCTTTATTTTCATGAGCTATAAATTTAACCTTGTGTATTTATATATATATATATATATATATATATATATATATATATATATATATATATATATATATATATATAATAGTAATGAATAAAAAAAATAGTATAAAGTATTACAATTTCATTTTCATTATTTTTTAAAAAATTTTCTTTATGTTGTTTTTGGAAACTTATGCGGCTAATCATATCGTATATAGGTAGCAACGAGTAGATCAAAACAGTATGAATATATATATATATATATATATATATATATATATATATATATATATATATATATATTTACAGAAATAATTATTTAATTATATGGTTGATTTAATTCCTTATTTTTCTTTCTTTTTAGATTCTAATTAAGGAAGAAGAAGGTGTTTACAGTTAAAACTTTAGTTTCAATACTACAATTTAAGTTTATAGAGATTTATTTATATCAGTAAAAAATAATAAATAAATATAAATCACTTAAGGGATGATCCAATCCTTATACAAAAAATAATAAGAAGAAAATAGGACTTCACTCTCCAGTTTATCCCAAACTCCTAACAAACACTACCTATAAATCCTTATCCCAAAAACAACCAAAGAGTTTCGCCCTTGGTAGCAGTCAGGGTATATCATCACATCACTAGTGCAAAATGAAGAAAAGAATATTCTTTATTTAGTGTAGTTTTGCGCTCACACACATTCGTAAAAAATGCGGTGGCATTTTTTAAATTAATTTGATTTACAAATGCGGTTATACAAATAGCCGCATTTGTAAATCAAACGCTTTGATTTACAAGTGCGGTTTTATATTTAGCCACATTTGTAAATCCTTTTTTACCTTAAATTTTGAAGCACGCCACACACTTTAAAATTTTCTTTCTCCTCTTCATGTCTGCCACACTCTTTCATATTTTTTTTCTCCTCTTTGTTTCGTGTTTGTACTGTTCTTGCTCGCGTTTGCGCTTCGTGTTCATCTCTTCTATAGCTTCATTCATTTTATTTTTGGTGCCTTTGTAAGTTTCTTCGAGCTCTCTTTCTTCTTCACCCATGGATGTATAAATCTTTTTCGTTTTTCTTACATTGTTTGGTTTCTTGCATTGCTCAGTATTGTTTCATAGCCTTCGTGGTTTCATGTGGGTTTTTTAGTTTGCTCCGTCACTGCTTCCCTGTCCGTTGCCGCTTCCGCTGTCGCTGCCGTTGCTGGCGCTCCCGTGCCACTCTTTATCAATGTTGCCTTCACATAAGGTTGGTGGTGTTTTAAATTTTTTTGATTTTTTTTTAATGTTTTGAAGCATATACAAGTGCAGCTACGAGAAATAGCCGCATTTATAAATGGTTTTTTACAAGTGTGGCTATATAGCCACACTCTTATCTCTTCGATTTATAAGTGCGTGCTGATCAAATGCGGCTATATAGCTGTCCTTATAAATTTAAAATAGTCGCACTCATTTTGCCTTTTTGCACCAGTGCATCAAGTTCCAAGATACATACAAGCATAATCATCTCACCAAACATTAACCTCCAAACGTAAAGGACCTTTTTTTAATCCTCTTTACAAAAAGCACAATACCTTAACATACCACGAACACAACAAAAACAAAAAAAGTACAAAACTTTTGCGTGACACAATTACTCCTCCAAAGAGTCATATTATTATAATGTAAGGAGCAGATGCTCCTATTGCATTATATCCCTTTAATCAACCTAGAGAGTCATACTACTTATAACCAACCTGCAAAACACAATTTCTTCATTCTTAAACCAAGGATTTAGCAATACATACTGAAGTAAAGGAAGCAAAGCTATTTAACAGATTTCATACTGATACAAACCCAAAGATGACTAAAGACACTACAAGCAAAATCCAAAAAGGACATTCATCTCAAAATACAAAGCTAAGGCTCACCAAACATCAATACAATATCAGTAGAAGAAGAAGCCATGAGCCAGAGCATCCCAAATTCTTCCTGCTAGTCTTCTTAAATATTTAGAAAAATGTTGTAAATAAATTGGGCTCAAATGAGGGGTCCAAATAGTAGAAATAAGGTAGAATAAAGTTCCTTTAGCATAGTAGGGGGTGTGGGTAGCATTCTTGCTTGTTCCTAGCCCATTTGAAGGCATTTTGACCTAATTTATAGAAGGATAAGCCTAGAATACGGGATTGACTTAGTCAAACCCTATGGCTGCCCACTTCTTTCCCTTTTCCCATTCTACCCTTTAAGCTTGTTTTCCAAGGCTCCTAAATCTATAAATAGGGAGGCCTACCTCATGTATTGATAAGTTGAAAATTAGAGTAAAGTTATTATACACAAATTCTTGTGTGAATTGTGAGTGAGTGAGCTCCTCCAAAATTGGTCTTATCTTGTGGGTGATGATGCTCTCAAGTGGCGGCCTCCCTTCACTTATCTTGGTGCTTCCATCCTATCAAGTGGCGTGATACACCATTGCTCCACCTCCATAAGTTCTTTCTTTCATCATCTCTTCCATTATTCCATTCCAATTTTATGTCTTTAGTTTCTTTTGTTCTTTAATCTTGTTCTCGGTTTTGGAGACTCCTTTGTGAGTTGGAAGCATCATTTGGAATGGCTTGTACACCATTGATGCATTCCTTTTCTCCTTTCTAAATTCTAAGTTTCGGTTTTGCATCATAATCACCTTAATCCATGCCTTTTCCTTTTGCCTTTGTGAAATGAACCTTCATATCTACTTAACCACTTGGTTAAGTTAATGTCCAGTGGGGATTTTCCTTAGGTTCTCACCATACTTGTCTCAAAAAAATCCAATCCTAAGTAAAGTGTCACCATAAAAATGAACAATCATAAAATCAACTCACATCACATACATACCATGGGTTCCAAACACCAGCTAGAATAAGTAAACTCTGCATCTTTTTCTTTACTAGTACTTTAAGCCCTTTGTGCCACTGCAAACACCTCTATATGGTATAATCTCCCATTCTTAAAGAAACACCTATTCTGATGTTTCTAAATTTCACCTATAATTGCAAATCCACACCCCTCCTCAAATTCTGGATAATGATCCTTTACCATTTGTAGGGTTGAACATCATGAAGTGTACGTTAGCATCAAAGTGGGTCATAGGCAAGCATCCCAACCAGGACAAACACAAATCCCAGATTCTCCACGCAACCTTTGATGTGAGTTGATTTTAAGATTGCACATTTTATGGGTTGCATTTTGTTTATGGTTTTTTTATTTTAAGCAGAATATGATGAGAAACCCAAAGAAGATTCCCACTGGACACGAACTTAACCAAGTGGTTAAGTAAGTGTGAAGGTTCACTTCTAGAGAGCAAAGAGAAAAAAAATTATATGGTGATGATGATGAAGAGGTGAAGAATTAAAGAGCATATAAGGTAAAGAAAGAAGATGGAAACCGAATAGACAAAGATGAACACAAGAACATAAAGGAATGGAAAATAAAAAGATGAAAGGAAAGAGAAGCTTAGGATGATGAAGGTGTGGTCATGTCACTTGGAGGGGGAAGAGACTCCAAGATGAATGATGAAGAGCCACCACTTGAGGTGTTGTGCACTCAAGATAAGACCCAAAGATAATAGGAGACTTAGCTCACTAAACACTCTGATAGAGTTTCTTTTCTATTCAAAATTCAATCGTTCAAATACATGAGGCAAGACACTCTATTTATAGGAGAGTGTCTTGGAGAGCAAGATAGAGGGGTAGGGGTGTCATTTGTGAGAAACCTTCTAGAAGGTAGGTCAAAGTGGAGTGCCTCCCAAGCTAGCCTACATCTTCTAGAAAATAGGTTAAAGGGCGGTTTTGGAAAAGGGTTTCTAGAAGTTAGGTTTTTTTTGTGGGTTTAGCACAAGCTCAATATTATACTAAGTACACCCTATTCTAGCTTTATTCTTCTAATTGCACCCCCAAAGTGAGCCCAATTTATCTACATAAACTTGTCTTATGAAAAGACTAGAAGGAAGAACATCTGATATTTAGGTTTATGTCTGGTTCTTCTTCTGTCGAGGCTCTCTTAAGGTTTGGTGGGGCTTGGTCTTGTATGCTAAGATGACTGACCTAGTTGTGAAGTGTCTATTGTTTCCTTGGTCATATGCTTATGGAGAAGGTTTGTATCAACCTTACACTTAAAGAATAAATGGCAAACAATCTCCTCTTCCTCACCACACAGCCCACAAAAGCTATTTACCAGTAAGACTCTTCTTCTCAGTAGACTATCCTTTGTTGTTATGTTATTATTCAACACCCTCTAGATTGTAGTTTGTGCATATGGGAGAACCTTTACCTTCTAGAATTTGTCAAAAAGAGCCTTATCTTTACCTCCCCCAACTATCTTTAAGGAGTTATAAGAAGATTTCACAGAAAAGCCTAATTGCTTATCATCGCTCCAACTCCAAGTCCACACCACTCTCCCCTTCCTCAACAACCTTTTTTTTATCTAACAAGAGCAATAGCTAAGCGACCTGATTTTCTTCCCACACAAATAGATTTCTCCTCCACCCCAGCTTCCACTCCCACCTAACATTGTTCCATCTTCCAACTTGTACTAGAGAACAACCACAATCTACTGCGATCGAATATAGTCTTGGGTATTTATACATTAAAGCTTCATTAACTACCCATATATCTTCCCAGAACCTAATTTCCTTCCCATCCCCAATCACCTACTCAATTTTGTCTTCGAAATCACACCCACAAGCTTATGAAATTCACACACTTTTTAGATCTTTCCACCAAAAAGAATCCTTATTATTTGTGACCATACCTTTTAACCTCCTTTAACCTCCATACTTAGATTCCAAAATTTCTTTTTGATGACCACTTACATCTGTTTTGAGATGCCAAATCCATTTACTTAATAAGGCAATATTAAATGATCTTAGATCTCTTACCCCAAGTCCACCTTCCTCTCTAGACACACAAATCATATCCCAAGACACCCAAGCTATTTTTTGCCCCTCCGATCCTCATTCCTTCAAGAATTTTTTCATTATTTTTTCCAATTCCTTCAAAACTGACATGGGCATATAAAAACAGGAGATATAAAACAACGGGATTGAAGTAAGGATAAATTTAATCAGACAAACTCTCCCTGTCATTGACAAAAATTTTCCTTTCCACCTCTCCAATCTCTTGCCAATCTTTTCAAGCATCACATCCCAAACGCCTAGTCTCTTATGGTTTCCACCTACTTTCATACCCAAATAAGTAAAAGGGGCATACCTCAAAAACTGATCAAAGCTAATACCCTCCTCACCTACTCTACTCTTAGAATAATTCACTTTAAGCCCAAAAACAAGCTCAAAACACATCAAAATAGCCTTAATTGTCATCACACTCTGCATATTCGCTTTACTGAAAAATAATGTATTGTCCACATATTACAACATACTCACCTTAATCTCCCTATCACCAATCTCAATAATGTCTAATAGGCCCTTCTCCTCCGCAACAATAAGGAAGATAAACGGTGCCAAAGGATCGCCTTGTCTTAACCCTTCTCTAGAAAAAACTTAGACATTGGGCTACAATTCACCAAGATCGAGATCGAAGACATTTCTAAACAGTTTTTAATCCACCCAATCCACTTTTTACAAAAGCCTAACCTTCCTAACATATAATATACAAAATCCCACCTAACAGAGTCATAGGCCTTTTCATAGTCACTACAAAAAAAGGTGTATGTGGTGGCGGTTATAATATGGCGGTTATTAAAAACTGCCACAATTATCTGTATAATACGAAGCTTCATAGGTGCCATAATCCTCCTTCGAAATGTGGCATTTAGAACTGCCATAATTATCCTTCGAAATAAAAAATATTCCGCGTTTTGTTCCCTCCATATAATTCCTAAATAATTCCCAAAATTTATTCTCTAAAACCTTTGAAATTCTCTCTTCTCTTTGAAACCCTTTCTTCTTGCCTCTGCCACAAACCGTCTTCTCCCTGCCGCTCTTCTTCTTCTCTCTACCACATCCATCATCTTTTCTCTACAACTCACCGTCCCACTCACCATTTTCTCTTTACTACTTCCCGCCGCTCTCCACCTTCTCTCTGCCTCATTCGCCGTCCCCGTCGCTTTGCCTCATTCTCCCCGCCGCTTATTCAAAAACCTATTTTTGTCAGTGTTGCCCCCAAAACCCTAAAACCTCCAAACATTCTCTTGGCAACCCTCTGTGGCTGCATTCTCTGATCACTAAACAATGAATCCCCAAAGGCGGTGGGTGCGGTGGAGGTTTCAAGGGTGGTCACAACGGTGGCGATTCCAAGGGTGGACGCGACGATGGCGGTCGCGATAGAGGTGGATTTGGTCGTGGCGGTGGAGGACACGCGTTTTTCGCGACGAAGGGCCACCCTTCGAAGTCGTAGGTTGTTTTTCTTCCATTATGGAACTTAAGAAACGTTTCAATTTCTTTCTTTTCTGTTGGGTTTCTTTCCTTTTCTTTTTTAACTACTTTTTTTTATTTTGGAACGGAATAGTGATTTTATGGTGGTTTCTTTGTGAACTTGCAGTATTTTGGAAAGGATTGTTGCTACCTCTTATTCAGCTGGTGACAAGTTTTACATTGACCCAAGGAAAGTGTTACCTCTTGCAAGATTTCTTCCATAACCCAAGTATGGCCTCTTTGAATCTCTCTGTCAAAAGATTAACCTTTATAAGTATCATGCAATTAGTTTTCCCATTGATGTGTTGTATATGGAGATGAATAAGGGTGAAGCAACGCCCAATTATTTTTGTTCATCTTTGTTTGAGGTGAATCTAAATTTTTTTGGTTTATGGCTACATGTTTTTTTACTATCCATGCCACATTATTGTTTTAAGTGAATTTTGGAGTACAAACTGTTTCCTAGGTTATTTTTGGTGTATGTTGTCCATGCCTTAAACAATGTTTTTTTCATGATTACTTAAATTTGCAGCTTGCAAAACGCTGATCTATTCATTCAAGTGGCAGATTTTGGGTTGGCAAAGTTTAATCAAGATGCTAACACTCACGTTTCTACTCGTGTAATGGGAACATTTGGGTAAAAAACTAAACTCTAAACCAACCTATATGCTCATGTTGTTTATATATGTTTATTTCATGTTTAAAGCAATGAAAGTGAATTAATTTCTAATCAATAAATTTTTGGAAAAATTTTAGGTATTTGGCTCTGGAGGATGGAAGTTTTGAAGGGCTTATAGATCCACATTTAGAGGGGATTTATGACAAGCAGCAAATGGCTTGTATGGTGGCTTGTGCTGCATTTATCATAAGGCACTTAGCAAAAAGGCGTCAAAAAATGAGTCAGGTAATTCATGCACACTTATTGGATATATAATATTCTTTTCATTTATTTTTTAAAAATTGAAAATTAACTTTAAACATATTTTAATTTATTTCAGGCACCAGATGATGGAAGTTGTATTTCATCACTGAACCAGAATATTATACTGAACCAGAATATTATTGGATCAAGTGGAGGCAACAAGACAAATTAAAATTAGGACTATGACATTAGTTGTAATATATTCAAATATGAAACAATTTATATTTTGACAATTTAGTTTACTTGTTTTCTGGATTAGTTTGAAATTATCAACTTTGTTATCTTAATGAATGAATAAAGTCATCTTTTAATTATTATATTTATCAATTTTAATTATATTATGGGGTATAATTTTATTATGAAATTAATTTATCTTATAATTTAATTATATTATGAAATTTAACTATGTACTGAAATTTAATTATAATAATAATATTTTTCTATTTTTTTTGGTTTTGTTCCAAAAAAAAAATATAAAATTAATTATAATATAAAATTTAATAATATTATGAAATCAAATTATAAAACGGAATTAAATAAATTATTATAATTATTAAAAATTAAATTAAATTTATATTATATCGTATTAAGTGACGTTTAAAACTGTCACTATTTACAATGAAATTAGTTTACCCAGTTTCAAAATTACGACATTTATAACTGACGTAAATTACACGTTTAAAACCGCCACTTTATACACTGCATTATATGGCGTCTGCTACAACGGTTCTCAATTAACCGCCACATTAAACTTTGTGGCGGCAAGAATTCTGGCAGTACGCAGTACCGCCACAGATGTAAAATGTGGCGGTTATAAACACCAGGTTATACGAAAATAACTACCACCACATACACATTTTTTTGTAGTGAGTCCACTTTAAGATATACACAACTTTCCTTCTTTCTTTTTATTTCCTCAATCAACTCATTTGCCACCAACACACTGTCCCGGAGACCCCTTCCTTCTAGGAAAGCTTACTGCCTTTGATCAATAACCTTATTCAAAACCTTTTTCAGCCTTATGGACAAAATTTTAGTTACGATCTTATACATGCACCCAACCAAGGAAATAGGTCTATATTCATTTAACTATTGTGGATTCTCACACTTTGGAGCTAATGTAATAAAGGAAGTATTTGCCTCCTTTGGCCACCTCCCTCCTTCCTCGAAGTTTCGTACTACACCTATCGCCATTTAACTCCTCCCAACAACATTTAATAAACCAAAAATTAAACTCATCCGGGTTGTGCCTCTTACCCCACACCATTGGCAATTTAACCTGAGACCTTTAAATCCATTAAGTGACCTACTCCATTTAATCATTGAGTGATAAAACTTCGTACTCGAATCCCCCTACCTTAAGCAATTATTCCTAGATTTTTGCAACGCTAAAGCCTCTTGCTTAAGCCTAATCCTACTCAATTCAGCTAATGAAGTCTTCCTTTCTTCACGTCCTTCATTAGTGAACAAATTCTCATCGTCTTTCCCATCAAGCTCAAGCACCCTCTTTTCTATAGACTCACCTTGTTGGTTTACATTCCCAAAAACTTCTCTATTCCATACCTTAATGTCAAATTTTAGTCTTTTTTAGCTTTTCTTTCATGACAAACAACCCCCTACCCAAAATATTATACCTGTTACAGTAACTTCTTATAAATTCTCTAAACCTTCCATCTTTCAGCCAGATATCAAGACTCCTGAACAATTTTGGACCCCAGTCACTACTTGAAACTTTCATAATTAGAGCACAATGATTCAAAGCTGATCTGCCTAATGCGTACTGCTTGCACTCAGGCCACTTCGCTAAGCAATCAGGAGAAACTAAAATTCTATCTATCCTGCTTTTAACCGTCCCAATCGGTTTATACCAAGTGAATTTTCAGTTGAATAAGGCTTTGATGTAGCTTGTGTGTGTAAAAAGTCAAAGAGGGTGTGTGGGTTCTGGGTAGTTTGAATTTGTTAATCCACTCTTAGTTGTGATCCAAACTTCTTTTAATCAAGATCTTTTGAAAAAGAGTGTTTTGCAAAGAAGTGGAAAAACAACCAGTTGTTTTATCGTTTCAATTGGTTGATTTACACCTAGTGGTTTTTAAAAAGGTTTTAAAGCTGTTTGACTTTGGTTGACTTTGCTGTCAAACCAATTCAATTGGTTGTTTTGAAAAATCAACTGATTGTTTTTTTTAAATCCTTAACAGAATTATTTAAGTTTAGTAAATTTGTTTTCCTTGATTTCAAACTGTTTTGGCCCTTGATTAAAAGTCTTAAACGGCTATTTTTGAGGCTATATATCTTGTGTTTACATCTCTGAAGATTAAGAGATCAGATTACCAAAAGATTAAGAAAGATTTTCAAGTTTCAAAGATTGCTTAAGGCTTTGGATTCTTTCTAAGAGTGTAATAGGATTGATTTGTATTCTTTCAATTCAATCTGTGATTGTATCAGGTGTGATCTTTCCTTTTCTCTTTGTGATTTGTATTTTTGTAAAGAACTGGTGTTGCACAGAGTCAGAGAGTGTTCTGATTTGTGGTGTGTTGTTTGCCAAAGGAAGTGTGTGTTCTTGAGGGGTTCAAGATCACTTCTTTGGTGGGTGAGTGGTTGTAATCTGTTATTGATTACTTAGTGGAATATCCAGTGCTTTTCTGGGGACTAGATGTAGCTCTGGTAAGGAGTGAACCGGTATAATTGTTTGTGTGATCTTCTCTCTCTCACTCATTTAAAACTGCTTGATTTGGGTTTTTATTTGTACTGCCATGAACAATCAATTAAATCATATTTTTAACCGATTGTTTTCCTTAAACCAGTTTTAAACAGTTTTGATTTTCTTGGCTAATCTAATTGCTTGATCTGTAAATCTTCATAAATCTTCATTCTAAACCAGTATTTGCAAAAATCTTTCTTAAAATAATTCACCCCCTCATGTTTAGGCCATTAATTCTAACATTTTTTGCCTACCAACGGGATATCAACCAAACCAGATTCTTCAAAAAAACTTATTAAAACTTCGAATGTCCCTATTGTATTGAACATTAGATTTACAAGAACAATTTTAGTAGTAGGTACATGATGACTCTTTTTACGGCAAGTGCACTGTGTTATCAGAAGTAATAATTTCTCCCTAAAGACGGATATCTAACCCACAATGAACAGTTGAATAATCAAGTAAAAGATTCACTAAATAGAAAACAAAATAATAAAATTTGTTAGGAGTTTGTTATGATTGCAATGATTAAAAAGAAAACAAGTCAAAGAGTTTGTTGCTTTAATTGGGAAAATTGGGGTTGGGGTTCATCCTTCTTACTCTTTTTACCTTCAAATTCAATGTGAAAATACATGAGGCAAGACACCCTGTTTATAGGAAAGGGTGCCTTGGTGAGCAAGAGTGAAGGGAGTGGGCAGCCAAGGCAAGGAAGGTCCTAGAAACTAGGTTAACCTAGGCAATGCTACACCAAATGGAAGGGTTCTAAAAGGTAGGGTTACATGAGTGCAAATGAGGCGATCCATGGGTGTATTTGGGTTTGGCACAAGCCCGAATTATAAGTACACCCTTATCTAGCTTATTATATTTGGACCCCAAAGTGAGCCCAACTTATTTACTTAAACTTGTCTTGTAAAAAGACTAGAAGGAAGAACAATTCGTATTTTGGTTCATGTCTGGTTCTCCCTTTGTTGAGGTTCTTCCAAGGTTTGGGGGGGCTTTGTCTTGTATGTTGAGATGATTGACCTAGCTGTGAAGAGTCTGCATTGTCCTTGGTTATCTGCTTGTTGAGTTGGGTTGTAAGGACCTGTAAAATTAAATTGGAATAAAAGGGTATATTTTGAATGAATTCTAAGTATGTTTTTCTTTAAAATAAAAAGGAAAGAAAGTGTAGCTTAGAAGACTATAAGATTTCCTTGTTAGTACAAAATCGCCGGTCGCCTAGACTACACGTGATCGCCAGAGCGCGAGGCATGCGGGCATCGCCAGGGCGCGAGGCATGCGGGCATCGCCAGGGCGCGAGGCATGCGGGCATCGCCAGGGCGCGAGGCATGCGGGCATCGCCAGGGCGCGAGGCATGCGGGCATCGCCAGGGCGCGAGGCATGCGGGCATCGCCAGGGCGCGAGGCATGCGGGGATAGTCTTCGCGCGAGAGGTCATCGGTGGATAGTCTTCGCGCGAGAGGTCATCGGTGGATAGTCTTCGCGCGAGAGGTCATCGGTGGATAGCCTTCGCGCGAGAGGTCATCGGTGGATAGTCTTCGCGCCAGTGGTCATCAGTGAAAGGTTATCGCGCGATGTCGAGTTGCACACAGAGAAGGTGGGACCCAGACTCCCAGCATGAAACGTCCTGCACGCGCGCCACGTAGACAAAAAGGGTGGTTCAGAATAGTGACCTCAGAGTGTTAGCCTGCACAGAGGCACGCTTAGTCGTACTGTTCAGTGCAGCGTACACGCAAACTTCCCTGCAGAGTGGGTGGTGGCAGCGGCTTTTGTGGACAAGTTAGTTTAAGATGCAAAAACCCACTTCTGAGAGAAAGGAACGTTGCAGTGGTTCAAGAGCGAAAGAGTGTGTTTGCCTCCCTTCTTCTCCTTTTCTCTCCTTCGCACTGCAATTCAGGCACCTTCACCCAAAAGTACGACGAGCGACGGCTACCATTAGAGCACCTGGGAAGTTCTCTGCAAGTCCTATAAACCAGACGCAAAAACAGAGTGAAAGCATCTTTTAAGCTTCGTTGGGTTTTGGAGTTCTTGGTGTTTTGCTCAAGTCCAGGTAAGGGAAGCTAGCCTTCATTTTCAATACAAGCCATAGATTAGCTGTTTCTGAAGTGAGGGCGACGTGGTCGCCGGTTTCATGTTTCTTTTCGCAATGCTCTGTTCTATGTGGTTGGGCGACGTGGTCGCCGGTTTTAAACCCCTTTTTCAGGATATTCTGTTGTTATGTGTTTGGGCGACGGGATCGCCGGTTTTAAATATAGATTTCGAACTCCCCTGTTTTTGTGTTGTTAGAAGCTGTTTGAGATTTAAAGGTGGAATGCATGTGATACTCGAAAATCTGAACCTTTGAAATGATTGTTGCTGTGATTTGAATCATTCATTTGAGTGGTATGATGTTTTGAATGTTGTGAATGTGGGATCAAGGCATAGTATTTTCAGGAAAGGAAATACCGTGTAAGATCGTGTGTAGGTGTATTGACTAGGGGCTTGTCTAGAAGGAGATATCCTGACTCTGCTGATATAATGGAATCACATAGATGAAGTTATTCAGTTGTGAAGAGTCGGAGGAGGTTCATATGAATGGGTGAGTCGTGTGAAAAAGAACAAGCTCGGCCTGTTATATGAATTAACCCTGTCATACCGGGAGAGTTAATGACATTGAGATTATATATGCGCATGGCTGTGTGGATTTCACAGCAACCCTGTGTGGATTTCATAGTGGTATGGTATGACAGGTGCAGATCTCTGAGCCTGAGTCAACGCACGAGTCAATCCGGAAGTAGTGTCATGTGTCTATGCATTGTGAGTCAGTGGAAAGTCTGACGTGTGAATCTTGAATACTGAAAGTAGCAAATGGACACTTGACGAGTATGTGGAATATGGCAATGTTGATGGTTGTAATTGATATGGATCATGAATGGTGTGAAGTTTTATGTTTACTATTGATTTAAAAGCTTTTAAAACATCTAGCTTACCCCTTTCTTTTGTATTGCTCTGTGGCTGTTTTCTCTTAAACTGTGATGATCGTGTATTTTGCACGGGAGCAGACGAGGTTGCAGGTGGTAGAGCTCCTCAGTGAGTGGTCGCCGGGAGGAGATCACCCATATATATTTCTGTTAGGCGATCACCCCTTTTTATGTTGTCTGATGGGAGATTGCCCTTTTCTGATAGGAGATCGCCCTTTCCTGATGGGAGATCGCCTATCCTGTTGGGGAATCGCCTGTTTTTATGTATTTTGTTGTATTTAATTTACGTTTTTGGGAACCGGCAGATTATGTATTAAACTCCCTACGAGGAGAAAACTTCATTTTATATAAATACGTATGTTCACTTAAATATTTTTGTTTTACCTTTATTTCATTTTATATTTATGAAAAGCAATTTGGCGGGATGTTACATGGGTTGTATCACAACATCACTCGAGTGATCTCACTTGGGCGAGATTGGGCTCGCTTTGGCTAGATCCTCTAGGAGCATCTAGCTTGGGCAAGATCCTCTAGGAGCATCTGGCTTGGGCGAGTTTAGGCGAGCTTGGGTGGGTGCTAGTGCATTCCAAATTTCCCTTTTTAGCTTTGTATATTTTCGTTTAACCCTTTCATCTCCATTTTCCCCTATAATCTTGAAATTAACACAAATTTGGGAATAAATTGTTCTTATTAAAATTAAAATCACAAAATATGCAAAAATGTTTAAATTCATAAATTAGGGGTTATTTTATGGTTATTTTATCAATTAATATCTATAAGTGCTTGTATTTTAATATAGGGGATATCCAGGTATTGGCACTTGTGGAGGTATTTTCCGAGGGACTATGGAGGATTTTATTAGAGCCTTTTCTGCGTTTCTTAACATTAAGAATGCTTTGGTTGCTAAATTTTATGGAGTTATATGCTTTGGAGGAAGCTCAAAAGATGGGACTTACTAATGTCTGGCTGGAATGTGATTCTGCCTTGGTTTGTGTTGCGTTTACTACTAGGACAACAGTTCCTTGGATGCTTCGTAATCGATGAAATACTTGTCTTAATTACTGTGGAAAAATTAGGTTTACGGTTTCTCATATTTTTCGTGAAGGGAATGCGTGTGCTGATAAGTTGGCTAATTTAGGATTTATTCACAAAGAATCATTTCATTGGTATAATAGGTTTCCATCTAGTATGTTCTTAGAATTTTTTATGAATAGGTATAGTCTACCTATGTATCGTTTTTGTTAACATATGGGTTTTGGTCTAGTCCCCCCATATTTTTGTATTTTCTTTATTTTTTCTTCTTTTAATAATACTTTTTTCATGTGATGGCAAATAATTGTTGTTACTTGAGGTGTTAACCTAACTAAGATGTCAAGTTGCATAGTGATGCTAACATGAAAGCTTTTATTTAAAAAAAAATATGAAACATTATTGAAATTTGACACTTATTAGTACATTTAAGTAAAAGAAATTAATTAAATTGCATACATTCAATTAATATATAATTAGATGTGTGAAATGATGGTTGGTTGGTTGGTTTTGGTGAAGTTTTTTTTTTTTAATATAATATTTGGGAAAATTATATTTCTTAAATTAATTCATGCTAAATTGAATTTGGAGTTTAAGATAACTATTTTGAGTTAAATTACTTTATGTTAATTATTAAATGTAAATTTGATTTTTGACAAGTAAAAACATAGCATAACTAGTACAATCCTATTTCCAATATACATATACCTAAGAAATGAGAGCTTGTATATCATTCAAGCAATGAATTACTATTTAAGTGATGTTTAAATAGTAAGTAATTGTTACATGTCTTATGCTATCTTATGGTTAGCCAGTAAGCATGTGGGATTTGGGTTTAATTGTGAACATCGTTTATGGGTTGGATGGAGTCAAACAGTAGTTTCAAACTTGATCGGAGCAACCTTTTGGATGATTGATGCAAAACTAGGACTGAAAGTGCAATAATAATGCAAATAATGCAGAGCAAGTAAGGATTACTGCCTCTGCAGTAAGGACTACACCACTGTAGCTGGTAATGCATGAATATAATGAAGTTCAAATATTCAGTTTGGACGGACCCTGATACAAACCAAGACAATAAGAAGATGACTAAGGATGCACACTATGAAAGGTCATCTGAACATTCAAGTGAAGACCTCACCAGAGGGAGAAATGGACAAAGACCAAAACATCTCAAGTTCTTCCTATTGGTCTTCTTAAGAATAAAACAAGTTGTAAATAATTTGGGCTCACTTTGGGGGTACATATAGCAAATATAGGCTAGAATAAGGTGCCTTTAGCATAATAGGGGGTGTAGTTATCATTTTAGCTTGTTCCTAGCCCTTTTGGAAGACATTTTGACCTAGTTTTTTGAAGGACAAGCCTAGGATGCGGGTTTGACTTAGTCAAACCCTAAGGTTGCCCATTTTTCCCCTTTTCCCATCCTACCCATTTAGCTTGTTCTCCAAGGCTCCTTCACCTATAAATAGGAGGCCTACCTAGTGTATTTTTCATGTTGAATTTGAATAGAAAAGTTACTCTGCACAAATTGTGTGAGGTGTTTGTGAGGCTTGAGTCCTCTAGCTTTAAGGTCTTATCTTGAGTGAGTTGAGAGTTCTCAAGTGGTGGCCCTCTACACTTATCTTGGAGAATCCACCATCCAAGTGGCGTGTTCATCCTCTCATTCCATCATCCATAAGCTTTCTTTTCCTTCATCTTTGTTTTTCATCTTCATTCCATCATTTCTCTTTGTTATATGTTCTTTTTTAATTCCATCTCTTCCATTCGGTCAAATCATTTTGTTGTTTCCTTTATGTTCTTTAATTTCCGCCTTTGCATGATTGTCACCCATATTCTTGTATTTTTCTCTTTGTCCTTGTGAAATGAACCTTCACACTTTTCGTGTCCAATGGGGATCTTCTTATGGTTCTCACCATAATTATGCTAAAATCTCAATCTTAAGTAAAGTGTCATAAAAAATGAAAACATCTAAAATCAACTCACATCATGTGGTTATCAGAGCTTTGGTTTTTTTCAGCATTCTTTGCTTTGAGTTGATTCGGCACTTTACTTTCTTGCACCTTTAATTTCTTGCTTTTACTTTCAAGCAATTTAAATTCCGCCTTTACTTTATTGTCATTTACAATTCCGCTTTTTAATTCATTAGCACTTTAAATTCTGCTTTTGATTTTTTTTTTTGTCATTTATTGTTCTGACTTCTTTTGCTTTGAGTCATATGTTCTTTAGTGTTCTAGGAGTCCTTATCTTTTGCTTCTACTTACTTTGGTTGTAATTGTGAAAATTATAAGTAATTAGAACTTTGTTTTAGTAGAAGTAGATTTAAGTTCCAAACAAAAGATTTCAAGTGATCAATTAAATTGAATCCCCAAATTTTTTTGTAAAAATTAAAGTTCTATGAAAATAGAGAGGAATTAGCGCAAAACAAGAACTTGAGTTTCCAAATTTTTTTTCAAAGAGCAACATTTCAATTTTGGGGTTCATCTTAATTGGCAAATTGATTTCAACATTTCAATTAGGGATTTCAACCCTAAACCCTAAACCAAACTAACTTCATTGGTGGTTTTGGACAGTACCCAATTGGAGTTCTTAGATAGCTTAGGATTTGAAAGTATATGGTTGAGGTTGTATATTATTTTTGTAAGCTCTGAAGGTGGGATAGATGGATTGTTGTCATAAACTTTATTTTTGGTAAAAGATACCAATATATCTTCCATTGGAAATATATGTTGTGCTATTTTACACACTGAAGAAACCAGAACTAAATATAATATAATATATTCTTTTTGTGTACAATATGTGTCTACCAGAATGAAAGTAAAATCTAGAAGGATTATATCTTTCATAAATTAAAAGAAAATGTGAAGATGTTATCACAAAATTCATTTTTTGTTTTTTCAAGAAATGAAAGCAAACTTAGTCATTGAAAGTTGCATTTCACAACATAATCTCAAAATCAGTTTTTGAAATCTCATTTATGCATTAAATGTATTTTTTATTTTTTTTTCATCCTATATTGTGTGGGTCTATTTATTGGTCCCAGAAGTAGTTAATAACATTTTTTATGGAAAATGGACCTTATCAATTAAGGCATTATCTAATTTAATAATTCACTTATAAGTTAATTTAGTGGGGTGATATTTTGCTAAATATGACAGATCTCCCTGTCACTTATGATTAGCGTTTTCTAGGACATCTTAACTTAAATAACTCTTTAAGTCTCATCAAAATTATAACTAGATAATTACCTAACAATTTAACTCAAAGAGTTTTACATAAGTAACCTTATTTAACGCAAATTAAAAAATCGAATCAAAACAGAAATCAACATTACAAAACCATATTTCATAGAGGAAGAAAACCAATGCATTTACTCATTTGTCAAAGAAAAAAAAATCACATAGAGGTACAAATGTGCACACTTATTCTAAATACACCTATTCAATTGTTTTTCCACAATAGAAACTACCATTTTCACAAGTATCACTTTGGCGAAACTAGTTTAAATAAAAACGGTTAAAATTTGTAATAAATGTCAACTAATCCTACAAATTAATTTTTAAAGATATATTTCATTAGCCAAATTCATCTTCAAAATATTTAATATAAAATTCATAAAATAAAAATTTTAAAAAATTTATGCATAATTTACAAACGCTAATACCATGCTAGAATTGTGAAGAAAAATCACCAACATCATAAGGACTTGATTTGAAAATGTAAAGGGAGGTAAAGGTTATGGTTCAAGTTTTGGGTGTAAAGTTCAAGGTCACTTTAAAAAAAAAAGGAGTTAATAATTAACATTTTCCGATTAAAAAATATGGACAAATTATACTAATATTTCTTGTTTTTTAATTACAGGACATGAAATAATTTAATTACAATATAAAGTGACACTAATTATATTAAATGATTTTTTTTATTGTGATTCATTTTACTCACGACTTGTTGGTTATATTGGGTGGTTCATTTTACATGCAATGTAATTGCATACATGTTCAAAATATTTCAAAATAAAATTCAATTTAAGGAAAGATAATTAATTGACATTAGTGCAAAATGAGTAAAAGAATGCTCTTTATTTAATGCGGTTTCCACTCATACACATTCATAAAAAATGTGGTGGCATTTTTGAAATTATTTTGATTGCCGCTTGATTTACAAATGCGGCTATTTGAATAGCCGCCTTTGTAATTCAAGCATATTGATTTACAAATGCGGTTATTTGAATAGCCGCATTTGTAAATCAAGTGTCTTGATTTACAAATGCGGTTTTACATTTTAGCCGCATTTGTAAATATTTTTTTACCCTAAATTTTGAAGCGCGCCACACTTTCCTAATTCTCCTCTTTCCTTTCGTTTGCATTGTTCCTGCACTCACGAACATTGTTGGAGTTAATCTTCCTCTGCATCTTCATTAATTTGGGTCATATTGTATGTTCTCTTGAATCGTTTCTTCCTCTACATCTTCACTATGTATAATTTTTTACGTTTTCATTATATTTGTTTATTTTCCTTGCATTGGTGGTCAAAGGTAGTGTTTCATTAGCTTCGCTGCTACGTCACTGCTCCGCCACCGCTTCCGCTGCTACTGCTGTTGCTGGCGCTTTCCTGCCACTCTTCACCACCAACGTTCGTTCACACACAAGGTTGGTGTGGTTTTTTAAATTTTTTGAATTTTTCTTTAATATTTTGAATTTATTTTTTATGTATTATAATTTGTATATTTTAAAATTTTATATTATTTAATATTTATTAAATTTTAATTTTTTTTTAAATATCAGAAGCATATACAAGTGTGACTACAAGAAACAACCGCACTTGTAAATAGTATTTATAAATGTGGCTATATAACCGCATTTGTATCTCTTTGATTTACAAGTGTGTGTTGATCAAATGTTGCTATATAGCCGCATTTATAAATATAAAAAAACCGCATTTGTTCTGTGTTTTTGCACTAGTGTGAGTATGTCTATATACATGATCACATCTTCACAAATATGCTTGCTTATTAGATACACACACTTTAATTATTTTTTTATGAAGACTTAAAACATTATTATGCTCACATATGGTTATATTGCATGGTTTATTCTACATTTAGTGTGCATACATGTTCAAAATATTTCAAAAAAAAATTCAGTTAAAGGAAAGCTAATTAATTGAGTATATTTTACTTACTCATTTCAAGCTTATAAAAAGAAGTTAGATTTCAGCTTAAAATTAGTTAATATTAAATGATGTTGTTTAATTGATACATAAGTAGCACTTTAAGATTAGATTTGATGAAGGTGGAGTGACACTTTCCAACAAGTCTAAAAGTTTATTGATAATAATCTTTTGGACAACTATATTTTCACAAATTAACTATTTACTTGATACCTACATTTTATCCTTTTTTTTCTCCTTTTCTCACTCTTACAAAAGTTTATTTTTTTAATAATGATATATACCCTTGAAATCAGGAATATAGTTATCAAAACATCATTTTTCAAATATTTTATTTGGTATCTTAAAATTTGTAATTAGCTATCAAAAAATATAATTAATTTAAATTTTAATCCAAACATATATTACCCATTTCAATCAATAAAACTTAACCGAAAACCAAATAAAAAAACCTTTTGAACTAATATGGAGGTCTAACAGAATCACTTATTAAATGCATTTATCACATAATTGAATGCTTAGAAATGATAGAAGGCAGAGAGTAAATATAAGAAGCAACACAACCAAAAGAGCACAAAGAGAAAAGAAAAAGAAAATGAGGTGATGATGGTTGCTCTTAACCCGAGTCCCTACCTAAACCTGTCGTATCCTGTGCCAAAGATGGCTGATTCACATCACGACATCTCTTCATTCCCTCATTCAAAATCATTGATTCAATGTCTCTCACTCACTCCCCACAACTAACATCGTTGTCACTAACATTATTATAATAATATCACTATAAAAACAAGAAGGGACTTGTTCCTTCATTTTAATAATATTTTAACTGTGAAATGAATCATGTTGGATGAGTATCTCAAATTGTGTGTACTAGTTCCTCTCAGAATAAAACATTCATGTAAAAAAGAAAACCTCACTCACTCACACCCTCATGGTATATAAACATGTGAAAAACATCCCTACCAAATTCAAAGTTGCATGCACCTTTTCTTACCCTCTTTCAGTACTTTCTCAAAGCCACCATATAAGGTGCATCAACCTACCTCTTGATACAAACCAAAGCAACCAGCAGATGGCTAGGGAAATATTAAGCACTTCACAAAAAGGTCAGTCATCTCAGTATAAAAGTCGGACCCCACCAAACCTCGAGAAGGCATCAACAGAAGATGAAGAAGCTATAAACCAGAATATCAAAAGTTCTTCCATCTGGTCTTTCCGCAAGAGAAAAGTTATATAAATAAATTGGGCTCACTTCGAGGGTCTAAAATAGCAAGATAGGCTAGAATAGGTGCCTATAGCATAATAGGAGGGTGTAGTTATCATTTTAGCTTGTTTCTAGGCCTTTAGGAAGGAAATTTGACCTAGTTTCTAGAAGAACGAGCCTAGGGTGCGATTTTGACTTAGTCAAACCCTAAAGGCAACCCCTCACACATTTACCACCCTACCCTTACCTTTCTTGCCCACCAAGGCACCCATTCCTATAAATAGGGTGCTTTACTCCATGTATTTTCAAGTTGATTTAGAATAGAAAAAAACTCTGCATAAGTGATTTTGTGAGTCTGAGTACTCTGGTTTTTATGGGTCTTATCTTAGGTGGGTAGTATCCTAAGTGGCGACTCCGGGTCTTATCTCAAGTGAGTGACATCTCAAGTAGTGGCTCTTGCACCACTCATCTTGGAGTCCATCTGCTCCAAGTGGCGCGAATTCCTTTTCTAATCCATAAGTTCGAATCATCCCTTCATCTTTTTCCTTATTTATTTGCGCCATTATCCATTTCCATTTCATGTTCTTTCATGTTCCTTCCATTCGGTTATCTTTATCATTTTGGTCTTGTTTTGTTTCCTCTTTTATGTTCTCTTCAATTCTGCACTCTTTGCATCATTGTCACCCATATCTGTGTTTTCTCTCTGCCCTTATTGATGTGAGTTGATTTTAGGATTGTTCATTTTAAGAGGTGTCACTTTACGTAGATTGAGATTTTAGCACTTTTAATGGTGAAACCTAAGGAATATTCCCACTGGACACGAACTTAACCAAGTGGTTAAGTAAGTGTGAAGATTCATTTCACAAAGGCAAAAGGAAAACACATGATATGGTGAACATGATGATGGTGCAAAAATTGAAGAACATGAAAGGAAACAAATTAAAGAAGAGATGGCCGAATGGAAGACAAAAGGAAAGCAAGAACATGAACTTTAAGAAAGTAATACATAAACGGAAATGGAAGCAAGATGAAGGAAAGGAAGCTTATGGTGATGGCAATGGAAGAAACACGCTACTTGAAGTATGGAGGTCTTCCAAGATAAGTGAAAAATGGCCGCCACTTGAAGAGCTCACACTCTCACAAGATAAAACCTAAGCTAACAAGTTCAAAATTCTCACACAAATTGTGTAGAGTTTCTTTACTATTCAATTTCAACATGAAAATACATGAGGTAGGCCTCCTTATTTATAGGTGAAGGAGCCTTGGATAACAAGCTTAAGGGGTGGGATGGGAAGAGGGAAAAAATCGGCAACCTTAGGGTTTGACTAAGTCAATCCCGCATCCTAGGCTTGTCCTTCTAGAAACTAGGTAAAAATGCCTTCCAAATGGGCTAGGAACAAGCTAAAATGATACCCACACCCCCTATTATGCTAAAGGCACCTTATTCTAGCCTATAATTGCTATTTGGACCCCTAAAGTGAGCCCAAATTATTTACAACATGTTTTATTCTTAAGTACACCAGCAGAAAGAACAACAGATGCTCTATTCCTTGTCCATTTCTCCCTCTTGTGAGTTCTGCGTGATCCATGGTGGAGTCTTCACTTGAATAAGGGGATGACTTCTCATAGCTTGCACCCTTGGTCAACTCATTGTGAGCTTGGTTTGCATCACTTGTGAAGTGAACCTTCACACTTACTTAACCACTTGGTTAAGTTCGTGTCCAATGAGAATCTTCTTAGGGTTCTCACCTTAAATTGCTAAATCCAAAAATCATAAACAAAAAGAAACCTTTAAAATGTGCAATCTAAAATCAACTCACATCATGTGGTAATCAGAACAAGGTTCTATTTGTGCTTATATAGCTGAGTTGATATTCTGCTTTTAAATTTTTGAACATTTTAATTTCTCGCTTTTACATTCAAGCAATTTAAATTTCGCCTTAAATTCCTATCATTTACAGTTTCCGTCTTTTTTCTATTCATTAAGCACTTTAAATTCCGTTTTTTGAATTTCCATTTTTTGTCTTTTCTTTTTCTTACCGCTTTTGCTTGCGTCTGTTGTTCTTAGTGTTCTAAGATTCGAATATATTTTCTGCTTATTTTCATTTTAATTGTGAAGAACTAAATCAAATTAGGAATTGTTAGAGTAATGGTTGACTTAATTCCAAACATAGATTACAAGCGTTCATATAACTTGAATCCCAATATCTTATCTTTTTCAAAAATTGAAAAGTGAATCCCATATGCATGTACAATATCATCTGAAAATTTGAATTAGTCAATTCAGGACAAAAGAAAAAAGAATGCACGTAAAATTCTCTTTCCAAATTTCGTTTACACAAGGGGTTCATTGTTTTCATAATTGTGGAGTTTAATCCCACTTGCTTTCTCAATTTCTAAAACCTTTCACATCTTCATAATTAAAGTTTAAGTAAGTTTTTTTGCATTTTTTTCGTGCTTTTCTTGTTTGTCTTGTTCAAAGTTTTGTCTTCACCTTAATTTCTTTTGGTTTTGCTTTCTTTGTTTTAAAGCTTTTCTTGCTTGTCTTTCATTGTTTCTTCAGTTTTGTTTTGGGGGTACGTTGGTGAGTAAGTGTAAGAGCTTTGTCATCCTTCACTTGAGGTGTTGCTACAATTTTAGACTCTTTTTAAGGGACTATCTTTCTTGAGTGATACACGAGAGTTAAGGTTTAAACTGCTGTTTTAACTAACCATTTTTTCTTTGTGAAACATTTTTCATGGCTCATTTCTCTTCCGAGGAGTCTTCTAAGCCTCAATCCCCTCAAAAGGCCCGTCTTATGGGGGAATTAGCCGAAGCCCAAAAAAGTTTGGCTCAAAAAGAAAAAGAGATGAGACAACTGCTAGAGAGAATGCAGAGGTTAGAAACCAATTAAGAAAGCATGGCCCGAGAAAGGAGGCGGGAGCCTAGGCGCCAAACAAGACATCACATGCACTACGGGAGTTGTGAAGATGAAGATGAAGATTGGAGAGTCCATCATGTGGATAATAGGCGTCTCCAACATCAACACCAAAAACCTTCTTTTCCTTTTATTAAATTACTGTCTTTTAATGGGGACACTGACCCCGATTTGTATTTAGGATGGAAAGCTAAAGTAGATCAGATTTTTAATGTATATGAGGTTGATGAAGACCAAAAAGTAAAATTAGCTTCCCCAGAATTCGTAGACAATGCCATGTAGTGGTGGCATCAAGTTGTAATGGACATTGGTTTGAACAAGAGGTCAGTCGTGGTCTCTTGGTACGATTTAAAGGAATGCATGCGCACGCGACTCGTTCCTCCTCATTGTAGGAAATAACTCTTGTTGAAGCTCCAACGCTTTAGCAAGGACCTAGGAGTGTAGATGAATACTTTAAAGATTTGGAAACCACTCTGACAAAAGTTAATATGCATGGAAATGAAGAGTCAAAGATGGCTCATTTTGTGAGTGGATTAAGAAGAAAGATTCAAAATGTTGTAGAACTTTATGAGTATACTTCTTTAAAAAATTTGGTTCACCTAGCCATCAATGTTGAATCACAACTTTTAAAGAAAACATCTTTCAAAAATACTCATAATGATGGCTTCTATAACTCAACTTGGAAGGGTAAAAATCAAATTTCAAAACAAGATAATCCTCCCAAGTCCTCTAAAGAATCCACCCCACAAAAAGAACATCCTTCTCCTTCTAGGACAAAATCACCAACGAAAACCTCAAGTACAAAATGTTTTAAATGTTTAGGTTTTTGGCACATCGTTGTCAACTGTCCAACTAAAAGCACCATGTTGGCAAATAAAGACCAAATACAAATAAAAACAAAAAGAGAAAATGAAAAGGCATAGGAAAGTAAAACCGGTCTCACAAACATAATTGTGTCTTCAAGGTATACTCCTTCCTTCTCTTTTTCATTACCAAAAGTTTCTACATACTTGCCATCTTTGTTAAAGAATTTTAAGGATGATTTTCGAACACCTCCTAAAGGTTTACACCTTTTAAGAGGATTTCCACCCAAAAGTTTTGTCATCCCCAAATATTCTTTACAAACATGGCATGTATCTAGAATTCACTCCTGTAAACTCCCCAAGCTTAATGAACATAAGTTTGCTTTACCACTCCCATATATAAATCTAGTGAACAAACTAACTATGTCATTTTCAGGAGTTCTAAATTTGAGGAAGAATTCTTTCCAACCTGAGGGGCATGATACAAACCAAAGCAACTAGTAGATGACTAAGGACACATCAAGCACTTCACAAAAAGGTCAGTCATATCAGTATACAAAGTTGGGCCCCACCAAACCTCGAGAAAGCATCGGCAGAAGAAGAAGTTATAAACCGGAACATCAGAAGTTCTTCCTTGTAGTCTTTCCATAAGAGCAAAGTTAGGTAAATAAATTAGGCTCACTTCGGAGGTCTAAAATAGCAAGATAGGCTAGAATAGGTGCCTATAGCATAATAGGGGCTGTAGTTATCATATTAGCTTGATTTTAGCCCTTTAGGAAGAAAATTTGACCTAGTTTCTAGAAGAACAAGCCTAGGGTGCGGTTTTAACTTAGTCAAACCCTAAAGGCAGCCCCTCACACATTTACCACCCTACCCTTACCTTTCTTGCCCACCAAGGCACCCATTCCTATAAATAGGGTGTTTTACTCCATGTATTTACAAGTTGAATTTGAATAAAAAAGAAACTCTACAAGAGTGATTTTCTGAGTCTGAGTACTCTGGGTTTTATGGGTCTTATCTTAGGTGGGTAGTATCCTAAGTGGCGACTTCGGGTCTTATCTTGAGTGAGTGACATCTCAAGTGACGGCTCTTGCACCACTCATCTTGGTGTTCATATACTCCAAGTGGCGTGACCACCTCCATTCTTTCCTAAGTCTTCTCATCCTTTCATATTTTTCCCTTTCATTTTTCTATTATTTTTGTGTCACCTATCTTCTTCTTTGCTATCATCTTCTTATCTTATTCTCTTTATTTGTTCTTTTTATGCGTTTTGTTCTTGTTGCTTCATCTAGAATTCTGCAATTTGCATCATTGTCATCCATATCTGTGTTTTTCTCTTTGGCCTTCTGAAGCGAACCTTCACACTTACTTAACCACTTGGTTAAGTTCGTGTCCAGTGAGAATCTTCTTAGGGTTCTCACCTTAAATTGCTAACTCAAAAATCTTAAACAAAGTGAAACCAATAAAATGTGCAATCCTAAAATCAACTCACATCATCTTCCAAGCTCCACCAGCGACGTTGAAAATTTTGGGCCATGATTAGTGATTTGGGGAGAGGGTTCAGAGAGCAAGGTGGATTTAGTGTTGTGAATGGAGTTTTGATTTCTGGCTTTCAATTTCTGGGTTTCGATTTCACAGTGGATTTGGTGAATTTAGGAGAGTATGGTTCGTGAATTTCAAAAAGCAGGGTTCATATTTAATAAAACATGACATACTTTCAGAAAACACTTTATTTTTTTAATTTTGTATGTAAAAATTTACATACGAATATAATCCGTATGTAACTATTTTCGCTTTTTTAAACACCGTATGTAACACATTATGTACAGATATAATCCATATGTAAATATTTCATTTTTTAATTAAATATGTAATACCTTATATATGGATAGAATCCTCATGTAATTATTTCCATTTTTTAAATTAAATATGTAATACATTATATACAGATAGGATTCGTATGTAACAATTTCCGCTTTTTTTAATTAAAAATATAATATTGTATATACAGATAGATCCGTATGTAATTATTCCCACTTCATTGCGCCAAAATTACATACTGATTATGTCCATATGTAATTACTTTTTGTTTACATACGAAAAAATTTATATGTAATGTGTATTTACATACTGAATTAAATCTATATGTAAATATTCGTATGTAACACTCAATTTACATACAAATTTGTATTCGTATATAATAATTAGTATGTACATAAATAATTTCTTATAGTGTATGATTACGCATGTTAATGTTTATTGTGGTATTATGAACTTTTTATGGGTGAGATGTGAAAGATACATAAGATGATAATGTGATGTCAATATTGATTACATGAATCCATTATAAGAAAAGATGATTCTCTTACTCTATTGATAGTAACCCAAATTATATCAAATAGTGAGAAACTAAATGATGTTTTTATACTATTACACTATTATGGTGACAACTTTTTGTACAATGAACTATCTTAATTCCATGAAGTTAAAGTTTGCATACCAAAAAAGATTTAAATGGGTCAAGTTTAATATATTGTGTGTTGACTACTACATTAAATAAAAGAATTCCATATACATGGCGAGCATTTTTAAAGCAACAACTACTCTTTATGCATATTAGACATTATTAGAGAAGCAAAACATAAACCAAACTTGTATTCATAGATATCTGGTTTGGATTAAAAAGCAAAGATATTTGATATTTTGTTCGTTCGTTCTTTGTGAACATGTTGAAACCCATGCATATATCATTAAATAGTATTAGATTTTAAAATTCACTAGGTTGTGATGAAGCGACTCTTACGCTGGACCACGTACCAATGGTATATAAAAGCAGTGAACAATTTTTGAGAACGTGTTTTGTTGAAGTTCAGTGATCCCATGGATAACTTTAGCAATGGTTCCCTTCCAAGACAAATTATGAAAATCGAACACCCAAATGATTGAAGACTGAAATTGTGAGGGAGAAGTTGCGTGCGTACACAGATTATTATTATTATTTGAGACGGAAAGGATACTGGATATGGAGGCGCACTATCCAATGAATCAATAATGCATAATCACTACAAATATTCTTTTCACAAATAATATATATTAATTACATATTTTTATGTTTGATATTTTATGTATGATTGTATTATACCAGATTATAACAATTTTACATGATTATAATTTTATAAAAATAATTTTTTATCGAAATAAAATAATTTTAAAATTGTATTATAACGGATATTTGTAGATGATATAAAATATCAATTTTTCATAAACTAAATTAGAAATTTAATATTTTATACAATCTACAAATATCATTAAAATAGAATATCTTCAAATAAGGTTATGTGGATATATGTCATCTCACTTCCTTATAAGTAGTTATTAAATCTTTTACATATATTATTTAAACTTTTTATAATTTTCTATTTATATTTCAATTTTAATCTCATTATTATAATTAAATATTAATTTAATGTTGAAGTTTTCTAAAGTCAAAGTTTTACACAATATCAAGATTTTAATTTTCAAGCCATCACCATGTCGTATCAATATGTTCAAACAAAAATCTCTTATAATATTCACGTTTTAAATTTAAGATCTTTGCTAAGAACATTATATTAAAAATGCTCTAAACTTACTTTCTGTTATTAATCTTTATTTTATGAAAAAAAATTTCAAATCAACAATAATTATATAAAAAAAGAAAAGAAAAAAGAGATAGATGAGAAATAGTTTGTATGGTTGTGTATAGAAATACGTATAGAAGTGTGTGTAGGAGAAGAAGGAGATTGGCGGCATCGTAGTTATTGTAGTACCGATTGTTGTTAATTTGTGGGGCAAGAGAAAAGGACCCAAAATGTTCCATGGATAATTGGGCCACTTGGCCCACCAGTACTTGAAGAGAGGAAACGAATCAAGGTTTTCGTCAATGCCATTTTACAACAGAAAACCTCAGTGCCAAAAGTTATGAAAATTGGATTATATATACTTTAAATTTAAAATAAAATATAATTTTTTAACAAAAATTTAAAAACAGTATTTTTAGTTGAATAACACAAATATCTCTCTCTCTCTCTCTCTCTCTCTCTCTCTCTATATATATATATATATATATATATATATATATTAGGATATATTTATAAATTTATTTTAATAATTTTTCTAAAATTTATTTATACCACTGCTATAAAAAAAATCAAACCTGTCATCAGTAGTTGAACTACGTGAACTGATTTATTTAAATAAAACATATATGTAAGATATCATATATATAAACTAAATTTATCACACGTATTCTTGTTAGGTTAAAAGAGTTGAGCTAAAGAAGGATCAATTAAACTCTCTCAAATCTTTAAAAACTTAGAATTATTATTTTAATAAATCAATTTATTACAGAATTTGATTAATTTTAAATCAATGAACAAAAACAAAACCAAAAAAATATCAAGAACTGAATGTAAAAGCGAGAATGAAAGAAAAAAAAATACACATATTTTTATAATAGTTTACACTATCCAATAGTTACATCCAATCCAGTTGCTCAATCATACTAGCTAAACTCATTAATATTAGAGTTCTACAAACACGTGATTAATACAGTCAAAGTAAATCAACTCAAGAAATCAATCACTACTAGTTGTGCTATCAAATAGAAAGAGCATACATTTTAATGGATTAAATTTATCTTTGAACCGATTAAAACTCTAACCTGTATTTCAGAAAAAAAAATATATATATATATATATTTATATATATATATATATATATATATATATATAATATGTCTATCTAATGATTAATTCGATAAATGAATAAATTAAAATAGAAAAAAAAATACAAAAACAAGATTTCGAATCACACATTTACTTGATTAATTCGATGAATGAATTGCTTGAAATATAGAAGAAATTAAAAAAAACAATATTTTGAATCAAGTATTTACTCGGTTATTTGATAGATGAATTGATTAAAATAGAGAATAAATACAAAAATAGGATTTTGAAAGCATTTACTCGATTGTCTTAACAAATTAATCTATTAAAATATAATAAATTGAAAGCAAATGTAGTATTACAATTGAAAATTTATTGGAACAGTTAAGTCATCAATTATGAAGACTTACAATCTAAATATGCAAATCAATTTATTAATGAATAGATTAGCTAATTGGTTAACAATATCAATGAATTTTATTTCACAATGATTTTTCAATATGTGTTCTATTATAAAATGATGTCTTACTTCAATATGTTTGATTCATGGGTGTTGGATTGGGTTTTAGGATAAATTTATGGCACCGGTATTATTACACATTATAGGTACTTATGCAGTTGAAGTCCAAATTCTATTCATTGTTGTTTTAGTCATAGTACTTTTGCACAACAACTCCTAACAGTTATATATTAAACTTTAGTTATTAAAAGAGAAACACATGCTTGCTTCTTACTATGTTGAGATACCAAGTTGCTTCAAAGAATGTGACAGGTACCACTTGTACTTTTTATGTCAAACTTACAAGCTGCAAAATCAGAGTATGAGAAACCAACTAAAGTACGAGAAGCATTGCCTGGATACCAAATCCAATATTGATAGCTCATTTAAGATATTTAAGGATTATTTTAGCAACTTTGTAATGTTATTCCTTAGTGTTGGATTGATACCTTGAACACATACAAACACTGAACATGATGTCAGGTCTGCTAGTTGTCATGTAGGTTAGTGATCCAAGAAGCCCTTTGAAGTTAGTTATGTCAACAATTGTTCCTTTTTCATCAAAGACTAAGCAACAGTTTGTAAACATAGTTGTAAACTTCTTTGCAATTTCCATTTCAAACTTCTTCAAGAGCTTTGTACAGTACTTGTATTGATTAAAAAAGGTTCCATGTTTCATTTGCTTAACTTGAAGTCCTAAGAGGTAGGTCAACTTTCCCATCATAGACATCTCAAGTTCCTACATAAATGATACAAATTGTTCACACAAGCAACCATTAATGGCACCAAAGATTATGTCATTCACATAGACTTGTACAAGAATAATATCATTTTGAAATTTTCTTGTGAAAAGTCTTGTCAACCTTTTCTCTCTTATAATTCTAAGATAGAAAAAGTTAAGTCCCTCATACCACTTCCTTGAGGCTTGATTGAGTTTATATAGAGCTTTCTTTAGCTTATTTATACATGATCTGGATACTGATGATCCTCAAAATCATTTGTTTGAGATACATTGACTTCTTCGTTTATGAAGCCATTTAGAAAGTCACTCTTGACATCCTTTTGAAAAAGCCTGAAACCACTCATACAAGTATATGCAAGAAGTAACCTAACAGTTTGTAGTCCAACTATAAGTGAATAGGTTTCATCAAAGTATAATCCTTCTTCTTGATTATATCCTTTAGCTACAAGTCTTGCTTTGTTTCTGGTGATAATACTTAGTTCATCCATTTTATTTCTAAAAATCCATTTTTTGCCTATTACATGCATATTTTTTGTTGTAGGTGCAAGCATCAAAACATCATTCTGAAGAAATTGATTAAGCTCTTCATGCATAATAGATATCCAAGGTTCATCGTTTAAGGCATCACTGATATTGTTAGGTTTAACTTGTGAAACAAAAGCCATTGTATTATAGAAATTATTTAAGAATGTCTAAAAGATACTCCTTTTTCAATTTGTCCAATCACATTGTCAAGTGAGAGATCTCTAGAAATTCTCCATTCTTTTGGAAGATCCTTGTGAGGTTCTTGTTCAACATTAATCACACTTGAACCATTTTGATTGTTTGGTTTGATAGGTTTAATTTGGTGAAGATATCTAACAAGTCATCATCATCTGCATCATTCTTTTGTAACCCTTGCTTTTCTTGGTTAGATTAATCAAATACAACATGAATAGATTTCTCTACAGTCATAAGTATTTTATTGTAAATTTTGTATGATTGACTATTTGATGAGTAACCTAAAAAGATACCCTCATCTACTTTTTCATCAAACTTACCAAGATTTTATTTTTTATTATTTAATAAAATACACTTACATCCGAAAACTCTATATCCTATGTTTGGTTTTCTACCCTTATAAGTTCATGTAGATTTTTCTTAAGAATAGGCTTGATTAACATTCTATTAAGTACAAAACTTGCAATGTTAACATCATTAGCCCAAAAATACTTAGGTAGAGAGGTTTCATTTAATATTATTCTTACAATTCCTATAAAGACCTATTTTTCCTCTCTACAACTCCATTTTGTTATGGAGTCCTAGGTGCAGAGAAATTATATCTAATAACATGTTTCTCACAATAAGAGTTAAATTGATCATTTTGAAACTCTTCCCCATGATCACTCCTTGTAAAGCTTATGCAACAACATTTTTCATTTTGCAAAGCTTGGCAAGCTTTTTAAAAGCAGTAAATGCATCATTCTAAAATACCAAAAAAAACCCATGTAAATTTAGAAAAATTATCTACAATGACAAGTACATAATAATTTCCTCCAAGGCTTATGGTTCTTCAAGAACCAAAAAAGTCCATGTGCAACAACTAAAGGGGTCTATTTGTAGAAACAAAATTTTTTTGTTTGAAAGAAATTTTTGTTTAATTTTCCTTTTGACAAGCTTCACATACCTTGTCCTTCTCTTTTCAAACTTAAGCTTTAGAAGATCATTTTACTGAGACTATTCATATATATATGAACAAACCTCCTATACCACAACCATGAATTTTCATCTTTATTTAACAAGCACTCAAATCCTAGCACGATTCTGTCATATTTAGAATCACAAATCTTCTGAGCCGAATGTTTTGAGGTTGGATGGGTTCTCATCATGGTCTCAAATCTGATACCAAGATGTTTCTAGACGCTGTAACTAGTGGCACAATGATGGTTGTTGATATAGAACACGCGACAAAGATTATTGATGCATTGACATCAACAGATTATCAAGCACAACATGATATACAAGGTATTCAGAAGAAAGGGTTGTTAGAGTTGAGTACTTCACATGCACTTTTGATTGAGAATAAAATCCTGACACAACAGTTTGAGGCCTTAACTGCACATATGGCTAAACTGCCACAACAATTACAAGCTCTACAATCTTCTCAGAGTCAGAATCAACCAATAAGGTGTGATTTTTACGGAGGTGATCATCCCAATGGTTACTGTTCTTACCAAAATAATTCATCTAGAGCAGAAGTAAAATACATGGGCAACTAGGGAGGGCAAGGTGGTTTCTCCAATAATAAAAATTATTCTCAAAGTTGGAGAAGCAACCAAAATCAAAATTTTGGGTGGAAACAAGATAGTTACCCATCTAACAAGCAAGGTTCTTTCCAACAACAATGACAACCCCTATATCCTTCAGTTCTTGAAAGAATGAATAAATTTGAAGATACCTTGGAAAAATTCATGAAAACTTCTCTGACCAGTCAAGAGAATAATATGGTTGCAATCAGAAATTTAGAAATTGATGGAGATCAAGTAGAACAGGATTTCACTAATGGAGGAAGAGGTCATCCACCCAAGCATTTAAAATTCTTCTTACTAGTCTTCTTAAAAAGTAGAACATTTTGGGTTCTCTTGAAAATTCAAAAGATAGTAGTATAAATAAATATTTGTAAATAATCTTGTATAAATTTGTAAATAATATAGAAATATCCTTCGGAGTATGCCAAAGGGGAAAATCAAAAGAAACCTCTAAATGTAAGGCATTTTAGGCACTTTCTTTAGGGAAAAGTGGAAAAAGTGACTTTTCTACTCCTTTCTCTCTTAGGCACTAAAAGGAGCTAGAAGAGTGACTCTTCCCACTCCTTCCCCTTTGTAACATGACCAGCCCTCTCCATTATAAATAGGGGTGCTTGGTACTTTGAATAAAAACAAGTTGAAAGTTAGAAGAAAAGAAACTATCTTGAAATTGAGAGAGAGTGAGTTTGTGAGACTTGTCTCTTCTTCTCCTTCATGTCTTATCTTGTGAGCTTTGGAGACTCTCAAGTGGCGGCACCACCCACTCATCTTGGAAGAACCACCCTCCAAGTGGCGTGAATCACATCTCCAAAAGGCTACAACCACATAAGTCATTTCTATTCATCTTCTAAAAATACTCATTTGTGTTTTCTTGTAGTTTTTTCCATTTTTAATCGGTTCAATCTTTTCCATGAGTTGTTTCCTTTCATTTGCTGCCATTGTTCTGCACTTTGTTGGTTTATTTCCTTGTTTTCTTGCTGTTTTAATTTCGTCCAAACCATGGGTTTCCATATACATGTGTTGTTTTTGTTTTCCATCCATGGGTTTTTGTTCTTTGATGAGTTTCTTTGTGATTTTCTAATTCCTATTGAATTTCAATCATTATTTTCACTTTTTCTTGGTGTTCTTATGTTGTTCTTGTGTTTCCTTTGAAGTTTGGTACTGTTCTTGAATTACCCATTCATATTCCATTGTTATCTTACACTACAAGTTACCTATTCATGTGTTTTTAGTATGAACCTTTGTTTTCTTGAGTAGAAACTCTATTAATTGCTCTTTAGAATTTTGATCCTAATTCTTGAAAGTGTCATGAATACAATGAAACCTATATCAACTCAACCCAAACCAAGAAAGGTTCATAAGAGACTCACATCAGAAATGCAGGTAGGACAAATTGCCAAACAATTGGCATAGCGACAAAGTGGTCAGTTTTCAACCAACACACAGACCAACCCAAAGGAATATTGTAATGTAATTACCACTGAAAGTGGTGAAATAGCAAGAGAAAGGGGTGGTGATAATTTAATTGATGGAAAAGGAAAAGAAGATGAGACTGGGAGAGAGAGAAGAATAGGATTGAGGAGGAAACAATAAAGAAAAATAAAAAAGAAAGAAAAAGAGTGAAAATAAGGAGAAAGGTATTCCTATAAAATATTTATCATATCATCATGTTCCTTCAAAAAAAGATAAAGAGAGGAAATGTTTTGATAATTTGCTTTCTAATATTTCTTTTGCAAAAGCTCTACAGCAAAATCCAACTTGTGAGAAATCTATTAAAGAGTTGGTAACAAAAAAGAAGAGCTATATTGATGAGAAGAATATAGACCTAGAGGTTGGATGCAATGCTATTATTCAAAAAGGCTTGCCTCTAAAATCCAAGGACTGAGGAAGTTTAAATATGTTAGAATATATGACCTTAAACAAGAGGGGGGGAATTGTTTATGAAAGATTTTCACAAACTTTGAAGGTATAATGAAGTTCAATGCAGGATCATAAATAAAGAAACTAAGGAAAGCAATGCACAAAGTTGTTTTAGTTGATTTCCAGAAAATCAACCGGTTGGTTTTGCGATTCAACCGGTTGGTTTTGAGATTCAACTGGTTGTTTTTATCAGCAGTTAATAAAAACAACTTAAAACAGATATATGTGAGATCAGGGAAAGAGAGAATCACACAAACAGATTTATACCGGTTCACTCTTACACCAAGAGCTACATCCAGTCCCCAGAAACCATTGGTATTCCACTATGCAATCAAAACCAGATTACAAACACACACCAAAGTAGTGACCTTGAACCCCTCAAGAAACACACTACCTTTGGCAAATCACACTAAGAGTGTTGATCTTGAACCTCTCAAGAACACACAACACTCCCTGGCAATACAAATACAGAAATACAGTAATCAAGGAAGAAGGGAATAGAATACACCTGGGTATTACAAAGCTTAAAGTTCAGAATCACAACCCTATCCTATTCCACACACTTAAGAATGATCCAAAGCTCTTTCAAATCTTGGAAAAACTATTTTTGATAATCTCTCTTTCTTACTCCTAGATTAGGAGCGTAAAACCACCTTTATATAGACCAACCAAGTAGTCAGAAACATTTAATAAAGAAGCCAAGGTAGTTAGGATCATTTAAAGCATATTAAAACCACTTAACAAAATTTTGTTAAGGTTTTCAGAAAAAACAATCAGTTTTTTTGTCGAAACAATCAGTTGAATTAACTTGACAGCAAAGTCAAGCTTTTCAAACAGCTTTCAACCTTTTTCAAAATCCACTAAGTTAAAACAACCTGTTGTTTCGAAATTTCAATAGCATTTTAGAAAATCCATCTTTTCAAAAGATTAAAGCTTCAAATGAACTTGGATCATCTTAAAGGAGTGAATTAACAAGTTTCAAACAACTAGACAACACACACACAAACCTAGCTGCAAGGTCTTCAAGCTTTCCTCTTGGATTTGGAGACATCAAAGCATCTTGTTCAACAAAATCTTCTAGTGTCTATAGGTGCTTTATTTGTAGACAAGGCTTTACTAGGTTTGGGGGCAAGTATAAATTTAATACCTTTGGCTATGCTGAAAAAAATAGGTGAATTGGAGATTAAACCCTCCAAGAAGACGCTACACTTAGCAGATAGATCAATCAAATATACTTATGGTGTGATTGAAGATGTTCTTGTTAAGGTGGATAAATTCATATTTCCTATGGATTTTGTTGTGATGGACATGAAAGAAGACAATGAGGGTTCCTTGATACTTGGGAGACCTTTCATGAAGACTACTAGAATTATCGTTGATGTTGATGAGGGAAAGCTTAAAGTGAAAGCTCAAGATGATGAGGTAACCTTTAATCTTTTTTATGGTTTGAGAAACTCTAATGCAGGGAATGATTGCTTACAAAAAGATGTAATAAAGGAAGCCTTTCCTGAAACTAAAGAGCAATTAGACCTCTCAAATTTATTTGAGAAAGTTATAAATCATCACATTTCAAAAGCAGAGGACAAGAAGGAAGAGCTTGTACCAGAAATTGTAGAAAAGCAACTCCTTAGTAAAGAGCCATCTACATCAAGGACAAAAGAGGAAGACAAAGTCCAACAGGAGGTAATTATAGAGAAGGATGAATACAAACTAGAGCAACCCATAATGCTTAGAAGTGCTAAGTTAAAAGTTTAACCTAGATGCTTGAAGACAAAAGGGTCAATTTTATTGGTTATCAAAGAAATCAAGATTGATGGAACCATTGAACTTGAAAGCCCATACTCGATTGTAACCGAGAAATTGTTACAACAAAAAGGTCATCCACTTTGATAAAAATAGTCGTTAAGTTATATGACATTAAATAAAGCGATTACTAGGAGGCAACCCAGCGTATTTTATTTTTTAATTGTTGATTTTATTCTTTGTTGTTGAATTTTGCTGATAAATTCATATTTTTGCATAAATTCAATAAATTCAAGATTTTTGTACAGGGAAACTCGTGCATATGTGATATAGCTCGCCTAGGCGAGTTAGGCATTTTAAGAGGGATGCTCTCTGAAGTACTCTCGCCCAAGTGAGTCAAATCTTGCTTAGGGGAGATTCCACTTATACAATCTCACTTGGGCGAGATACAACTTACTTGAGCGAGTTTGACGGTCCAAAAGTACGTAATTAATGGCAACCCAACCCCTGGATGCCTCTAGGCTTGTTTGAAGCTTATGTAGATTGGCGTGGGGACAAGTTCTATTATTCAGTGGGGAAATCCAGCAGATGAAGCAAGACCATCTATAGTTGTAGATGAGGACTTTAATACAGAGTTGGATGAATTCCTAGGACTAGAAGATTGAGCATAAAGAGCAAAACAAAAAGATGGTTTTATCTTTCTAGTTTTCTTTTCTTTTTAGTTATTTAATTTTTCTTTATCTTTCTTTTTATTTCTTTTAGTTGTTCATTTTTGTTTATTTTATTTGCTTATTTTGTTATTCTTGTTTTCGGTTGTTTAATTTGCTTTATTATTATTGTTGAATTATTTTTAGTTTTAATTTAATTGTTGAGTTATTTTCTAGTTTTATTTTCTTTAAATAATAAGAAGTGCAATATTAAATTGAATTGTGGAAAAAAGTATTAATTAGACTTTGTGTTTAAATATTAAACAATGAAATGAATTAGACACAAGTTGGAAAAGAAAATGTGATTGAATCCATATTTAAATGTGGTTGAAATTGTGACACATGAAAATTTAACAATATGATTAATTATTGTTGGAACAAAGGCTTCGATGAATCAAATCTGTGAAGAATATGTGCAGAGCTTGGTTGCTGTGATGGAGTTAGGTTTAGATGTTTTGTTTCTGTTTTAGAATTTGTTCTATTCGTGCTTGATTCAGAACCTTAGCTTGAGCAACTTGTTTTAAAAGAGAAAATTTTTTTGAAAAACTAAGTGATAAACAATCAGTTATTTTATCGTTTTAACCGATTGTTCCTCACTGGCCTGTTTGGTGGGTTTTTTTAACTATTTTATAACAACTTTAACCGAATCAATCGGTTATTTCGAAACTTCAATCGGTTGAATTTTGAATATCTGTTTTGCCAATAACAGCTAGTTTTTCAAACAGATTCAAATGGCCTTTTTGTGAGGTTTCTAAATAGAGACTCTCTTATCTTTTAAAAATACAGAAAAAGCGAAATACATTTTGAGATACAGAAAGAGTTTGCAAAAGAGAGTTCTACAAAGACTTGAAAAAGTTTTGAGAAATCAGTTTTGAGAAGTGATCTTTGCTGAAGTTTTAAAGATTGCTCAACTAGCTGATATTCTGATAAATACACGAATTTAGGAACTGCTAAGCGAGGTGTTTTCTTCTCCTTTCTTTGATCCTGAGATTGTATTCTTTCAATTCTTGTAAGTGTGTGAAATCCTTGACAATTAGAGGGTGTTCTGGTTTAAGGTATGTGGTGTGTTGAAGAGAGTGTGTGTGATCTTAGGTATAAAAGATCCTCTCTGGTTGTTGTTGTGTATATGTAAACTGTTGTGTTTTACATAGTGAAACTCAGAAGGTTTTTCTGAAGAACTGGATGTAGCTCAGGGGTTGAGTGAACCAGTATAATTGCTTTGTGTGATTCTCTCTTTCTTTGTCTTGGTTTATCTTGTTAATGTTTTTGTATCTGATATAAACAATCGGTTATATTGTTCTTGCAATCGGTTATAATTCTGATATATAGTATTGCTGTTAACTCTGTAATAATATCAATCGGGTATATATGTAATATCAACCGGTTAATATTCTGCTGCATATTTTGAAAGCTTGATTTCTTTTAGCTTCTCTAATCTTTGTCTTTGTGAATTGATAAAGGAATTCATTCTTAACTAAACATCTGCGAAAAGCTTTCAAAAACAATTCACCCCCCTCTTGTTTTAGCCATAAATTCTAACAGTTGGCATCAAGAGCTAGGTTCTTGAAAAATATTCAAGTTTCTATTTTTCTGAAAAATCTTTTGAAAACATGGCTGACAAGATGCCTTTTGGGGAAGGTGCTTCCATAAACAGACCACCATTCTTTTGTGGGGTAACCAGTTTTGGAAGATGAGAATGAAAATCTTTATGCATTCAACTGATAAAGGTATTTAGGAAACTATTGAAAATGGAACCTTTATACCTCAAGCTAAAGTTGATGGTGTGCTTGTAAATAAACCTTCTTCTGACTGGACTGAAGCTGAAAGTAAAAAGGCTAGATTTGATTGGATTGCTAAAAATATAATAACTTCTGCTTTGAGCTGTGATGAATTTTTCAGGGTTTCTCAATGTGAAACAGCAAAGGAGATGTGGGAGATTTTAGAAGTTACTCATGAAGGCACAAGTGATGTGAAGAGAGCTAGAAAGCATGCCCTCATCCAAGAATATGAATTATTCAGAATGCAGAACGGAGAAACGATTTCAGTTGTGCAGAAAAGATTTTCTCACATTGTGAACCATCTGATTGGACTTGGCAAAAGCTTTGACAAAGAGGAACTCAGTATCAAGATCTTGAAGTGTCTTGATAGATCATGGCAACCCAAAGTAACTACCATCTCAAAATCTAAGGATCTGTCTTCAATGTCCACAACACCTCTTTTCGGCAAACTTCGAGAGCACGAGCTGGAAATGAACAGATTGCTGATTCAAGAAAGTAAGGACAAGAACAACAAGAGTATTGCTCTAAAAACAACCAGTTATCTCGCAAAATCAACCAGTTATAAAAAGCATCAGGACTCCAGTGACAGTGATGAAGAAACCATGAGTCTACTGATAAGGAAATTCAGCAAGTTCTTGAAGAAGAGGAATCAGTCTTCAAAGGGGTATGGCTTCAAGAAAGCTAATGATTCTAATGTTAGCAAATATACTTGTTTTGGTTGCGGAGAACAGGGGCACATCAAATCAGAATATCCCAACAATGAGAGAACAGATTTCAAGAGTGAGAAAAAGGGAAAAGCAAAGAAGGCTTATGTAGATGGGACGAAAATGACATCTCATTCTCAAGTTATTCTGATGATGCAAAATTTAACCTTTGCCTTAAAGCCTCTATGTCAAGCAGTGAGAATTCAGCATCATCAATCAAAGGTAACTCATACTACCAATTACTTGATGCTTTTAATGAAACTCATGAAGAGGCTAACCGGTTGGCACTTTCTAATAACCGATTCAAAGGTCTTAATAATTGCATGGAAAACCGGATCAAGACTCTTGAAGAAGAGGTTAAAAATTCAAAAGAAGATTTTGAAAACCTTGATCTGATTTTTAGAAACTCTCTTTGTGATTATGAGTCAAAAGTCTGTGAAAATTGTGAAAACCTTGAGAAAAAGATTCACTACCTTTTGAAAACCTTGGACAAACTCAACTGGAAAATCCAATTTCGAAAATGTCCTTTTATCCCAAAAATGTGTTTTTGGTAAAGCTAGATTAGGCTTCTACCCCCAAAGCAAAGCCAAAAAGATTTCAAAACCTTTTTCTACTGCACTAGTAAAACAATCGGTTAAAAGATCGATTCAACCGGTTGTTCAATACTTTTATTGCATGAAGAAAGGTCACACTATTAGGTTCTGCAGATTTTGAAAATCTCTTGTTTCTAAAGGGCTTTTTAAATAGATTCCAAAATGTTTTGATGTATCTAAAGAAATTTTTAACTTCAAAGGTTCCAAATTTGCAAAGGGATCAAACCTTGAGATCTAACAAGTTTCTTGTGATGCAGGTTTTAGGGAATTTTTTGATCAAGGGTTTCCAGAAAGCTTCTAGTTGATCAAATCTGTGTTTCTTTTGTATTTGTTCTTTAGCTTGAATCTGTAAAGAATCACAGTAGTGAATAATGTAGTATTCTTCTTTTCTTGGATATATAATTCAATGCTTATCAATATAGAGGTTCCTGAACTTGTTTTTGTTGTGTATCAGTTAATCTCTTCCATCTTATTCTCTTTTGGTTATATATTTGTGTTTTTTAGGCTCTGTCAAGGGATTTGAATAAATCAATTTCAAAAATCCCTGTCGCAGAAAAACAACCGGTTAAATGTGTGATATAATCGATTGTTTATGCCCCGTATATTCTATTGTACTTTTTGGTTTCTGATTCTCTGATATCTGTGTGATTTTCTGTTACCCATCATTGTTAGTACTCTATAATGCTTTAACTGCAGTGTTGAACGAATCCTATCTCTGCTTTTACTAGTATTCAAGGCTTGGATTCTTGTCTTTATTGGAAATGAACAACTCTTTAATGTTTGGTCAAAGATACCATGTGACTTCTGTGCATTTATGTTTGAAAGTAACATATGCAGCTTTAATGTGTTGAATTGACTCCTTTATGGTTGAATTCTTGACTCATCTATTTCTAACGTTCAATTGTCTCTGCTGGGTCTATATATTGGATATTTTAACAGGCTGTTCTACAAAAACAATCAACTGTTTATTTTTTTTGCTCTTCTTCTACTCTAATTTCTGCAGTGTACCATTCACCTTGCTGCCATGGAAACTGTCACTCCTCCCTCTTCAAAAAGAGTGAAAACAATAGCTAGGAGAAGAAGTGAAAAGCTAGAGAGCTGGTTCTCTAGTAACCTTGAGATGATGAATAAATATCTACTTGAGACTAGTAGAAAAGCCATCAACACTCCAAAAGTACTTTCTTTTGCTTGGCTGAAAGAGCAGAAGATCATGGAAGTAAGAAGACTACTGAAGGAACAACATCTCAGGCACTTTCAAAAATTAAATGGAAACATTTATCCAAACTTGGTAAGGGTCTTTTATACCAACCTTTAATTTAATGGTGATGTGCTTTTGTCTCATATGAAAGGTATAAACTTGGAGATTACCAATGAGGTTTGGAGTGCAATAACTGGGTTAAAGTTCTATGGATTGCGTATCAACCGAGGCCATTCAGAAGCAGATGATGAGTTCAATAAAATACAGTTTTTCAAGAGCTGCCTCAAGGATCCTCAAGCAAGGGTAAAAAATGTTACTATTGGAGGGCTGAAATTGGATGCTAGGTTGATAGCCTTGGCTGTCTCATGGATTCTAACTCCTAGGGGGAGCAACCATTCAACCCTATCTAAAGAAGATCTTATACTGATCTACTGCATAATGAATGAGATCAAGCTGAACTGGATTCATATCATCAAAGAGCACATGCAAAAAGCAACAAGGTTAAGTGATTTTCACTACCCTTATGTTGTTTTGATCACTAAGTTTTTGCAATATTTTGAAGTGGATCTAGGAGGAGAAAAATCAGAAATTGTGAAGTCTTCTAGTGAGGTCAACAGTGGATCCCTAAGCAAGATGGGATTTACCAAGATCAACGGAAGATGGGTGAGCAAGGGTGAAAGTGACCAAGCTGGCCCAAGTGGAACCAATGCTGATGAACCAGAAACTGTAGCAGCTCAAGAAGCTCCAGCTACTAATGAAGGAGGTCCCAGTAGCGGATACACAAAAAAAAGGATGACATCAATGTCTCCTTTTGAAAGATTCATGGTGAACAGGATGGATAATTTTGTGGAGAGAATGGACACCTTTGTTGAAAATCAAAGGACCTTGCAGGATTCTATAACCACAGGTTTTCAACAGTTTGATACAAGGTTCAACCGTGTGGAGGCACGTTTCTCAAATCTTGATGGACAAATAAAAGATCTTCAGAATCAGCTGTTTGACATGCAATTTGACAGGGACAACAATCCTTCCTTTTATTAAAAGTGTATTAAATTTTCTCTTTTCATGAACAATTTCTTTATATTTGTTGTTTTTAATCCCTTCTTTTTTGTCTATTTGTGAAGACAAATAGGGGGAGTATTAAGTGGTGCTTTGGTTTGTAAAAACTGTTTTAAATCACCCTGCATTAGATAGAAGGTTTTGCTGCTCTGAAAATCGGTTATATCTACGGTTCAACCAGTTGTTCTTCTGCTGAAACACCTATGGTTTGGTTTTTCTCTCTGTTTGAATGTGAAAAACGTTTTATGGTGCACTAACCTTTGGAAAAGAATATTGTGTGCTCTATCTGTGACTGTAGGTGATCAAAATTCTAAAACATCTCTTCAAAAGCAACCAGGGATTTGTCTTCATCAAATAGGGGGAGAATGTGGGAACAAAGGCTTTGATGAATCAAATCTGTGAAGAATCTGTGCAGAGCTTGGTTGCTGTGATGGAGTTAGGTTTAGATGTTTTGTTTCTGTTTTAGAATTTGTTCTATTCGTGCTTGATTCAGAACCTTAGCTTGAGCAACTTGTTTTAAAAGAGAAAATGTTTTTTGAAAAACTAAGTGATAAACAATCAGTTATTTTATCGTTTTAACCGATTGTTCCTCACTGGCCTGTTTGGTGGGTTTTTTTAACTATTTTATAACAACTTTAACCGAATCAATCGGTTATTTCGAAACTTCAATCGGTTGAATTTTGAATATCTGTTTTGCCAATAACAGCTAGTTTTTCAAACAGATTCAAATGGGCTTTTTGTGAGGTTTCTAAATAGAGACTCTCTTATCTTTTAAAAATACAGAAAAAGCAAAATACATTTTGAGATACAGAAAGAGTTTGCAAAAGAGAGTTCTACAAAGATTTGAAAAAGTTTTGAGAAATCAGTTTTGAGAAGTGATCTATGTTGAAGTTTTAAAGATTGCTCAATTACCTGATATTCTGATCAATACACGAATTTAGGAACTGCTAAGCGAGGTGTTTTCTTATCCTTTCTTTGTTCCTGAGATTATATTCTTTCAATTCTTTTAAGTGTGGGAAATCCTTGAAAATCAGAGGGTGTTTTGGTTTAAGGTGTGTGGTGTGTTGAAGAGAGTGTGTGTGATCTTAGGTATAAAAGATCCTCTCTTGTTGTTGTTGTGTATATGTAAATTGTTGTGTTTTACATAAAGAAACTCAGAAGGTTTTTCTGAAGAACTGGATGTAGCTCAGGGGTTGAGTGAACCAGTATAATTGTTTTGTGTGTTTCTCTCTTTCACTGTCTTGGTTTATCTTGTTAATGTTTCTGTATCTAATATAAACAACCGGTTATATTGTTCTTGCAATCGGTTATAATTCTAATATATAGCATTGTTGTTAACTCTGTAATAATATCAATCGGTTATATCGTAATATCAACCGGTTAATATTTTGCTGCATATTTTGAAAGCTTGATTTCTTTTAGCTTCTCTGATCTTTGTCTTTGTGAATTGATAAAGGAATTCATTCTTAACTAAACATTTGCGAAAAGCTTTCAAAAACAATTCACTGCCCCTCTTGTTTTAGCCATAAATTCTAACAATTATAACAAAGAATGACAAAAGAATAAGGAATGAGATTAGTTAAACCAAGTGTGTGAACCTTAAACAGTTTGAGAGCTTTATTGATGGATTGATCGTTGTGGTTGCTTAATTTTTATTTTATGTTACATCATAAAAGAGCATGAAGATGATTAAGGAATTTGTGTTAATTAGGAACCCAAGGCCAATTAGCCAAGCTTTATGTAAATAGAATTCATTTTTTTTGTAACCCTTTTGAGCCAAGATTTTTTGTTAACCCTAAACCTTGAATGATATATTTTCCTACGCATTGGCATGTTTAAGGAAGGAGAACATGGATGCAATATATATAGTAAAAGGAATGGTTGGTTCTGGTTTTTAGAGTTTAAATAATTCACTTGTTGGAAATAGGAATAATTTATTCCTATTGATTGAAAAAAGAGAGAGAGAGAAAAAAAATCATGTTGAAATCATGAATAAGTAAAAAGAAAATGAGAAAAAGTGTGAAGTCAAAGAAAATGGTGATTAGATAAAAAAAATACGTGTTGTAATTGATTGTAAGTGTGTTCTTGTTCTTTAAAATGTGCATTTTGTTATCTGAAAAATCAATACTTCTTAGAAGCCCAACCTCGTTATAACCCTGTAAAAGACCTTAACATTCATGTTTTCTATATGATTGTGATATGAAGATGAAATGAAAAGCAACTATGATTTGTTAGGATTCAGTGAAAATAGAGAGAAACACTTACCTATGAGCATATGAGAAGAAATTCCTTGATGAATTGTCATTTTATTGTTTTAATTTGATCTTGGAAGTTGATTCTATCTATATTTTCCAATATTTGAAGTTGGAAGCAAATAAGTTTCTAATTTAGCTCACACTAATATCAGTTTTATAAAGATGCGAGCAATATAGTGAAAGTAAATCAACTAAATAAACAAACTCTTGAACCCCACAAGAATAGTTTTCTCACCTAACAACGCCCTATTACTACACTGAATCTGGAATCCCTATCCAAAGAACACAAAAAATAGATACAAAAAATGAAAATAGTATCACCTAAAACAAGATAAGCACAACATAAAATATTTAACCAGGTGAAAAACTGTGTTTCTCTTTAAAAACATGATATTAATCTCGTATCCACACAAAGAAAGCCCTATAACATATTCAATCTTGGCTACTTGGATTGTATCACTAAGCGAAGAGTCTCTCGAGTGCTTTGGTAGCTGATGTGACAGTTTCCCAACAGGTAGGTGTAGCGCAGCGCACGAAGCGTTTCTAAGATGACAATCCACCCTTCTCAATCCTGGGCTCGTGGCACAACATCGATGGTGGAGAAACCCTTACCTTTTCAAATTCCACTTCTTCGTATAAATGTTTCACAAAACCTCTTTAACGCCTCACTGTTCTATAACTTTCAAAACCTCAAAACCCTTTCTCTTGCACGACTTCTTCCATACTCAGCGCTCCCCGCAATCTCAAAATCTCCATACCTCAAAGCTTCTTCCTTTTGCTCACAACAAGTATTTTCCTTTTTTCAAACTCTATCATTGCACATTCATATCACCAATTGTACTGCCTGATCATACTATTGAGCATTCATGACTATACTGCCTGAGCTGGGTTTGCATCTAGATTTATTTTTCTGTCGATGATCATTATCTATCTGTTGATTGCATTCCATGAACTTAAAATGTCCATTCATCTGTGCCTGCAATTTACTTGCTATGCCTGGTCTGAATCTACTCTTATATTATCCTTGTGCTTGTGCTTTTTGTTATAGATATAACTACCATGGATTACAAAATCATGTACCCCTAGGCACCCCAAAACCTCCTAAAAGAGACCTGTTCTTACACCTCACATGAACAAATAGTAGCCTTTAGAAAGAGTGGTTGTCACTTTGGTAGAGAAAATGATAGGTTAAACATAGTTTCGTGTAAAGAGGACGAGCCAGTATGTTCCGATGAGTCCTCGGATACCGAGGGTCCTTTTTGCTTCTTTTATGCTACCATATTCAAAAAATTTCTTTTGTGTCTTCCCTTCACCATCTTTGAAAAGGAATTATTAACTAAGTTGAACATAGCCCCTGCCTAGGTACACCCAAATAGCTAGGCATTTATTCAAGCATTTTCCATTCTTTGCTCCCAATTCGGTATTTCACCGTCTATGGAGGTTTTCCTCTACTTCTTTAAGGCCAAGCACTTGGGCCGCCAACTATGGGTTTCCTTTAACGATGCCCCTGGAAGAGGTTTGCTCACCCTCTTCTAGTCATCTTACAAAAATTTCAAAGGTCGTTTCTTAAAATTTCGTTGTAATAAAAAGAATCTAACCCTTTTGGATGGGTTCCCCTTGTACTGGACCCAAAATCCTCGATTCAAAGTTGCTCAACATGTGGAAGACTTTCCCCCTGCAGATCAGGAGATCTATAAATTCGTGTCGGGCTTGCAGGTTGTCTTTGACACTTCTTTCCTCCTGAGCAAGGAGTTCACCCCAATGCTCTAAAGAATTACGCTGGTACTCCTCATTCTCTACCCTTAATGAGATTAACGCCCTTTACCGCTTCTAACCATATCTTGTTGTTCTTGCAAAGAGGATGTTGTCCAAGTTTATCAAAAAAGACCTGGAAGAGATAGCCAAGAGGGTGAGGGCAGCTAGCCAAATGCCCAGGGACTCAAATCTAAAACTGAAAGCACCAACCACAACTGCTCCAACCTCAACCGATGATGATGAGGAGGAGACCGCCTCGAGGTTGGTTTTCACAAGGAAGAGGAAAGCTCTTGCTTATCCCATCGAGCACTATTACTGAGATGGGCGGGTTCCCTCTCATCACACAACCCCTTCAAGAGCTCAAACTCTGTCCCACGACATGATAACCATACTTGAAGGTGGAGCTGAGAGTTCCAGAAGGAAAGGTTTGTGGGATCCAAGTTTGGACGTCCCCTCATACCTTGAGGGAGCTCTTCTGTCGCTTGAAGATGAAGAAAGATTCATGGCTCATGATGAACATCATCTGATCCGGGAAGCCATGAGGCAGTTCAGACAAGCTCTTGTCACAAGTTGCTTGGCTGCCAAAAAGATGCAAGGTCAGAAGGCAGCAAAAGACTTGAAGGCCCAAGAGATTGCAGAGCTCCACAAAGAGGTGGCACGCTTACAACATGAGCTCCAGCATTCTCAAAGCCTTCACCAACAAACTGGGCAGCTCTTAACCGAGAAGACCAAGGAGGCTGCAGAGCAGGCTGCACGCCTAACTGAAGAAAAGGGCAATCTCTTGGCAAAGAATGAAAAGCTAAAGGGAGAGTTGGCCCAGAAGGATGAAAATTTTGCCAAGGAAGCCGAAGCCTTCAAGATGGATGCTGCCCAGGCCTTCCTTGTAAGATTTGAAGTTTTTGTTCAAAAAGCGTCAGGTTTTCATCCCGAAATTGATTTCTCTGAACTTGGCCCAGGCAAAACCGTGGTAGATTGTCAATTAAGGGAGGGTTGATCTGTATGCTTAATGCCATGTACATATTAACTATTTTAACTTTTGGAACATCCTTAACATTATTGTTTTAACCTCTTTTACGTTGGCAGGGCTTCTCATCCCTATGATCGCAACACATTTGTCGAGGTTCACCTCTATACCCCTTTCTGTCAACAAAAAATCGAGGAACTTCCCTGCTTCAACCCCGAACATACATTTTTTTGGATTCAACTTCAATTTATACTTAGCTATTGTCGTGAATAGCTCTTCTAAGTCAACAATGTGCTAATTGTAAGGACCTAGAAAATTTTATTGGAATGAAAGTGATATATTTTAAGTAAATTCTAAGTATGTTTTTATTTAAAATATAAAGGAAGGAAAGTGTAGCTTAGAAGTCTACGAGATCGCCGTTGTTGAAGGCGGAGGCGATCTCCGACTTCTCTGGTGCATAATCGCCTGTCGCCTAGAGTACACATGATCGCCAATCATACTTGGTGCACATGATCGCCAATCGCCTATGGTGTACATGATCGCCGAAAGTGCACTTAGTATGTGGTCAAGATACTGAATCAACCATAGTGGGTTCCAAAAACCACGCGTATCAAGGTGTGGGTTAAGCCTTAGATACGCTATGCATGCGAAACTCTATGCTTGAGCATAAGAAATCGTCCTTAGAGTTGCATGCATGGGCGCACGAGGAGTAGTGCTGATCTATTCTTGGAAATGTGAAGCTACCGACGTCACCAAGCCATGTGGAGGTGATACCTTGGACGTAACATAGTGGGATGAAGAACCTTCAGCAAGGCGTGGCGATGTGTCATAAGTCATCGCCAGGCGAGAGTGACGCGGGCATCGCCAGGGCGAGAGAGACGCGGGCATCGCCAGGGCGAGAGAGACGCGGACATCGCCAGGGCGAGAGAGACGCGGGGACCGCCAGGGCGAGTGACAGACGGTCATCGCCAGGATGAGGGACACATCGGTCGTCCTCCAGGGAGAGACATCGGTCGTCCGCCAGGATGAGACATCGGTGGATAGTCATCGCGCGAGAAGTCATTGGTGGAAGGTTATCGCGCGATGTCGTGTTTCACACAGATAAGGTGGGACCCAGGCTCACAGTGAAAACGCTCTGCATGCGCAACACGTAGACAGTAAGGGTGTTTTAGAATAGTTAGCGTCAGAGAGTTGGTGTGCGCAGAAACCCACGTGGTCATACTGTTCAAGGAAGTGTGCACGCAAGCTTTCCTGCAGAGTGGGTAGTGGCAGCGGCAATTGTGGACAAGTTGGTTTAGATTCAAAAACTCACTTCTGAGAGGAAAAGAACGTTGCTGTGGTTCAAGAGTGACAGAGTGAGTTTACCTTCATCCTTCTCTTTTCTCTCCTTCGCGCTGCGATTCAGGCATCCTCAAGCGCCAGTACGACGAGCGACGACTGCCCTTGGACTCCTGGGAAGTTCTCTGCGAGTTTTCCGATCAGGACGCTAAAATAGAGTTCGGGTATCCTTAAGTTCGGTGGGTTAGAGCTCGTAGTGAGATTTTACGCAAGTCCAGGTAAGGGAAGCTAGCCTTATTTCCAACGAAAACCTTAAGTTAGATGATTTTGATGATGGGGCGACGTGGTTGCCGGTTTTCAACTGTTATTGCATAATCCCCTGTTTTTGGATGTGATCGCCGGTTTTAATGTTGTTTTCAAACTCCCCTGTTTTAGTGTCGCTTTGAACTTGTTGAGATTGAAATGAAAAATGTATATGCTATTCGAAAACCTGAACGGTGGTATGCTTGTTTTTGGTGAGTGGGGTATTTTAAGAAAAGATTCAAAGTATTCTATGATGGAATTGTTCTTTATGTGTGGTATGATGTATGGAATGTGGTGAATGTGGGATCAAGGCATAGTATTTTCAGGAAAGAAAATACTGTGTAAGATCGTGTAGAGTGTGCATTGACCGGTGATTCGTTTATTATGAGATATCCTGACTCTCCTGATATAATGGAATCATATAGATGAAGTTATTCAGGCGTTGAGAGTCGAAGGAGGTTCATATGTATGGGTGAGTTGTTTGAAAGAGAACGAGCTTGACCCGTTGTATGGATTAACCCTGTCATGCTAGGATAGTGATGATATTGAGATTCATTTATACGCTTGTGAATGTGTGTGATTTCACAGCGACCCTGTGAATGTGTGTGATTTCACAGTGGTGCAGTATGACAGGTGCAGATCTCTAAGTCTAGTCAATGCACGTGTCTTCCGGAAGTAGTGTCAAGTGTCTATGTGTGATGAGTTAGTGGAAGTCTGACGTGAGAAATGAGAAACATTGAAATTGATAGACACTTGATGGATTATGTGAATTGAACGACTCTTGAGGAAATTGTGAAATATGTGATTACTTGATGGTCATGTGAACGGAATGAGAAAGTTGATGGTTTTTACGTGGGTGTCTTAAATTTGTTTTATCTTGATTTTAAAGTTTCATATCTAAATTCTCTTTAAAATATCTAGCTTACCCTGCGTTTTTGTTTTGTGGATGTTTTCTTAAACCTGTGATGATCGTATATAATTTACACGGGAGCAGATGATGTTGCAGGAAGTAGAGCTCCTCAGTGAGTGGTCGCCGGAAGGAGATCGCCTGTTTTCTGTTTCTGTTAGGAGATCGCCTGTTTTCTATTTTGCTGTATTTTGTTTAAGTTTTGGAAACTGACTGGATATGTATTAAACTCCCTGTGAGGAGAAATTTCATTATATATATATATATATATATGTTCACTTCGATATTATTGTTTTACCTTTATTTCATTATATAAATATGAAAAGGATTTGGCGGGATGTTACATTAATGGTATCAGAGCAGTTCGTCCTTAGGATGACCTGAGGGCTGTGGATCCATTGTGTTTCTTCTGCTCATAAAATTTATTTGAGTTTTAAATAAAAACTATAGTGAAAGGTTTTCAAACGTTTTTGTATTGAAATTTTGTGTGTGCTTTAGTGAATATATGCCCTAATTGAAAATCTTAGTATTAAGAATGAAAGGATCTTGATAAAGTAGTGAGGGTGCACACTCATAACTGGATCAAGATGATTCTCAATCTTAAATTCTGAAAGTTTGATGTTTAGCATATATTGAATTCTTGTGTGTTTTATTTCAGTTTATTGAGTGTTTTTGTATTGATTGAAAGTGGTCGTTTGAATTGATGGTTTTATACCAGTAGCTGTTTTGGTGATTTGCTTGTATAAGTATATTGATCTTGCTGATAAACTCAAATTCTAGATGGATTTGAGATGCTGGCCTTTGTAAGACCTAGTGTGGTCTTCTAAATGAATTGATTCTTTATCAAGTTCATTTTATAGGAATATGAGTGGAGAATAATAGTTTTTTTTCCCTAATCTTCTACAGAGAAGAATGGCTCCTAGACAGCCTACCCCTCCCCAACCTTCTACTGAAATGGGTCAGATCGCCAGGGCCATTGAGATGATGGCGAGTGCCATCCAGCAGCAGAATGCAGCGATGTCTCAGAATCACCAAGCTACAATGCAGCATTGGGAGACCGCCAGATCGGCTGCAACAGCTCCCAACGTTAGTCAGCCTCAGGAGCAGATGGGACTGACCGAGTTCCTCAGGCACAACCCACCTAAGTTCAGTGGGAATGCTACTCCTGACCAAGCAGATCAATGGGTCAGGGGTTTAGAGAAAATCTTCAGGGCGACCTCCTGCCCTGAAGATAAGAAGCTGGTATTCGCCACATATCTTCTGTCTGGAGAAGCTGAGTTCTGGTGGATGGGAACTCAGCAGATGATGGAGGCCCGAGAGGAAGTGTTGGATTGGGAGAGCTTCAGGGTGAGGTTCCTGGAGAAATACTTCCCAGACAGCGCAAGGTTTGCGAAGGAAGCTGAGTTCCTAAGGTTGGAGCAGGGGGATATGTCTGTGAACGTCTATGCTGCTCGATTTGAGTACCTCGCCCGATTCTATACCCAAGCTACCTCTGAGGCTTGGAGGTGCAGGAAATTTGAAAAAGGACTGAAGCATGAACTAAAGAGGACCATAGCACCTATGTGCATAAGAGAATTTCACGCCTTGGTGGAGAAGGCGAAGATGGTGGAGACTCTAGAAAAGGGTGAGTCTCAGGTGATCAGGTCACGCCCAGGGGATTCTTCCAGTAGGAAGGCCAGGGTGCAGCAACAACAGAATAAGTCTTATGCGAGACCTCCACAGCATAGGGCAAGGGCAGCACCGCCCCAGTCTCAGCAGCAACAACCCTGGAAACTTAAATGTTTCCATTGTGGTGGACCACACACAGCCAATGTGTGCCCCAAGAGAGATTCAGAGAGAAGATGTTTTGCCTGCCAGAAGACGGGACACGTTGCTAGAGATTGTCCTACCCAAAATAGGATGACTCAATCCGGTGGTTCCCAACAGATGAGGAATGAAGGCAGCAGACCTCAGGCAGCAGGGAGAGTGTTTGCCATGACAGGAGCAGAGGCGTCCCAGTCAGGTAACTTGGTGCAAGGTGCTTGTTTTATAGCTGATAGATGCGTTAGAGTTTTGTTTGATTCTGGAGCGACACACTCTTTTGTGTCAAGCCGGTGCATAGATGTGTTGGGCCTTCTAGTGAAGGAGCTACCGTTTGAACTGTTGGTCTCCACACCTGCATCAGGACAGGTTTTGACCTCCATAGTTTGCCCTGAATGTCCAGTGATAGTAGAGGGACGCAGGTTCAAAGTAAATTTGGTCTGTCTACCTCTACAGGATCTGGATGTTATCCTAGGAATGGATTGGCTATCTGTCAATCACGTTCTCATAGATTGCGGTAGCCAGAAGGTGGTGTTCCCCGATCTCCAAGAGTCAGATGTGATATCTGCTCAGCATGTGAGGTCGGAGTTGAAAGAAGGGGCGACGTGTTTTGTGATCCTAGCTAAAGGGGGAGTGAAGAATGAAGAAGAGATGGGCTGTATACATGTGGTTAAGGACTTCATGGATGTATTTCCAGAAGAAATACCTGGACTACCTCCTAAGAGAGAAGTGGAATTCTCTATTGATTTGGTACCTGGAGCTAGACCAGTGTCAATGGCGCCCTACAGAATGGCTCCAGCCGAGTTGGTAGAGTTAAAGAAACAAGTGGAAGAGTTGTTGGAGAAACGATTCATCAGGCCTAGTGTATCTCTATGGGGGGCTCCAGTGCTTCTAGTTAAGAAAAAGGATGGAGGGTCTCGGTTATGTGTGGACTACAGGCAGTTGAATAAGCTGACTATCAAGAACAAGTACCCTCTGCCAAGAATTGATGATTTGATGGATCAACTGCATGGAGCCTCAGTGTTCTCAAAGATTGATCTGAGAACGGGATACCACCAAATTTTGGTGAAAGCTGAAGATGTGCAAAAGACGGCATTTAGGTCTCGTTATGGACACTATGAATATGTGGTGATGCCGTTTGGAGTGACAAATGCTCCAGCTCTGTTCATGGACTACATGAATAGGATTTTTCGTCCTTTCCTGGATAAGTTTGTTGTAGTCTTTATAGACGACATACTTATTTATTCAAGGACTGAGGAAGAACATGAGCAACATTTGAGGACGGTGTTGGGGATCCTGAGGGAGAAGCAACTCTATGCCAAGTTCTCTAAGTGTGAGTTCTGGCTAAAGGAAGTTAACTTCTTAGGACATGTGATATCTGCTCGGGGGATCTCAGTGGATCCAGCCAAGGTGGAGGCAGTGCTTCAGTGGGAACGTCCTAAGACAGTCACATAAATAAGGAGTTTTGTGGGTCTAGCTGGCTACTATCGGCGGTTTATTGAGGACTTTTCCAAGGTAGTGGCTCCTTTAACACAGTTGACCCGCAAGGATCAACCTTTTGCTTGGACCGACCGATGTGAGCAGAGCTTCATGGAACTAAAGGAAAGGTTGACTAGTGCTCCAGTGTTGGTGATCCCAGATGTAGGAAGACCTTTTGATGTCTACTGTGATGCTTCACATCAGGGTTTGGGATGTGTTTTGATGCAAGAGAAAAGAGTGGTTGCATATGCTTCAAGGCAACTCAAGGTTCATGAGAGAAACTATCCTACTCATGATTTGGAGTTGGCGGCTGTGGTGTTTGCCTTGAAGATTTGGAGGCACTATTTATATGGAGCTCGGTTCCAGGTGTTCAGTGACCATAAGAGCCTGAAATACCTGTTTGATCATAAGGAACTAAACATGAGACAAAGAAGGTGGATGGAGTTTATAAAGGACTATGATTTTCAACTCATGTATCATCCAGGGAAGGCCAATGTAGTGGCAGATGCTTTGAGTAGAAAATCAATACAAGTAGCCACCATGATGATGGAAGAGCAGAAACTGATCGAGCAATTCAGAGACTTAAACCTTGGGGTAGAATTTCATGTTAATCACATTAGTTGTAGTAAGCTGGCTATAACTAATGACTTCTTTGGAATGATAAAGGATAAGCAATTAAAGGACCCTGACCTGAGGCGTACTGTGGAGTTGCTAGGAACTGATCAGGCTAAAGACTTTGTGATGGGAGATGATGGGATCTTGAGATTTAATGGCAGGATTTGCATACCTGCAAATGAAGAGTTGAAGAAGATGATCCTAGAGGAAGGTCACCGGAGTCGCCTTAGCCTACATCCAGGCATGAACAAGATGTACCATGACTTGAAGGAGTCATTTTGGTGGTCGGGCATGAAGAGAGACATCGCCCAGTATGTTATTACCTGCTTGACGTGTCAGAAGGCAAAGGTAGAGCATCAAAGACCTGGCGGTTTGTTGCAGCAATTGGATATCCCTGAATGGAAATGGGACAGCATTGCAATGGATTTTGTTACCCATTTACCTAGATTGGTAAGGGGCCATGACGCAATCTGGGTCATCATTGATCGGCTGACGAAGAGTGCTCACTTTCTTCCAGTGAATATGAGGATGCCTATGGCCAAGTTGGCACAGTTGTACATCAAAGAAATAGTGAGGTTGCATGGAGTGCCTTCCAGCATTGTTTCAGATAGAGATCCCAGGTTCACCTCACGGTTTTGGCAGACTCTCCAAGATTCTTTGGGAACTAAGCTGAGGATGAGCTCTGCATATCATCCTCAAACAGATGGGCAGTCTGAGAGAACAATTCAGTCCTTGGAAGATCTGTTGAGGACGTGTGTTTTGGACCAATTGGGAGGCTGGGATGAGATGTTGCCACTGGTGGAGTTTACCTATAATAACAGTTATCACGCCAGCATAGGGATGGCGCCATACGAAGCCTTGTATGGAAGGAAATGCAGAACTCCATTATGCTGGTACCAGGAGGACGAAGCAGTATTGGTTGGACCAGAGTTGATTCAGCAGACGACCGAGAAGGTGCAACAGATAAAAGACAGAATGAGAGCATCTCAAAGTAGGCAGAAATCCTATGCAGATCAGAGGAGAAAACCTTTGGAGTTTGCTGCTGGAGACCATGTGTTCATGAGAGTGACACCAACCAAGGGTGTAGGACGGGCGATCAGATCAAAGAAGTTGTCCCCTAAGTTCGTGGGACCATATCAGATCTTAAGGAGGATTGGTCCAGTGGCTTATGAGATCGCCCTACCTCCCCATTTAGCGAATCTGCATAATGTCTTTCACGTATCACAACTGAGGAAGTACATGGCAGACCCTAGTCATGTGCTGGAAGTGGATGATGTGCAGATCAAGGGTGACTTGTCTTTTGAAGCCAAACCAGTTAGGATTGACGATCGACAGAGTAAACAGCTCAGAGGCAAGACCATTAACATGGTGAAAGTGGTGTGGGATGACAGATCGGGTGATTCAACTTGGGAGTTAGAAGAACCCATGAGAGAAGCCTATCCATACCTCTTTTCCTTGTAATTCAATTTTCGAGGACGAAAATTTTTCTTGTTGGGGAGAATGTAAGGACCTAGAAAATTTTATTGGAATGAAAGTGATATATTTTAAGTGAATTCTAAGTATGTTTTTATTTAAAATATAAAGGAAGGAAAGTGTAGCTTAGAAGTCTACGAGATCGCCGTTGTTGAAGGCGGAGGCGATCTCCGACTTCTTTGGTACATAATCGCCTGTCGCCTAGAGTACACATGATCGCCAATCACACTTGGTGCACATGATCGCCAATCGCCTATGGTGTACATGATCGCCGAAAGTGCACTTAGTATGTGGTCAAGATACTGGATCAACCATAGTGGGTTCCAAAAACCACGCATATCAAGGTGTGGGTTAAGCATTAGATACGCTGTGCATGCGAAACTCTATGCTTGAGCATAAGAAATCGTCCTTAGTGTTGCATGCATGGGCGCACGAGGAGTAGTGCTGATCTATTCTTGGAAATGTGAAGCTACCGACGTCACCAAGCCATGTGGAGGTGATACCTTGGACGTAACATAGTGGGATGAAAAACCTTCAGCAAGGCGTGGCGATGTGTCATAAGTCATCGCCAGGCGAGAGTCACACGGGCATCGCCAGGGCGAGAGAGACGCGGGCATCGCCAGGGCGAGAGAGACGCGAACATCGCCAGGGCGAGAGAGACGCGGGGACCGCCAGGGCGAGTGACAGACGGTCATCGCCAGGATGAGGGACACATCGGTCGTCCTCCAGGGAGAGACATCGGTCGTCCGCCAGGATGAGACATCGGTGGATAGTCATCGCGCGAGAAGTCATCGGTGGAAGGTTATCGCGCGATGTCGTGTTTCACACAGATAAGGTGGGACCCAGGCTCACAGTGAAAATGCTCTGCATGCGCAACACGTAGACAGTAAGGGTGTTTCAGAATAGTTAGCGTCAGAGAGTTGGTGTGCGCAGAAACCCACGTGGTCATACTGTTCAAGGAAGTGTGCACGCAAGCTTTCCTGCAGAGTGGGTAGTGGCAGCGGCAATTGTGGACAAGTTGGTTTAGATTCAAAAACTCACTTCTGAGAGGAAAAGAACGTTGCTGTGGTTCAAGAGTGACAGAGTGAGTTTACCTTCATCCTTCTCTTTTCTCTCCTTCGCGCTGCGATTCAGGCATCCTCAAGCGCTAGTACGACGAGCGACGACTGCCCTTGGACTCCTGGGAAGTTCTCTGCGAGTTTTCCGATCAGGACGCTAAAACAGAGTTCGGGTATCCTTAAGTTCGGTGGGTTAGAGCTCGTAGTGAGATTTTACGCAAGTCCAGGTAAGGAAAGCTAGCCTTATTTCCAACGAAAACCTTAAGTTAGATGATTTTGATGATGGGGCGACGTGGTTGCCGGTTTTCAACTGTTATTGCATAATCCCCTGTTTTTGGATGTGATCGCCGGTTTTAATGTTGTTTTCAAACTCCCCTGTTTTAGTGTCGCTTTGAACTTGTTGAGATTGAAATGAAAAATGTATATGCTATTCGAAAACCTGAACGGTGGTATGCTTGTTTTTGGTGAGTGGGGTATTTTAAGAAAAGATTCAAAGTATTCTATGATGGAATTGTTCTTTATGTGTGGTATGATGTATGGAATGTGGTGAATGTGGGATCAAGGCATAGTATTTTCAGGAAAGAAAATACCGTCTAAGATCGTGTAGAGTGTGCATTGACCGGTGATTCGTTTATTATGAGATATCCTGACTCTCCTGATATAATGGAATCATATAGATGAAGTTATTCAGGCGTTGAGAGTCGAAGGAGGTTCATATGTATGGGTGAGTTGTTTGAAAGAGAACGAGCTTGACCCGTTGTATGGATTAACCCTGTCATGCTAGGATAGTGATGATATTGAGATTCATTTATACGCTTGTGAATGTGTGTGATTTCACAGCGACCCTGTGAATGTGTGTGATTTCACAGTGGTGCAGTATGACAGGTGAGAATCTCTGAGTCTAGTCAATGCACGTGTCTTCCGGAAGTAGTGTCAAGTGTCTATGTGTGATGAGTTAGTGGAAGTCTGACGTGAGAAATGAGAAACATTGAAATTGATAGACACTTGATGGATTATGTGAATTGAACGACTCTTGAGGAAATTGTGAAATATGTGATTACTTGATGGTCATGTGAAGGGAATGAGAAAGTTGATGGTTTTTACGTGGGTGTCTTAAATTTGTTTTATCTTGATTTTAAAGTTTCATATCTAAATTCTCTTTAAAATATCTAGCTTACCCTGCGTTTTTGTTTTGTGGATGTTTTCTTAAACCTGTGATGATCGTGTATAATTTACACGGGAGCAGATGATGTTGCAGGAAGTAGAGCTCCTCAGTGAGTGGTCACCGGAAGGAGATCGCCTGTTTTCTGTTTCTATTAGGAGATCGCCTATTTTCTATTTTGCTGTATTTTGTTTAAGTTTTGGAAACTGACTGGATATGTATTAAACTCTCTGTGAGGAGAAATTTCATGATATATATATATATATATATATATATATATATATATATATGTTCACTTCGATATTATTGTTTTACCTTTATTTCATTATATAAATATGAAAAGGATTTGGCGGGATGTTACACTAATCTTTCTCTCTCGATGTGACAACCATGTTGTCCACATATGCCTGAACGTTCCGCTCGAGCATGGGGGCAAGGATCCTATCCATCAACCTTTGGTAAGTGGCTCCCACATTCTTGAGGCCAAAGGGCATGACCTTGTAGTAGTAGCTGGCAAGCTCAACCATAAAGGCAGTCTTGCTCTCATCCTTAGGGTGCATACGAATCTGATTGTACACTAAGAACGCGTTCAAGAAGCTCAACAACCGACAACCCGAGGCACTGTCCACCAAGGAGTCTATGCTTGGCAGCGAGTAAGAATCCTTGGAACAGGCCTTGTTCAAGTCAGTGAAGTTGATGTGCATTCTCCACTTTCTGTTGGCCTTATGCACCAACACGACATTTGTCAGCCACTCAAGGTATTGGATTTCCCTTATGTGACCAGCGTTGAGAAGCTTCTAAGTATCTTCTCTAATGGTCAGACACTTCTCTTCATTGAATTTTCTTCTCCTCTGAAGCACTGGCCTGACCTTCTTGTCCATAGTAAGCCTATGGCACAAAAAATCTAGGTTTATCCCGGGCATGTCGGCAGATGACCACGCAAAAGCACTTATGTGCTTCGATATCACCTCGGCTATCTGGTCCTACAACTCCTTGCCTAGCGAGATGCCGATTTTTAACATCTTCCCTCCTATCTCCCTTTCTTAAACCTCACCAGCAGGTCCAGGTCGCCCCTCGTTGGTGACTTTAGTCTCCATAATCTCAAAGGCCTTCCTTTTTGAACAACAACTGAGTATGTTCCCCTTTTGTTCTTCAAGCTACTCTTGTAGCACTTTCGTGTCACCTTCTAATCAGACCTGAGGGTAATTACTCCTCCCTCAAGAGAAGGTAACTTCATCTTCATGTGCTTTGTAAAGGCTACTACACCCAACCTGTTCAAAGAAGGTCTCCCCAAAAGCAAATTATAAGTTGAAGGTGTATTAACTACAATATACCTTACAACAATCGTTCTAGCTGAGGTGCCATCAGAAAAGGTCGTCCTTAGATCGATGTACCCCTGCACTTCCACTTGATCCCGCAAATCCAACTAAGCACCCATCATGCAGCCTCAACTAGTCGGGAGATAACCCCAAATTGTTAAACATTGACCAAAACATCATGTCAGCTAAGCTTCCCTGGTCAATGAGAACTCTGTGTACCTTCCTCCCCATAGTGACAACGAATATCACCATCGGATCATTCTCGTGAGGGACCACATCTTCCAAATCAGAGCTCGTGAAGCAGAGGTCGGACTTTGGTGGATGGTTAGGTCTCCTCGTCTCCTGGGACATCATTGCTCGTGCGTATCGATTGCGCTTAGTAGCAGTTTTCCCTCCTTCGGAAAATCCTCCCGAGATGGTGTTCAACTCTCCATGGAATGGTGTCTCATGCACTTGATCCCAAAGGGCAACATCTCCCTTTGGCTCTTCCTGATCAGCCTCAAGGTACTCCTTCAAGAATCCTTCCTTCACCAAGCTCACCAATTGGTAACCCAGAGCTATACATCACTCGACATTGTGCCCAAATCCTTTGTGGAATTTGCACCATACCTCCTTTCGCAGCCCCAAATTCCTGTTAGACTTCTGAGGAAACCTCAACTTGTCTACCACCCCTGGCATGCCCAGTAGTTCCTTGTAGGATACTCGGAACTTGGGCCAGAATGCCAACTCCTCTCTGGCCTTGGTCTTGGGCTCTTTCCTCCTGTATATGGTGCATGCCTTGAATTCGTTTTCTTCCCGATTGAGGCCTCGTTCATCCTCAAAGGTCGAGTTCGATTGTTCTCCTTAGGCTTAGCCTGTCTCGAATACGAGCTGCCATTCTTTGTGGCCACGACCTCCTCCGCATTGATGTGGGTGACCGCCCATCGTGGTATCTCAGAAAATGTCTCCGCTGGATTTCTGATCAGTGAATTGCTGAACGGTCCTGTCGTGATCCCTTGTTCGAAGGTGGTGACCATCACATCTTCATCATGAGTCTAGAGCCTTACTGTGAATGCCCAAAATATATTCAAGTACTCTTTCAATGATTCCCCCTCTCTTTGTCGCATATTAAAGAGGTCATATAGTGCTGGAGGTTTGACCTGGTTGGTAGAGAACTGTTCTCTAAATAGCCTGGCGAACTGCTTAAAAAAAGTGATGTGGCCATCGGGGAGCCCATTGAACCATTGTAAGGTTGTACCTGTGAATGTGCTCATGAACATCTTGCACTAAATAACCTCCGATCCTCCAGAAACAATCATCTGGGCATTGAATGTTGTGAGATGATTTTCAAGGTCCTCCACCCGTGTAAAAACTATCTTGGGCGTGATGTAGTGCGTTGGCATCAGCTCTTCCATGATAGCTTGCAAAAAAGGCTTAGGACAATTTCTCAAGGGCAGATTTGAACCTCACTCCCTTGTAGAATGTCGATCACGCTGCTGTATATCCCTGTGCAAGTCTTAGTTGGTCTTGCGCAACTCCTCCATCCGATCTTGCATAAGTAATTACATGATGCGAGTTGATTTTATGATTGTTCATTTTTATGGTGACACTTTACTTAGGATTGGATTTTATGAGACAAGTATGGTGAGAACCTAAGAAAAATCCCCACTGGACATTAACTTAACCAAGTGGTTAAGTAGATGTGAAGGTTCATTTCACAAAGGCAAAAGGAAAAGACATGGATTAAGGTGATTATGATGCAAAACCGAAACTTAGAATTTAGAAAGGAGAAAATGAATGTATCAATGGTGTACAAGCCATTCCAGATGATGCTTCCAACTCACAAAGGAGTCTCCAAAACCGAGAACAAGATTAAAGAACAAAAGAAACTAAAGACATAAAATTGGAATAGAACAATGGAAGAGATGATGAAAGAAAGAACTTATGGAGGTGGAGCAATGGTGAATCACGTCACTTGATAGGATGGAACCACCAAGATAAGTGAAGGGAGGTTGCCACTTGAGAGCATCATCACTCACAAGATAAGACCAATTTTGGAGGACCTCACTCACTCACAATTCACACAAGAATTTGTGTATAGTAACTTTACTCTAATTTTCAACTTGTCAATACATGAGGTAGGTCTCCCTATTTATAGATTTAGGAGCCTTGGAAAGTAAGCTTAAAGGGTAGAATGGGAAAAGGAAAAAAGTGGGCAGCCGTAGGGTTTGACTAAGTCAATCCCGTATTCTAGGTTTATCCTTCTAAAAACTAGGTCAAAATGCTTTCAAAAGGGCCAAGAACATCCTAAAATGCTAACTACACCCCCTATTATACTAAAGGCACCTTATTCTAGCCTATATTTGCTATTTGGACCCCCAAAGTGAGCCCAAATTATTTACAACATTTTCTAATCATTAAGAAGACCAGTAGGAAGAACTTTTGGTGCTCTGGTCTTTATCCCATTCTCCATTTGGTGAGGTCTCTACTTTGAGGTGACTTCTCTTTATATTCTTTAGCATCCTTAGTCATCACTTTGTGGTCTTGGTTTGCATCACAGTTACTCAGCCCGGGCTTCTGCTTGTAGCCTCTCTTGCTCGGCTTTAGCTTCTTGCTGGATCTGCTCTTGCTCTTGCCTGTAATGCTCATTGGCTTGCTGGAGAGTCCTCATGGTCTCCATGAGTTGATGTAACATGGGAGCCTCGCATCCTTCATATCCCAGAGGTCCCTGGCTTGTGTTTCTCATCTCATTAGAAAACTCGAACACGAATGTGGATGGGATCAGTTTTATCGGACCCCACGGTGGGCACTAAATGTTCTCGCCGGTTGACTCTTTCGCCGAATGACTTAGGTGGAAAGCTCCTCTTCTAACTTGTCTCTTCTGGATACAAATATGCATCTCCTTATTACACTGGAATGTGGTTCCGTTGGGACAGAGGGCGCTCTACCTGTTGATCACAATCTGACGATCAAATCAGTGAGAGCTTATGAAAAAGTAATCAGTTTCAGTCTAGTATTCAGAAATAACGTACCTTTACTTGGGGTCTCAAGCCTCTTTTATAACTATTAGTGTAACAGTTTTCATTCACGAGAATATAATCTCAACTGAAAACATAACTAAAAATATTTAATCTTTTATCTTAACAGAAAAACCACCTGTCACGGGCACTAGTTATCTTCAAGTGCTAACCACAGACTACCATTTTATTTTACATGTGCACTCCTATCTTTTAGGATATTCTTCTTTTATTCTCAACGACTTAACAGGTATCATGTAACCAACATGCAACATATTCAATAATTAACAAACTTATGTATATATTCACTTACGTAACAACCACAAATATGTATACACTTATATATATTAATGCATGACAAAACTTTATTACTTTAATTATTTTTCATTGGGCTTACCAATAAAATTGGCCAAACTCACAACCCACACTTTGAACCCAATAACCGAACTGACCATCTAGAAGCCCAAACTGATATCCGAACACTCGAACACTCCTGTCCGATACAATTATGATTATTATTATTATTAAGATTTTTATTATAATTAATATTATTATTTTTAATAATAATATTATGATTATGAATATTATTATTATTAGTAATATTAATATTAATATTACTAATAATAATAATATATTAATGATAATATTAATGATATAATAATGATAATAATTATTTACGAGAATTTACGTACATAATTTGTGAGTAATGTTATTTATGAAATAATTTATATGTAATGATTATACACGTTATCCATTGTCATAATCCATGTGTAATAATTAGACACAGTATCCACAGTTATAATTCCTATGTAATAATTATGAGTACTATTATTCTTATAATTCATATCTAATAATTAGGTAGATTATTATTATTATTTACTTTTATTAATTTTATTATTATTTTTATTAATAATTTTAATATTAATAAAAATAATAATACTATTAATAATCATAACTACAAATATAATTATTATTATTCTATTGTAATAATTGGTATATAATATTAAATTTATTTATGAATATCAATCGCGAGTAATTTAATTCTAAATTTACTAACAAATAAAGATCTGTAAATAATATTTATATATACTGCTAAATTTATATATATATATATATATATATATATATATATATATATATATATTTAAAATTTCTTCTACGATAATCATGGCCTTGGAGCAGCAGAGAAAGGTGCCCTTGGAGCAGTGTCCAGCGTCGTTAATGAAATTGCTTAAATCCATTCATTTTATATAATAAGCAACCATTCACTTGTTTATTTCTGTTTTGACAATTTATCTTTACATTTCCATTATAACTTCACACTCACTTTTTATCTTACTTCCACTTTAATAATAAAATATTATATTTAATAAATAAAATTAAATAAAAACACAACTTTTTGTATATTATTAGTGATATCGTATATTCCTAACCATTTCAAACACTTAATCGACTGTTATGTAATTAACTTTCTGCATATCTGTTTAATCGTAAGTTATTTATTATACTACCATCTCTCTTATCTTCTCTCCTTGTTCCTCTAGGTATCATATTACATGTTCAGTCATAATTATTTCCCTTTACATGTAGATTCAATTATTGTATGAACTTCATCAATCACATTATGAATGAATTCTGTCCAAATCTTTCAGAATCTAAGTATCTCCTTTATTCAACATACACGGCGTTAAATGTTAAAATCATCATGTCTTACTCCTTCGTACGTACCTTTAGGTCACAAATCCCATGAGGAAGTTGATGATTCAGAAGCAAACACGTAAAGTTTAACTTATGTTGCATTGTTGTAAATGGTGGAGTGGTGCAAGGTACACGTAAGTTACTTAAAGCTATGAGACATGACGTGACGTTGAAGAAAAAGGAATATGAAAAGTTGATTCAAATGTGTTTCAATATTTGAGGTTAGGCCCCCATGGCTAAACACTCAGTTCAGTACTGCTCTATCATTCTGATGTCCCATGTGTGTGCATGTGTTCACTTCATCATTCACAAGTTTTAACTCTGTCAATCACTCACGTCATTGTGGGGTGTTCTTCATACAACTTTTCTACTCCTTCAAACATCAGAGTACGGTTACAATTAAATTTCCCAATGAATCATGTTTTTCACTGGTTGGGTTTTCTACTGGTTTAACCATTTTGTTTCTCTTTTCTACTTTACATTTAAAAAGAACTATTTATCATTGTAAATCTCAAACTGTCATTAACTTTTTATTCCTAAATATCATATCATCACATTCATGTTATTAGGTCGCTATTTATATTAAAGTAAAATATGATTTAATTATTAAAATATTTTTCATCATCATGGGGAGAGTATTTTAATTCTCAAACTTTTAGAAAACTTTCATGAAAACTTACCTTGTTTTCTTCACAAGTTGAATTCTTGTTGTAGGTCAAATTCGCCTAATTAGATTGATTTTGTGAAATTAATTTAGACATAAATTTTATTTTTTAAGATGGCATCAATATTTAGCAAGATTAGTTGGGTGTCATCTACTATCTAATCCTCCTCCATTTCCACGCTAAATATTCTTTATAGGTAAAGACATGTTAGAGATTTCACAAAACTAAAATTTTACCCTCTTTACGTACATAACTAATATTTTTTAAGACTTTAGAGATTGCAATACTTGCCCTCTTTATGTACATAACTATGAATATAGGTTAACCATATGTTTCCCCTTTATTTATTTATTTATATATATATATATATATATATATTGGAGACACCGATATTAAGCATAACAGATTATGTAGAGGAAGAAATCAATTCTGCAGCATTGAGGGATTTTTAAGCATGAATAGAGGTCTCCTTGAGAAGAGATTTGGGATCACAAATGTAAGGGATGTGGTGCTGCAAAGGAATGGTTCTATTTTTTGCTACTGTTGGAATTTATGCAGAATTTTACTGCAGAATATGCCATATCAAGCACTAAATGATGTGTCAAAAAGCTGATAAATTTTGCTAATGATGAATATTATGCAGAATTTTGCTGCATAATTGATGTACCAAAAAGCTGAGACCTATGTTGCTATGTTTTGGTTTGTAGTTAGGTGAGTGATTTTTTTTGCATTTGTATATGATTTGTATAAGGGATCAAACACCTGAAATATTCCGTTTTAATTTATTAAATTTTTGCTGATAATATATATATATATATATATATATATATATATAAATTTTATCTTATTAAATTGATGTTATGAAATTAATTTAAATTTAAATTTCTTCGTTTGAACTAATATGAAACTATGCATTAAGCTCTTTTCAATTTTTACTATAGTACATGATGTTACTCTTAAAAAGCATAAGATCTAAGTACTTCCCCAAGGTCAAGGTGGTGTTTCACAAAATTACAATATTAAGTCACATAAGCTCATAAATCACTATCAGTCGAACCAAAAAGTGGTAAGAAAGACACAATTGTGTGTACAAGTCCTTTCACATATTGGACATTTATGCTAATAAAGGAGACGTAGGCACAATTTGACAACAAAGAGATGTGGACTTAAGACTTTCATTTGGAATTGTTTCTTCTTCGAATAAAGTTTTGTGTAATTGGGTTGCATTATTTATTCTTTAAGTTTCAATGAAGATCCTGCAATTTAAGAGAAAAATATCAAAATTTAAGGAAGAAATGAGAAGAGGAAAGGAAATAGATAAAAGGGAGAAAAATATAATATCAATAATCGCAGGATTGTAAGAAAATAAAATGTAAACCAATATTTTGTATTGTTTTTTATGGGAAAAAATGCACACGCGGAAGCAACACGCATAATCACGAATCAATGCAAGAAAATAAACGATACAGGATTTAACGTGGTTCGGTCGCCAACTGCAACCTACATCCACACGAACAACTATTAGGTTTTCATTCTTTCCTGTTGCACACCAATTACAAGTACAATGATCTCTTTAAATAGAGATAAATAGAGATAATAAAGGGGACACAATGATTAAGCCTAATCACTAAAATATAGTGTCTACTCAGCCCAACCCAATTGATCCTGACTTCATACCCAACAATCTCCCACTTGAAGTCACGGAACAATGTTCACCTACGCTTCAACTGTGTAGGTGTACTTCTGTAATCTATCACCAGAACTCAATGTTCCACCACTAGTTGCCACCAGCCTTCTTAATCATTTTGAAGGCCACATCAGTCATGACTGAAACTGCCACTGACCCATTCTCTGTTCCTACCGGCTCTCACTTGCGAGAACTGCCAGATCCTGGAACAACCTGAGAACAAACACTCTCCATACTCAACAAGAAATTTTCTAAAGGTGTTTCAACAGCTGGAATACTGGTTCTCCTAACCCACTGTCTTCTAGGGGCCTTAGCTGAAACACAACCCGTGCTCCCACTGCTATAAGTACCTTTGACTGGTCTACCTGAACCTTTCCATGCTCGTTCATCCTGAATCTAACCTGTGGCTCTGGGTTTCTCTCTTGTAAAGACAACCCTCTTCTGCTCACGAGATTCTATGAACCAGACTTTGTTTATCTTTTGGGCATTGATTCCTAAAATGCCCACCTCCTCGCAGTTCCAACATGTTACACTTGAGCCATCCCGAGTCTTTGATTGACTCCTTCTTTTGTTCTTGCTCCCACTATCTCTGATATCTTTCTTACCTCTAATGACATATAGCGATTGACTAGATAATTCCCCAGAACTCCTTCTTCGAACATCCTCGCCAAGAATGAGATCACGAATCTTCTCAAAAGTGAATCATCGGGTCCCGCTGAACTGGTAACTGCTGTAACCGTTCCGAACCAACTGTCAGGCAAAAACAATAACAATAGTAAAGCTTGAACTTCATCATCGAACTTAATGCCCACTGATATAAGTTTGGCTAAGATCGAATTCATTTTATTGATGTGCTCAGTAACTGAACTGTCATACTTTGTGCCGTAGCGAAAAACAGCCACACCCCGCGCCTAGCACCGCACCGTCACTGCTGCACTAGCAGAAAAATGCACGCGCCACCCTGCGTCTTCCGTCACTGCCATCGCACTGCACCTCCGTGCCGTCTCGCTCACCGCAAGCACCTGCACCTATTCACCGTGAAAATGCAACCCGCCGCCGCCCCTGTGAAACCCTAACTTTGGGATGCCGCTGCCGTCCCTGCAAAACCCTAGCTTTGGGACGCCACTGCAACCCCTGCAAAACCCTAGCTTTGGGACACCGCTGCAGCCCCTACAAAATCCTAGCTTTGGGACGCCACTACAGCCCCTACAAAACCCTAGCTTTGGGACACCACTGCAGCCCCTGCAAAAAACCCTAGTTTTGGGATGCTGCTACCGCCTCTGCGAAACCCTAGCTTTGGAACGCTACTGTTGCCTCTGCGAAACCCTAGCTTTGGGACGCTGCTGCTGCCTTTGCGAAACTCTAGCCACAATTTTCACATCTCGTCGATTAATTTCTGCTGATCGGATCTCTAGTGTGTAAACGAACCAAGCTCTGATACCACTTGATGGGAAAAAATGCACACGCAGAAGCAACACACATAATCACGAATCAATGCAGGAAAATAAACGACATAGGATTTAACGTGGTTCGGTCGCCAACTGCAACCTACATCCACACGGGCAACTATTAGGTTTTCATTCTTTCCTATTGCACACCAATTACAAGTACAATGATCTCTTTAAATTCAGATAAATAGAGATAATAAAGGGGACACAATGATTAAGCCCAATCACTAAAACATAGTGTCTACTCAGCCCAATCCAATTGATCTGACTTCATACCCAACAGTTTTGAATAGTTAATATTTTGTAAATTTGTGCACATAATTCGAACCAAACCATTCCAAACCAATTGATTTGGTTAGGATAGAATGGATTTAATATTACGCAAATATTTAAAATTTTACTTCTAAAAAAAGGAATGAAAGCACGTTATTTTCATTGAATACTGAAACAATATATCTTATTGTAATTATTTTACATAAATGAAATAATAGAAACATATAAAATTCTCATTATTTTATGCTAAAACTCAAGGCATAGTAATTCATAATAGAAAATTAAAATGATTGATTTGGTTTATGTTTATAGCTAGGATTACTAAGTCATAAATATATACTCGACCATTATTTTATTGAACTAATTGACTCGATTTAAGGAAGTTATATTGTCACAGTTGTGAGAAAAGGACTGAAATAGTTTTTCTGAGACGTGTAACATTGTACTTAATAATTTATTTGTGAAGTATTACGTAGGGTAGGGATAAGGATGACATTGTGAGTCGTTAAGAAAAAAATGCAGGGTGAAATTGCCTATTTTAATGCATTTTAATGCATTGGTTTGTTCTACCTAATTCGAAGTTTACGTGGACTAAGTGAGGAACATGAATAGGTTGACCTGTATATCTTAAAAATATAGAAATTTCATTCTACATTTCTATAATTTTTTTTTTTTCTGAAGTTTATATTTTTAAAATTTTTAAAATTATCCATTCCAAATTCAATAATTCGAAATATAAATTTGTATTTTGGATTGTGTAATCTAAAATATTATACAATTTAAAACATAAATTTTAACTTTTGGATTCTATAACCTGGGAAGTCTTTGAATTCCATATTCTATAATTAAAGAAAAAAGTTCAATGAAAAATGTCAAAGGACAATTTGAGTATTTTGTTGAAGTATGGGGTGCAAGAAGAAAGGTATGGAGGTGAATGAAGAAACTCCCCACAATCATTAATTCATAACGCATTCACGAAATTTGATAATGATTTTTTAATATTTAAGAGTGTTTTTTTGTCTTTCTAAAATGCATATTGTTTAGGTTTCAATACTCATTCAATGTAGTGGTCATACCTTAGTTTTTTTTCTGTAATAAAATTTAAATATAATATTATATTATATTATATTATATTATTATTTTCAAATTAAAATAGTAATAATGTGTCTATATATATTACCTTAGAAAAGAGTATATATTTAATAAAATATTTTATTAGTCAATTTATTAGTACAATTAAAATTCAAATTACATTGAAAATCATAACTTCATATAATAATATTTTTTACTCATATCTTATTACGCGTACATATCTTACGCGTATGTCATAAGAATAATAATGTGATACAATTTATTTAATATCTAAATAAAAAAAAATTAATTTAATAAACAAAAAATAAATTTATTCAAAATTTATATTTAAATTTTTTTTCATTAATTTAAAACCAAACTATACAGATGGACCCGTAAGATGGTGGGTCAATCCTTATGCGGAGTAAGCCAGTAAAATCAACCCGCATTTCTTACATAGGGTGGGCCAAATATGGGACGGACCAGTGCACATTACCATCCCTACTATTATATAAGACCCCCAATGTATATTTCTCGAGTGGTACCGAGGATCATAAAATTAGCAAGTAAACTCACAATAGCAAAAAATCTAGGATAAGATAAGATAGTAAAAGAGAGGAGAGTGAACGAATGTGTATTTTGGAAGAGAGGAGAGACATTTGTAGAAAATAAAATAGAAGGATTAAAAAGAGATATAAAATTTTAATTCATACTACTATTTCAACTTTTAATTATTTATTTAGCATTGAGAAATATGAATGTTGCAGCTAGAGTAACAAGATGGTAAAAAGACTTTAAAAAATAAAATAAATAAAAGAGTCACCACCATAATTTATCAAAGAAAACTATAAAAAATCCTTTAAAAGAAATGGTCTACTAAATTAGATTTAGTGTTCAATAGTCAATTATGTGTAGGATGTCCATCCTAAAATAATTTCTTTTATTAAATGTGCAAACGAATGTAGTTTTTTAAAATGTTTGTTTTCCTAAAAAAAACAAAAAAAAAAAATTTTGAAATATTTTATTTGGATCCTAGAAGGATTGATGTTAGTCCTACATTTCATTTACAATAGAAAATAGGAATCACATACTTCTAAATGATAAAGTTATTTTTTTGAGTATGTTTGGGCCTGTTGACATAATTTTTCATTTTTTATTTTTTTTAAATTTTACATTTTTATAATTCACGCTGTTTATAATATAAGATAATGCCAGTGACAACTTAATATGTTTACAAATCATATAATAAACGAAGATAATATAATTTATTAATGGATACCACATATTATTGTACAAATTTATTTAGAAGAAAAAATATTTTTAATTTTTATAAAAAAGTTGTTGAGTAAAAGATGATACCTATGAATACTTAAATAGTTTTTTTTTTTTTTTTCAAAGACATATATTTATTTATTTTTAAAATATTAAATATGAGATGAAATTAGCGGTCATACAAGTATCTAACATTTATTTGTGAAAATTGTAATCCGAAAAGTTAATTAATTATATATAAACGTGATTAATAAAAAGAAAAATGATTATGGAGATGATGGGCTAAAAATAGATGATCCTACATTAAAAAGCTGATGGCAAAAGGAATGTTGGGCCAAAACGAATGCTGGTGGTGAAAATATGAAAAAAAATGCATAGCATTATGAAATTACTGGACCTAAACGGATTTCCCAAACTCTCTAAAAAAACACAAGGTTGATTCTCCCTACACCATATCAATTCAAATTCCCATCCAACACATTGATTTGAAATGTTCATTTTATCCTTAATGATTTAAAAAATTTTACCTTCTAAATATTCATGTCCGTAAGTCAAATCACAAAGTTCCAAATATGTAAGTCTGAAACTAATATGTCACTTATGGATTTTCCCATCCAAAAGCTTACTTGGATAACATAAATAGCTTTCTGGATGTCAAGATTCATTAGCAAACATAAATGAGTTCTAAATTTCAATTCTCAACACCCATTTACAGCACACCATTTTGGATATAAAAATCCAGAACTCATAACCCATTTATAGATATAGTCATCCGGAAGATTAAATGAAGTACGAAAATAACTTTTTGGACATCAAAATCTAGAATATAAAACAACCACTTTCAAATTTCTGCATCCGTAAACAAAAATGAAGTCAAGAACAAGCTTCTAAATTTTATGTTAGATGGATGTCTTAAATGATATGATATCAGGAAGAAATTTCCAAAACACAACCTGCTGGGAGGTGTGTATATAAAAGCGCCTAACGAACAGGGCTGACGCATAAGCCTAGATTTTTATTCAAAATAACAGGTGGTAGAACAAAAACAGGCAAATTCTTAATTATTTTGAACCTGCACCCTATAGACTTTTAAATTTTCAAAAATTTCTTTTATTCCAGAAATAAAAATTCAGAACTAAAAAAAATTCATTTTGGGAAATCAAGTCCAAAACATATTATTTTGTTTCGGAAATGAAATTTGAGAATAGAATTCAAAAATTAAGATCTCATTCTATTCTAAAAAAACAATTCTGAAATAAAAAAAAACATGTTAAAAAAAAATATGAAATATATTCTAGAAAATGAATTTCAGAATTCATATTTCGAAAATTCAAATCCAAAAAAATATTCAAGGAAGTTACATAATATATTTTTATCCACACTCCTTTTATTCAAGGAATTTTTGTCATTTTACATGAAATATCGGATACGGATTCAAGTTTTCAAATTTGATTGGTTGCAGAAGTTAATTGCCACGAAAAAAAAGTCTCCCTGATAAATTTTGTTTGAAGAGTGAACAATAATGAGTAAAAAAAAGGGCCCACATGCATAAAACTTGAAACGTAAGAGAGAGAAAAGAAACAGAAATCATTATAAACCCTATTCACATAACCTATGCAAATCAAATATATTCCACAAAAGAAAAACGTACACTTCTTTCTTGAAGTACAATTCTGCCTTCATCGATTACCAATAAATTCCAGCCACCACAGATAAAGTGCCTCGTCACCAAATAACAAAAATAACCACCTCACAACACACAAAATAATGCATCCAAACGTTAATCAACAAAACAAAACAAACGTTTCATATAAAAAGGCAAACTCAAACACGTTGCATACAAAAAATATAAACGCAAACGATGAAATCTTTCATGAATTTACCCAGCCAGGACAGAACCTGAGAGTAACAGAAGAGCCCCAGATGCAGGTGCAGTAAAAAAATGAATATGAGAGCAATGAACAAGAGAAACAACTGCACCCATATGCATACGTACAGAAAAACAAGAGTAGAAACTGCAGACCGGTTTAATGCCTTCTCCATGTTACATAATGCCTGTGAGTAATCACGCGAGAGAGGTGTGTGATTTTAGGCAAAGAGAGATTCAGCCAATACATCCATGACCGAAAACGCAAGTGCAACATCCCTCGTCTACACTCAAAACGTTGGTGCCACCTCCATAACAGCAGAGTGCAGTGAATACAACAAAAAACACAAAACGTTGGTCAACTACACCATCAAAAACGAATTGAAACGTTCTTATGCTCTCTTTCTCTTTTTCAGTTTTTTTTCCTCTTCTGTACTCCCTTTTGCGCTTTTTTCCGTTGCAGCTAGGTGGTGGTGGCTCTGGAGGTGTTGGTGTTGGAGACGGTGGAGCTAGGAGAGGTGGATTTTTTTATGGATAGAGTAAGCTGAGCTGAGGGATACGTACAGGATGAAGATGAGAGACCAAGGAAAGAAAATGGTTCTCTTATGGAAAGTGAGAGCTTCATGGGGGCCGCTTGAGTGGCAGGAGTTAGAGGGTGGAGAAAATCTATGTGTGAGTGTAAAATGAGTGAGTGAGTTTGTGTGGGAGGAGAGGGCCCTCAGATAAAAAAAAAGCATGTTTTGTGTGTGAAGTGCGTGAGAGTGAGTGAGTAAACAAAAGAGTGAGTGTGTGAAAAAAAATGTGAGTAGAGTGAAAAAAATGTGAGTGTGTGAAAAAAAATGTGAGTAGAGTGAAAAAAAATGTGAGTAGAGTGAAAAAAAATGTGAGTAGAGACAATGCAGAAAGTAATTCAATTGAGATCATGGTTGACACCAAAATTATGTTACTATTAATTGGTTGAAATGTATTTAAATAGAAGTTGTGAGTGACTTTGTTTAAGATTTTATATTATGGCTAATTAAAATAGTGACATCATGTTCCACTTCAACTTGTTAATTGTTTTTGTAATTATGAAAAAATAATTACTGTTTGGAATTAAAAAAAATAATATCATTGAAGGATTAAATATTAGGGATTAGGGTTTGTGGATCTGGCTGTATGACTTAGGGTTAGGTGGGATTTATGGTGTAGGGTTTATTGTTAACTGTTTAGAGTTTAGGGATAAAGAATAAGGTTGAAGGGTTTGAAACTTATAGTTTAAGTTTTTTGAAGTATATTATTTTTAAATGTATTACTTTTGAATTATATTATGCTTTGTTTTCAGTTGGAAAATAAGAATAATTTTATTATGTAAAAGAAATTACATTTAAAGAAATTTTATATTGTGCTCTGAATGTGGTTCTTCATGCTGTTGGAGTGTGTCATATTGATTGAAAAGAATGTATTAGTTTAGTTTATAATATAAAAGAATTTGTAAATGAATTTACATCATCGTCCACCTGTTCTTGTAAAGGTAATATGTACCGGTTAATATGTTTAATATATCATTGCATATACAGGATATTATCATACAAGTAACTGTTTCTGTTGAATTGAGTTCCTTCAACTACACGGTTATGGCAATTGTTGTCTAGGTTGCAAGATATTGTGGCTAATATTGATCAACTCCCCCCTCATGTTCTACTTGTATAGTTGATCTAGGTTTAAAGGATTAATTGAAATACTTTGGCAGAACTCAAACTACCGTATAACTCGATTAGTTTGATGTAGTTCAATTGTTGCAAAACATATGAGCGGAACAACTTCCTATTTCATTGGAGAAATGTCAATGGTAATCAGATGACTAAGTTCATTGTGGCGATAAAGAGTCCACAAGAACTATTAACAAATTTTTCGTTAGCATGAGTAAGTTGTATATTATGGAAAAATGTATAATAATAGTGTGAATTGTTCATGTTGAGAACTTGTTTCGATTGTAGCTGATCCAATATATTACATAACTGAGCAAATGTAGTGGCCAATGTGTTTGTCCTTTGTTGCACGAGCCAAGATTACCTTAAATGGAAATTAATTATGTTATACTTAAACACAGTACACTGATGAGGATTCGAGACACGCTCTAATCCAGCCAATCCATTTCCCACAAAAGCCTAGCCTCTCTAACATATAGTACAAGAAACCCCAATCAATAGAGTCGTATGCCTTCTCATAGTCCACCTTGAAGAAAATACAGCTGCTCTTTCTCCTTTTGATATCCTCCACAATTTCATTTGCAACTAAGACACTATCCATAATCCCCCTGTCTTCCAAGAACGCAGATTGCCTAACGTCAATGACCTTGTGTAACACTTTCTTCAATCTTATAGACAAAATCTTAGCCACAATTTTTTTTAAACACCCGACTAGAGAAATAGGCCTGAACTCGTTCAAGCTTTGGGGGTTTTCAACTTTAGGGATTAAAGATATAAAGGAGGCATTCGTCCCCCTTGGCCATCTTCCTTCTTCCTCAAAATTATGCACCACCCTTAAGATGTCTGCCTTAAGATGGCTACCACAACTCCACATTGCCTCCTTAATTTCCTCTTCAGAAAACCTTCCTACCAGCAAGATGTTATCTACTTCTGTTATCCTGTTGAACCCTGCATTATCTAGCTTGACGCTCAGATGATCGCCTCCAAAAAACCTCTCTTTGAAAAACACCTTGACCTTGTCCTTCACCACACTCGGGTTGTCGTACCATATGCCTTTGTCTCTTAACCCATTAAACCCGTTTCTTGCTCTTCTCCATTTAATGGCCGAATGGAAATACTTTGTGTTCAAATCCCCCTGCTTCAACCATCTGATGTGAGTCTTCTATTGAAAGATGGCCTCCTAACTAAGATTATTGCATCTCTGCTCTACTAGCAACCATTTCCTATCTTCCCTTCAAACCTCATCCAACTCACTTTCATCATCCTTTGCGTCCAGCTCATTGATTCTTTTCTGAATCTCCTCCCCCTGCTGAAAAACATTGCCAAAAACCTCCCTATTCCACACTTTTAAATCAACTTTCAACATCTTTAAGTTTTCTTTGAAAACAAATAAACCACCTCTATGAATTTCATAACTGAGCCATTTGTTGTGAACAAACTCCCTGAATCTACTATCTTTATGCCAAACGTCTAAACAATGAAACGGTTTTAGCCCCCAATCCATGGTAGCTGTATTTAACACTAATGCACAGTGATCCGACACTGCTTTGTCTAGCACTTAGTATTTGCTGTCTGGCCACCTATCCAACCACTCTCTCGACACTAGGAACCGGTCGATTCTGCTCTTTATCAATCCATTGGGTTTATACCACGTATATCAGTGTCTGTGCTTGTGAATGGGAGCCCTACTCAGGAGTTTAAGCCTAGGAAAGGCGTGAGGAAAGGAGATCCTCTAGCTTCGTTTCTTTTCCTCATAGTGGCAGAAGGTCTAGCTGGAGTGGTAAGGAAGGTGGTCGAAAAAGACTTATTAGAAAGTGTGGAGGTTGGAGGCAAACTCACTAAGGTTAATATGCTTCAGTTTGCGGACAACACGTTGTTCTTCAGTAAAGCGAGTGCACAAAGTGTGTTCGTTATTAAGGCTATTCTTATATGCTTTGAGTTAGCATTTGGCTTGAAGGTTAACTTCCAAAAGAGTAGTGTCGATGGGATTGGATCTAACAATCTTTTGATACAGCGTTCTGCGACGGTGTTGAATTGCGTCATGATGAAGATTCTGTTTAAATATCTGGGCATGCTTGTAGGCGGATGCCACAAAAGAAGTAAGTTTTGGGAAGAGGTGATGGAAAGAGTGTGGAGCAGGTTAGGCAGATGGAAGGGCAAGTACATTTCGATGGATGGGAGGCTTTGTCTGATTAAGTCGGTGCTATCTGCTCTTCCCCTTTTTTATATGTCTCTTTACAAAATGCCGGTTATGATGATGAAGGAAATTGTTAGAATGCAGAGGAACTTCTTGTGGGGCTGGGGTCGGAAGGCAGGAAAATAGTGTGGGCATCGTGGGATAAGGTGTGTGCGCCAAAAGGAGAGGGGGGCTTGGTATGATCGACATAAGGTGCTTCAATATCGCTTTGTTAGGAAAATGGATTTGGCGCCTAGGCTTTGAGAAGCAGGGTTTGTGGAATGAGGTGGTAGAATCCAAATATGGAGGTTGGAGGGATCTATGAAGTCAAAGAAATAGTTGTTCAGATTCTCTCTGGTGGAGGGATTTGAAGGAGGTTTGGGCTCTCGACATATGGAAAGACAACTTTGAGGCAAACGTCCTGCGGGAGGTAGGGAATGGGAGGGAGATCAGGTTTTGGGAAGATAGCTGGGCGGGAGGTGTAGCCTTAAAGGTGTTATTCCCGAGACTCTACTCCACATGTTTGAACAAGAACTCTGGTTTATGGCAGGTTAGGGAGTAGTCAGAAAGTTCGGGGTGGTCTTGGAAGATTGAGTGGAGAAGAAATTTGTTTGAATGGGAACGGAGCCAGGAATATCAGCTTATGCAAATCCTGGGGGATCAGAGGGGAAAGGCGGACAAGGAGGATACTTGGGTGTGGAAAGACAGAGAGACAACTGTGTTCACAGTCAAATCGGCATACAATATTCTCAGGGACGTCTATCAGAGGGAGGAAAGGGATATGTATCAGGGGTTCTAGAGGTTAAAGGCTCAGCCTTCCTATCATATTTTGGCTTGGAGGGTCCTGGAAGACAAAATAGCAACTAAAGCCAATCTAGTAAGGAAGGGGTTAGGACTGATCACAAATATTTGCAGCTTTTGTGGGGAGGAGGAGGAGACTACGTCCCACCTTTTCTGTACGTGTAGGGTTGCGTGGTTGGTGTGGGCCAAGTGCCATGAGTGGGTGGGGACGGCTTCAATGAGCCATAGGGATCCTAAAAATCATTTCCTAAGCTTTAGGATGAGCGAGGTAATGAAAAGTGTGAGTCAGGTCTGGGGGGTAGTGTGGATAGCAGTGGTAGGGGAAATGTGGAAACACAAGGACAGAAAGGTCTTTACAAATGGCAAAATTGATCCTACTGAAATTTTTGCTATGTCATAGGTGAAGGCATGGTCATGGGTAGTGTCCAAAGCGTGAGGTGCTTGTTTCTCATTCTCTGATTGCTGCCTTGAGCCTATGGTCTGTATGAAGACTTTTATTTTTCCTAGAAACTCCTCTTTTTGAGAAGAGTAGTCAGTCCTCTCGAGCGTAAGGTAGGTTTTGTATAAGGGTTGAGGTATCCCTGAAATACCTCACATTTATTGATTTATCTTTGCTGATAAAAAAAAAAACTTAAACACAGTAAATGGTTGAAGTTTGTAATATGTGGATAAACAAAAATTAAAATAACCTTTTAACAAGTGGGAAACCAAGGCCCTTAGCAATATCTACATTAGTAAGTGGCTCAAGATGCACATGTAATGCGGTCCCATCCCCAATATTTAAAAAGTAGCATGTATCCTCAAATGTTGCCTTGATTAAAATCAATTACGTGTTCTAGAGCACGATAAAGGCATGCTAAAACAGCTAAGCTCAACTATAATTTAACACGTTGAGGTCATTCAGTAATAACAGATACATCAGATGGATTCTATTGGCTGATGTATCATACATAAATAAACTTCCAATGAGTGTTAAAATGTATGTGTTAGGGTGTTATCACTAATGTAAAATAAAAATTTTATGACATTTTTTCCACCCATCATAATAAATAACATAGTGGGTAAATGTTGTATTAGATTAAAATAAAAAAAAATCTTTATTCCCATTAATATTATTTTGACTTGCATGAGGAAGGATACAAGTTACTAAGAACTATGCGCAACGAAGCAAATAAGAGAAAGATGGTAAGTGCCAACACTTAACTCCTTCCCCATTTTCATTCTCATCTCTTTCCAACATTAGATCTATTTCTCCATCGGTATGTCTCTTCTTTCTTTTCATTTTTCGATTCATTCTCACTTGCAAACAACTCTTGATTTTCAAATCCTCTCTCTTCTCTTTTATCATGGATATTCAAATCATTAGTTGATCCGTATTTGATTATGTTTTTGGAAGTTTCGAATTGGATGCTTAGGTCTAAGCGTTGATTCAATCTTTGAGCAATTCATCTTTGTTACCGCTCCTCATCTTGATTTGGAAAAGGTTCCCATGATTTTATTCTATCATAGCAATTGCTCAATGTTTTCGAATTGCAACCATGAAACTCGATCATAACTTTCAAATTATTTTATCTTTGGCTTAGGAAGCTGAGATTTCAAGCTTAATTGATACCGGTACATCGAGGAATTTGGAAATTGCTCAAAAGAGGGTTGCACAGTCCTTAACTTGAAGTGCATCGGTGTCTAGGTTACCTCTTCTTCCACTTTAAAATAAAAACCATTAGGGTTTTGGCAAACCACGCTCATGGCGTGCACCATCGAATTTCGCTATCATTAAGTTAATAGTTAGGTATTTTAGCCTTATATTTACCAAAAGGAGCCTAGTTGAAAATCTGTGTATCTTGTCCCTCTGGAACTCTCTTTCTTCACAACAGCGGCTGTCATCGGTCATTGAACTGCCAATAACACCTCTTTTAATGAGCATATTCTTGGTGGGTCTCACACACTCAATCACTCTCTGTTCTATCTTTTGATTATGTTTTTTGGTTTTATCTTATAATCTATATATATTTTCTTGGATCTAAGTTTGAGATGAAAGACATGGCTGAAGCAAGTGTGATTCATGGAGTTAAAATTATAAGGAAGGAAAATAGTATATAACTATCCCAAGAACAATAGACTGAGAAACTTTTTCAGAAGTTTGGTTACTATGACTTTAAGTCAATGAGCACCCCTTATGATGCTAACTCTAAATTAATGAAGAATAGAGGAGAATCTATTTCTCAAACTTAGTATGCCCAAATAATTGGGAGCTTATTGCATTTAATGAGTTTTTCTAGACAGATATTGCTTATGTAGTAAGTAGACTAAGTAAGTACACTCAATGTCTTAGTGAGGATCATTGGGATGCGCTTGCGAGACTCATGAAATACTTAAGAGGTACAATGAATTATGCCATTGAATATAGTGGATTTTCTGCCCTATTAGAAGGGTACGATGATGCTAACTGGATCTCTAATTCAGATGAGACAAAATCCACTAATGGTTATGTGTTTAAACTTTGGGTTGGTGCAGTTACATGGAGATAAGCCAGACAAACAATTATTGCAAGATCAATAATGGAATATGAGTTTGTTGCTCTCGAAATGGCTGGTAGTGAAGCTAAGTGGTTGAAAACTTCTTAGTAAACATTTTGTTAGGAATGAAACCAACCCTATCTATATCAATGCATTCTGATTGCCAATCGAAAATAGCTATAGCAAAAAATAAAACTCACTATGGAAAGAACAAGCATATACAATTATGACTTAATTTGGTAAAGAAACTACTAAAGAGTGGAATGATTTTTGTTGACTATGTCAAGTCATAACAGAATTTGGTAGATCCTCTAACAAAACCCCTAGGGAGAAAACTAATTTTAGAAACATTAAGGGGAAAGGGACTTAAGCCCCTTGCAAACATACAAGTGATGGAAACCCAACCTTTGTGATTAGAGATCCCATGAATAAGGTTCATATGGGTAAAAACAAGTCACTTGTTAGTTCTGCTAGCATTAAAATTGATTTTAAATCAATTTTTTTCATTCCTATGGTGTGTGAAAGTGCTAGATACTGCATTATCGAGAGGTTAAACTTTGTGGTTAAAATTCTACGAGGTATATGATGTAAAACTAGCTTGTTTTGGCTTCCTTTTTTGTTGTAGTTTTGTATGTTGCGGAAGAATGGACTTCAAAATGACATCAATGGCTTAATTGAAGTGTGGAAAAGATAAATGAAGAGGGGAAGTAGAGGCTTAGAAGAGGTGTGACCAACTTCTAAGAAGATTCAAGCAAAACACTAATAGAAGTGCAAACTTGAGAGTGAGAATTTGAAGACAAATGAGCTAGCAACTTGGGCAACATTTCATTATCAATTCAAATCTAATTTACATGGAGGCTAGCACTTGTATTTATAGTGCTATGGGCAGCCAAGGTGCAAAATTTAACCCTAAAAACTCTCCACTCATAAAAAGGACAAGAGTCTCTCTCTAATTGGAGCAAATCCTCTCAAATTAGAGGTTGAAAAGTGTCCTCCTCTAATTGGAGAGAATCCTCTCCATTCCTATGAAGACAAATGTCCTTTTGGCATTGGTGGGAATCCTCTCCATTAAGGAGATGACATGTGGACCTTCATGCCTTCCTTGCCACTCCATGCTTTCTATTTGCACTCTAGTAATTTATTTGTGCATCCTAGATGGTCTAGAGTTGCATTGGGTCCAAGGAGGCTCAATTGTAACTCTAACTAAACTCTTTATTTTTCTATTTACACCTTACTCTAATTGGCCCTTGAAAATTGCCCAAAACATGGCCCAAATACAAGTCCAAAATAAAGTCTATACTACTTTGTATAATATTTATAAAACTAGATAAAAATGGAAGAGCAGACAACATTAATTCTCCCTGAGATGAGAGTCTTCTAAAATCCATTTTCTGCTTCCAATCTTCTTAGCCAAATATTTCGAGGTTGGATGGTTTTCATCATTCCCTCCCTCTTGAAAAAGATCTGTCCTCAAATCTGAATGATGCTCAATGACAACAACCTCTGTTTATTTGTTATTGTCCTCCTCGATCAAATGTCATTCTACAATAGACATCAAAAAAATATGAGATAATTTTCTTTATTAAAAGAAAAATAAAAGAACAGAAAATAGAACATAAATAAGACCTTTTATAAAAATTTTGAAAGTGAAACATAAGGCCTTTTTCAAAAATATTTTTGTTCAGTGTGTGTTCTTTATTGCCCAAGCTAGGCAACAACCTCACAAAGTGTTGTTTTTGAAATTTTTATGAAGAAGAATGGACATTATATAATTGAAAAGAAGATTTCAAAGCGTTGAAAATGAAGCTTTGATGCCTCCAAATCCGTAAAGAGAGCTTGAAGACTGTGTTGGTGTGTTTGGGGTTTAATTCTAGGTAGTTTAGAATTTGTTAGATTCATTCTTAATCCAAAGCAAAGCTGAATCAATCTAGTCTTAGAAATGAAAAGTGTTTTTTAAAGCTAAGTGAAAAACAATCGATAGATTTCATGGTTTAGTTGGTTGTTTTCCACCCAGCTTGTTTGGAGGGTTTTCAAACTATTTTTGACTTGGTTGACCAACTGTCAAAACCAATTCAACCGGTTGAATTGACATTTCAACCAGTTAATTTTTTAATTTCTTAACAACTTTTCAAAAACTTGTTAAATCTGTTTTCAGTTGATTTGAAACTATTTTGGCTCATGTTTAACTGCCTAAAACGGCTAGTTTGAAGAGCTATAAAACTGGGTTACCCTCCATATTAGAAAATACAGAAAAAGAGAGATTAAGAAACAGTTTTTGTAGAGGATTTGATTCAAAGCTTTGCTAGATTGCCTAAGGCTGTGCAATTGGTTCAAGAAGTGAATTAGGAGCTCTGTGATTTCCTGTACACTAGGTGTAATCTGTTCCTTTTGTTCTTGTATTTCTTTTTAATTTGAATACTTGTAAAATAGTAAATCTGCAAGTCAGAGGGCTATTCTGACTGTGTGTGTGGATAGGAAAAGAGGGTGTGTGTTCTTGTGCGGTCAAGATCAGCTCTTTGTGGTGTTTGTGTGTTGTAATCTGTGGTTGATTACCTAGTGAAATACCCAGTGATTTTTTCGGGGACTGGATGTAGCTCTGGTAAGGAGTGAACCAGTATAAATTGATTGTGCAATCTTTTCTCTCTCTCTCTCGCTCATTACAAACTGTTTGATGTGGTTTTTTTCTCTGCTGCTATAAACAACTGGTTAAAACAAAATTTCAACTGATTGTTTTTCTGCAAACAGTTTTAACAACTTTGTGTTCTTGGCTTCCCTGATTGGTCTTTATGTAATTCTTCAGAAATCTTCATTCTTAGCCAATATTTGCGAAAATCTTTCAGTTAACAATTCACTCCCCTTTTTGTTAAGGCCATTAATTCTAACAATTGGCATCAAGAGCCAGGTTCTTGAAATTTTCTCAAGTTTTATTTTTCAGATCTGTTGTAATGGCTGACAAGTTGCCTTTTGGGGAAGGTGCTTCAATAAATAGACCACCCTTATTTTGTGGTGTTAATTACTAGTTTTGGAAAGTGAGAATGAAGATCTTTATTGAATCTACAGATAGGGGAATATGGGATGCTATAGAAAATGGTCCATACATTCCCAAAACTAAAAAGGATGATGTTGTTGTTGAAAGCCTTGGTCTGAATGGACTGAGCAAGAAAGCAAGGAAGCTAAATATGATTGGATTGCTAAGAACATTATAACTTCTACCTTAAGTTGTGATGAATTTTCAGGGTTTCACGATGCAAATCTTCAAAGAAAATGTGGGATATTCTTGAGGTCACACATGAGGGAACCAATGATGTGAAGAGGGCAAGAAAGCATGCTCTCATCCAAGAATACAAATTGTTCGGATGTGCAGAAAAGGTTTTCTCACATTGTGAATCACCTCATAAGCTTTGGAAAGAGCTTTGAAGAAGAGAAGCTGAACATCAAGATTTTGAAGTGTCTTGACAAATCTTGGCAGCCAGAGGTTATTGCCATTTCTGAATCAACGGATCTAACATCCATGACAACGGCCTCCTTGTTTGGTAAGCTAAGGGAGCATGAACTTGAAATGAATCGATTGTTTGTCCAAGGGAGTGAGGATAAACACAACAAAGGAATAACCCTGAAAACAGTTGGCCAAAGAAGATATCAAGATTCCAGTGAAAGTGAAGAAGACACACTAAGTCTGCTGTAAAAAAGATTCAACAAATTCTTGAAGAAGAACAACAAAGGCCAATCTTCCAAAAGGTATAACTCCAAGAAACGAAATGATTTCAATTCTAATAAATATACCTGTTTTGGATATGGTGAGCAGGGTCATATCAAGGTTGAATGTCCAAATGGAGAGGCCAAGGAGAAATCTGAATTAAAGAGAGGAGAAAGAAGAGGCAAGACAAAGAAAGCCTACATAGCATGAGAGGACAATGAAGTGACTTCCTTCAGCTCATCCTCTTAAGATGCAGAGGCTAATCTGTGCCTAAAAACCTCCATCTCAAGTAGTGTAAGTTCAAATTCTTCATCCAAAAGTGATAACTACTATCAACTCCTTGTATCATTTAAAGAAACACATGAAGAACCTAATAGATTGGCTCTCTTGAATAACCGGTTGAAAGGGTTGAATAATTGGCTTGAAAACAAAGTTAAAACACTAGAAGAAGAGTTGGAAAAGTCTAAAATTGATTTTGAAAATCTAGATTTGATTTACAAGAACTCTTCTTGCATGTGTGACTCAAGTGTTTGCGAAAAATGTGAATCTCTTGAAAAGAAGGTTCACTACCTTGTGAAAACTGTGGATAGGCTTTCAAAAGGAAAATCCAACTTTGAGAGTGTTCTTGCATCTCAAAATTGTGTTTTTGGAAAATGTAGTTCAGGATTTAATCCATAGAGTAAAAAGAATGGGATTACAAAACCTTTTTTAACTGTGTTAGAAAATCAACCGATTAAAAAATCGAAACAACCGGTTGTTACATGCCTTTATTGCATGAAGAGAGGTCATTCTGTCAGGTTCTACAAAATTCGTAAAATTCTTGTTCTAAAGGTATCTTGAAATGGATTCCAAGAAATATTAATGGTTCTAATGATAAATCTAACATGAGAGGATCCAAATTTTCTAAGGGATCAAATCTTGCTATTTAATATGTTTTTGTAGGACTTTGCTTCCATATTGAAGGATTTGTAGAATCTGGCTTTCATGGATGCAAATACTCGAGATAGAGCTTTGGTTCGGGAATTATGTACTATCTCAATTTTTGTATAGTGTTCTTGGAGAATAATTTTTTTTTTCTCATCTCATTCTTTCTATACTTGAACAATTTGTTATAAATCCAATTCAGTGTTTTTTACAATTGGTTTCTGGTTTATCTAGTTCTATATCTATTGTATACTCATACAAATAGTATGTACCTTGATCTGTATCTCTGTTTTTCATTTTTTGTTGAAGAGTTTGGTTTTATCAAATTCAAATTACTGTCACAGAATATCAACCGGTTGATTCTACGAAACAACTGATTGTTTCAGCCCTGACAACACTGTGGTATTTTCTGGTTTTATTTTCTGTGCTTTGATTCGAATCTCTGATCATTCTCAGTACCGTTAGTGGTCAATGGTGCATTTATTAATGCTTTGAACATGTATTCTCTATGCAATTACTGCTATTTATAGAATAAATTCCTCTTTATATTGGAAATTAAAACCTTTTTTAAGCTTGGTCAAATCAGCATGTAATTTTCTCTCTCTGTGCCTTCTGTTAGGGTCTGACAAGTTGCTTTATTGCCTCTGATTTGATTCTTTTTTGTTTGAATTTTAACCCACTAAATGCCAAAGCTTTGACTGCCTTTTTTGGTTATAAATAAGTGTGGTTATGAGTTGTTCTTCTTCACAAGAAACAACCAACTATTTTCTTTTGTGCTATAATTTGTTTCTGCAGTTTGCGTACACTATTTTTTTTCTCTCACTGAATCATGGAATCAACTCCTCCATCTTCCAAAAAGGATGAAAATAAGGGATGTGAGAAGAGGAGGTAAACTTGAAAGCTGGTTTGCTGGAGAAACAAAATTGATTGAAAAATACCTACATGAGACAAGTAGGAAGGTAATCAATACTCCAAAACTGATTTCCTTCAGCTGGATGAAGCAGCAAAAGCTCATTGAAGTAAGGAATCTGTTAAAGTAGCAAATGCTGAAGCGATTTCTGGAAATGTCTGGAAATATATATGCGGATTTGGTAAGAGTTTTCTATACAAACCTTCAATTTAATGGTGATAATCTTTGCTCTAATGTGAAAGGGGTGGACATTGAGATTACCCATGAGGTTTGGAATGCCATAACTAGGTTAAAGTACATTGGACTGAGAATCAATAAAGGAAATATAGGAGTGGTGGAAGAATTTAACAAGATGCAATTCTACAAATGTTGCCTTAAAAATCCTCTCTCAAAAGTGAGGACCTTTTCTGTTGGAGGATTAAAGTTGGATGAGAGGCTCATCGCCTTCATCATCTCCTGGATGCTCACACCATGGGGCAACAACCATTCCATTCATTCAGAAGAAGATTTGGTTATGATTTACTACATCATGAACAAAGTAAACCTAAATTGGATTCACATTTGTAATGACCACATGCATAAAGCAACAAGGTTAAGTGATTTTCATTATCCCTATGCCATTTGATTTCTAAATTTCTGTACCATTTTGAAATGGATTTAGAGGAAGAACTGTTTGAGGTTGTGAAGTCCTCAAGTGAAATCAATAATGGTTCCCTGAGTAAAATATGGTTTACCAAAATTGATGGCAAATGGGTTACCAAAGGGGGAGGAGATCAAGCTGGATCATCCAGTGGAGCACAAGTTGAGGAAGGAAATGAAGTTGCTGCTAGAGAGGAACCTGCTGCAGATGCATTTGAAACTGGACCAAGTGCAACCATTGGAGAAGAGAGGGTTACATCCATGACTTTGTTTGAAAGGCTTATGATAAATATAATGGATGGCTTTGCTGACAATCAAAGGAACCTTTATGAGTTGTGTGACACAAGGTTCCAGAGCATGGATACAAGGTTTCAAACCTTAGATGAACAAATCGAGGCTGTGAAAAATCAACTCTTTGAGCTGCAATATGGCAAGGATGATTGAAGCTTGGTTGAAGCTTTCCTTTCACCTTATGGTTTAATATTTTGAACAATTTCCTTTGTCTTTTATGCTGTTTTTATCCCTTCTTATACTCCATTTGTGAAGACAAGTAGGGGGAGAAGTGGCTTTGGACTATAATCATCCAATTCCTGCACTTATTCTGTTTAAAAATTGCTTTAAATATATGATAAACTACTGTACTTTGATAATTTTAACCGGTTATTCCTGTATTTTAACTGATTGTTTTTCTGCAGTTGCACCTATGTAAGTGTTTCTAGTTTTCAAACAGATTTGGTTTATCTTTCTCTTTGGAAATCACCTAGTGGAAACTGGTTTTGTGGTGCTTGATATATTTGGAATAGATTATCCTGTGTTTCTGCATCTATTTGTGATTACAGGTTGTGCCAAATTCTAAACAGAACATCCCAAAGCAACCCAGAGATTTGTCTTCATCAAATAGGGGGAGGATGTTGAAAATGAAGCTTTGATGCCTCCAAATCCGTGAAGAGAGCTTGAAGACTGGGCTGGTGTGTTTGGGGTTTAGTTCTAGGTAGTTTATAATTTGTTAGATTCATTCTTAATCCAAAGCACAGTTGAATCAATCTAGTTTTAAAAATGAAAAGTGTTTTTCAAAGCTAAGTGAAAAACAAAAGATTGATTTCTCAATTTAGTTGGTTGTTTTCCACCCAGCTTGTTTAGAGGGTTTTCAAACTATTTTTGACTTGGTTGACTAACTATCAAAACCAATTCAATCGGTTAAATCGACATTTCAACCGGTTGATTTTTGAATTTTTTAACAGTTTTTCAAAAACCTATTAAATCTGTTTTCAGTTGATTTGAAACTGTTTTGGCTCATGTTTAACTGCCTAAAATGGCTAGTTCGAAGAGCTATAAAACTAGGTTACCCTCCATATTTGAAAATACAGTAAAAGAGAGATTAAGAAATAGTTTTTGTGAAGGATTTTATTCAAAGCTTTGCTAGATTACCTAAGGCTATGAAATTGGTTCAATAAGTGAATTAGGAGCTCTATGATTTCTTGTACACCAGGTGTAATCTGTTTCTTTTGTTCTTGTATTTGTTTTAAATTTGAATACTTGTAAAATAGTAAATCTGCAAGTCAGAGGATTGTTCTGACTATGTGTGTGTGGATAAGCAAAAAGGGAGTGTGTTATTATGTGGTCAAGATCACCTCTTTGTGGTGTTTGTGTGTTGTAATCTGTGGTTGATTACCTAATGAAATACCCATTGATTTTTCTGGGGACTGGATGTAGCTCTGGTAAGGAGTGAACCAGTATAAATTGATTGTGCAATCTTTTCTCTCTTCTCTCTCTCACACATTACAAACTGTTTGATGTGGTTTTTGTCTCTGCTACTATAAACAACCGGTTAAATCAATATTTCAACCAATTATTTTTCTACAAATAGATTAACAACTTTGTGTTCTTGGCTTCCCTGATTGGCCTTTCTGTAATTCTTCAGAAATCTTCATTATTAGCCAATATTTGTGAAAATATTTCAGTTAACAATTCACCCCCACTCTTGTTAAGGCCATTAATTCTAACACAAAGTATTGCAATTCCCCTTTAAGGATTCTTTCTCAACTATGCTTGCAGGGGGTGTCGTAAAAGACTCTTCTTCTTTGTTGGTTTTCTCTTCTTCTTCCTTTTCAATCAAATATTCTTCTATATTTTCCATGGAGGAAACATTTATATCTATATCTGGTTCAGCTCCAGACATAGACTTTTCTTCAAGCAGATCCTCACGAGGGTTTTCTAGAGAAGATAAAATGTTATCGATATCTGATTCAATTCTAGAAAAAGAGTTTTTTGTACTTTCCTTTTCTATCATCACTTTTTCTCTCTTTTCTTTCTCTTCTCTATCTTTCCTTTCATTCTCCTCTCTTTCTCTTTTGTCTTTCTCTTCTTTCTTTCTGACAAGATCTTGTAATTTTTCTTTAAACTCCTTTTCTTTTCTAGCATATTTTTTTTTCTTCGTTTACAAATTTTCTTCCTATTTTAACAAGCTCTTTCATTTCTTCTCTAAGCTTTCTTTTTCTATCAGATGAAGGCGGAACAAATTTTCTTCTCATACATGCCTTTAAATCAGTCCAATACTCTACTATTGATGGTGTACCAATTCTAACATCAAGTTGCCTTTGTTGCCACCAAGACCTAGCATATTCTTGAAAACATAGGGTAGCCAAGAAAAATCTAGTATATTCATCCACTTTGTATTTCTTAAAAGTTTGATCAAGCTTTGTCTTCCATTCTAAATATTCTTCAACATTCTTGTTTCCATCCAAGTAGGGAATGTATACTTCAGGTTCTGTAGAATAATATAAATTTCTAGGCTAAAAACACACCCCTTCCTTTCTTTGATAATGTGAGTTATAAACCTTTCTTCTATGAATAGGTCTTTCTTCTTCAAACGTTTTGTCCTTATTTTTGTAGAGAACCAGTTTGCAAACATTTCTATTATCTCATCCCATTTTCTATCTTTATCTTCTCTCAAAATTCTATAATCCTCTCTCCACCTATAGGTATCTTCTTGTTCCCTATTACTTCCTTGTACACTTGATGCATGTAAATGATCACTCATTTTATCACTCATTTGAAATAAATTTTTTTGTGAAAATCATTTCTTTTTTTAATTTCAAAATGAGTGATCAAAATATTTTCACAAATAGGTTTTAGAGTTGGTGAAGTTTCAATCAAGGTCAAAAAGTCAAACTTTCTCCAAGTTCACTCCCAAGGAAGAGTGGTCAGTCACTAGGACTACTTAAATACCAAGTCTTTCCTAAGCCAGAGCTTACCTGATATAGGCTTAACAAATTTATCTCAAAAGAAACTTCAAAACAATTTTATTTCCTAAATGTGGTGTGTGCAAGGCCTCCTAGTGATCAAAAGAAGATCAACTACAAATGGAGAGCAATAACCTAGGCATCACGGAGACTTAGAAAAATAAACGAAAGGAAGAAATTAAACAAGAAGGAATTAAAGGCAAAGAAAATAAAGAAGAAAAGACGGAAAAGTAAACTAGAAGTGTCCTATGTGAAAGTGCAAGTGACACTAGGAGCCCCTTGACACACTTTCACGACTGATTCGGTCGGTCATCGGTAGTCGATGATATCAGCAGCAGTTGACCACGTGGACCATTCACAGGGTGACATGTGGTAGAAGATAGCAGGTGAATCAGGGAGGTAGATCACTCATAATGGTGATCGGTGATCGGTTGCCAAGGAACCACCACCCGCATATTAGTGCCAGGTGAGCGCCTGGAAGCAGAGCGCGAGAAGTAAAGAAGCACTGATCGGTCATCGGGGGTTTCCTGTTAACACACCGTTAAGCTGGGACCCAGGCTCCCAGCGAGAGCGTTATGCAAGAAGCACAGATCAGTGATCGCCTATCACCGTGTGTAAGGATGAATAATCGCCTAGATTGCACATGATCGTCGTGTGTGAAGGTTAGGAGATCAGGTGGTCAGCAAGTCGCCAAAAGAGCACATCGCCGGGTATTTGAGAAGACTTGGCAAGCACTTGTTGTATGGTCTAAATACAGAGGATAAGTGGCATATCTGCCACCATGTGTAGTGTGAGCTGTGATACCCAGTGTTAACCAGCTCGCCATGTTAAGGTTGCGCCGAGAGTAGCCTGTGTACTAAGCTACTCCCTGTGTGGATAACTTAGTCGCAGGAGCACAGTGGAAGTAACGTTTCAGCTGTAGGTACTCCAGATGGTGACACGTGTATGACCAGATGTTATCCACGTGTCAAGAGGGATAACTGTCAGGAAAGAGAAAGACTCAGTTATATATACGAAATTCTTAACGGAATTAGAGGGAGGATTCATTTTGGTGGTGATTCACTTGTACACGGTTATGAGTTTTCTTTGAGATTCTTTGTTGATTCAATCACTGACTTGAGCGTCGGAGCGCCACCGGCCACAGAGGCGCCATACTGTTCTTTCAGGTTTCTTGAAGGATTTTCAGGTGAAGGTCATCGGTGTACTTGGCGTGAAGCTGGTGAGGACGAGGTTCGGGAAGGAGAAGCTCTAACGCTTTGGTCAAGAGGATGGATCAACGACTAATGAACGAATTTAGCTATTACAATGTTTTTATTGGGATTGCTTTGAAAGCATTTTCCCCACCAACTAATGTAAGAAAAAAAATAATAAGCAAGGAAAATAAACTTGAACACAAAGGTTTCGTGATACAATGCTACTATTACTACAATTTTTTTTTTTTGTAATGATTTTCTTTTCTTCAGTTGTCAAATCTTCCTTCTCTTTATATGAACTTGATTCTTGTCTTCTGATCCGGTCGGTCATCGGTGGACGATGACGTCAGCAGCTGATGACGACGTGGGTCAGTCGCAGAGTGACGCGTGGCACGAGAAAGCAGATGAACCAGGGTGGAGATCGTTCAGGAACGGCGATCAGTGGTTAGCTACCGAGTGACCACCACCAGAAGATCGGTTCCTACTTGAGCGCCTGGAAGAAGGGCGCGAGAAGTAGTGAAGCACCGATCAGTCATCGGTGTATACAGAGTGATCAGTCATCGGTGCATGCAGAGTGATCAGTCATCGGTGCATGAAGAGTGATCAGTCGTCGGGGGTTCCTTGACAACACGTGTTAAACTGGACCCAGGCTCCCAGCGAGAATGTTACTCAAGGACCTCGCCTGATTCCATAAGCAGAGCACGAGGACGTGAAGAAGCACATCAGTCCTCGGTGTGTGTTGAGGTGACATCGGCCGCGCGATGTGAACAACGCAACCAAAGATCAATAAAGCGCCCAGAGGCAGGGAGCGGCCTTAGTCGCGAGACGACCACGCTGGAAGATGAGAAGACGCAGTTAAGTGCAGAATCCTGCTGGGACGAGAAGCCATCAAGGTTAGAGTCTCCCAGTGGGGTTGCATGTCTGCCACGTGGATGGTGAAGATGTTCCCAGAGAATAGGTAGGGCAGATAGGCACAGAAGTCGAGGGGTGCAGAGGTACCCACGCGGCCTCCCCTGTCAGACTTGGCACTCAAGTGAAGAAGGCTGGCACGCAAGGTAACCCTGGGGAGTGGAAACGACAGTGCAGAGTAATTAAGTGGCCCTAGAGGTAGCCTGTAGGGGCTACGCGGGTTTATATGAGGAAGAAGAACACCAAACCAGGTAGGCAATCCTTACCTCAGATTACACAACACAAATCCGAGAGCACTCAGTCTTCGAATCAAAGAGGACTGAGGGCACACACACACGGTCTCACACAGAGAAACCTGAGAGAGACCTTTTGGTGTTCCCGTTGCCTGACTTGAGCGTCGGAGCTACAACGGCCGCTAGAGGCGCCGTCTGTGTGTTTTGCAGGCACCATTCGGAGTTCCGGTGAAGGTTCCTGGAGCCTCCTTGCAGAGCGCGCAGTAGATAGAAAGTCAAACGAAGGAGTGACGAGGCATTCTCCCCACGCTTGAGTCCGCGGCGAGATCATTTGGCGCCCACCGTGGGGCACGAAGTAAAACAAAGCCCCCATACACAAGAACGAGAGTGGAAATCGCACAGATGAGTAGAAGAACCAGACAAACGACACCTCCACCACCTGCTGGTGAAGGAACTGTGACCATGGCGCAGGTCATGGAGATGATGCGCGCGTTGCAGGATAACGTCGCGGCATCGAGAGTTGAGCAAGAGAAGATGCATGCAGAGCTGACTGCATCGCATAGCAGGAATGAAGAGCTGAACCGCGTGAACGAGGAGTTGCGTAGGGAATTGCAGGCGCAGAATGAGCGCGTATTCGAAGACAGAACGTCGATGCCGCCGTCGCCCCCTAGAGCATTTCCTATGCCCTTCTCCCCCGAGATCATGAACACGGTGGTGCCCCCCAACCTAGTGGGAGTGAAGGCGTCGTTCACGGGGGTGGAAGACCCAGAAGCACATTTGACAGCCTTCCACACTCAGATGATGCTGTCTGGAGGTTCAGACGCAGTATACTGCAAAATGTTTATGAGCACGCTGAGCGGAGTGGCTATGGAGTGGTTCGTGAGCTTGCCAGAGGGCTGCATCACCTCCTTCCATCAGTTCTCAAAGCTATTCACGGAGCAGTATATAGTCAACAGAGCACCGCCGGTGGTGGCTTACGACCTGTTCGACGTGCGCCAGAACCAGGGGGAATCGCTGAAGGACTTCCTCAACCGCTTTGGTGCGCGGGTGGTGAGATTGCCCAGCAAGGATGAGAGCATGCTGGTGCATGCATTCAAGAAAGGCGTACTGCCTGGTCCTTTCAGTGAATCCCTCATCAGGAGCCACCCCGCCACCTTTGCTGAGATCCGGCGATGAGCGGTGGCGCACATAGTAGCAGAGATGGAGGTCTCTGAAAAGAGAGGCAGCACTGTGCCGACGAAGCCACGCGGAGGTCAAGGGAAGCAACAGCAGCAGGTGCGGGTGTATGAGACCAGGGACGAGAGGAAGGCGCAGGGAAGGCCTCATCCATATGCACCCAGGAAGGACCAGCGTGCAAGGGAGAACAACACACCCCCTAGGTATGATTTCGTGATAGAGTTGGCAGAGCTGATCGCCATCCCTGCCGTGGCTGCAAGACTCCGAGTACCAGAGAAAACTGACATGGTACTTGGAAAGAGGAAGGACGAGTGGTGTGAGTTCCATCAGGCTTATGGACACACACTCCACACATGCCTGGCGTTGGGGCGTCAACTTGCTGAGTTGGTGAAGGCAGGACTCCTGACCGATTACCTGCGAGGGACACAAGGTGATCGCCCTTCGGGGTCCCAGGCAGGTGATCAGCAGCATGAAATCCCTGTGCTCGGGGAAATCAGATGATAAAAGGTGCCACACTGGGGGGGCTCCCAGGTAGCTCAGGTGGGAGCTGAAGCAGAGGGCATGATCGCCCCTCATGAGTAAAGCATCCCAGGTCGGTCATCGCCCATCCAGAGTAGATGAATCGTTGGAGAGCGGAGCTTATCGTCTGGAGACCCTGGGTGGAGCAGCTATCGCCGAGACGTGGAACGGTACACATTTGAAAGTTCCACTTTAGTTAAGTTGTAAAGTAGATGCGTTCTTGCACTGCACACTCAATGTATATACTGTAAATAGTTGAGCAAATCAGGGGGCACTCTTTTCCCTGATGAGGGTTTTTAACGAGGCCACCCAATAAAAAAAGATTTCAGTATGTCAAGTGTGCACATGTTTCCCAGTTTCAAGTTCCGCTTGCCCCAGATACAAGTCCAAGGGATCGGGTGGAGCCTGCTCGCCCCAGGCGCGAGTACGGACCGCCGACCTATGTTCTCCTCACCCCAGGAGTGAGTGCAGGTGGCCAAAGTTTGGGAACTCGGGAGTTCTAGTAAAACCAAGAGAGGAAAGGGAAGATTTCGAGAAACGTCCAATAGGAACCAGACCTAAAGGTCGATGACCTCGGGGCAAGCGAGAGGGGTCAACAAGAAAAACTCTCCTTCCCCGTAGCAAGACATCACCTTCGCGTTTAAGCACCAAGAAGCAGAGCTCGATCAGTCGTCGGTGCACCCAAAGCAAGATCAGCCGTCGGTGCATGTCGGGGTAAGTACTCGGTCGGTTCACTGGTCATCGGTGTAACATCCCGCCAAAAACTATTCATATTTATATAATGAAAATAAAGGTAAACAAATAATGTTGAAGAGAACATAATTATATATATAAGTAATGAAGTTGCTCCTCACAGGGAGTTTAATACATAACCAGTCAAATGTTTTTCAAAACTTAACGAAATCAATCAAATACAACGAAAACGGCAGTGTCCATACATAAACCGGCGATCTCCTAACAGAAGACCCCAAAACAGGCGATCTGCTATCAGGACATAAATCCGGCGATCACCACCAAGAGATAGAAACAGGCGATCTCTTCCCCGGCGACCACTCACTAAGGAGCTCTACTTCCTGGAAGATCATCTGCTCCCGTGTAAAAATTACACGATCATCACAGTTTTAAGAGAAAAACAGCCATAGAGCAGAACACGCAGGGTAAGCTATATATTTTAAAGAGAGTTTAAATATGAACATAAAAATCAGGATAAAACAAATTCCAGATACCCACATAAAACTATAAAGTTTCTCATTCCCTTCACCTGATCGCCAAGAAATCACACACTTTACAATATTTGCACAGAGTCATTCTATTCACATAATGCACCAAGTGTCTATCAAATTCAAAGTTTCTCATTTCTTACGTCGGACTTCCACTGATTTAACACACATAGACACTTACCACACCACTGTAAAGTCCACACAGGACAGCAAGTAAAGTCCACACAGGACAGCAAGCAAAGTCCACACAGGACAGCAAGGAAAGTCCACACAGGACAGCAAGGAAAGTCCACACAGGACAGCAACCAGAGTCCACACAGGACAGCAACCAAAGTCCACACAGGACAGCAAGCAAAGTCCACACAGGACAGCAAGGAAAGTCCACACAGGACAGCAAGGAAAGTCCACACAGGACAGCAACCAAAGTCCACACAGGACAGCAACCAAAGTCCACACAGGACAGCAACCAAAGTCCACACAGGACAGCAAGGAAAGTCCACACAGGATAGCAAGGAAAGTCCACACAGGACAGCAACCAAAGTCCATACAGGATAGTAACCAAAGTCCACACAGGACAGCAACCAAAGTCCACACAGGACAGCAAGGAAAGTCCACACAGGACAGCAAGGAAAGTCCACACAGGACAGCAAGTAAAGTCCACACAGGACAGCAAACAAAGTCCACACAGGACAGCTAAAGATCATCAATTCACCCAATGCACCATACAATACTTAAATGAACGATCTCAACCACAGCAACAAACGTATCCAGGTTCAGATTTTTCCAATAACGCGTGCATTTCACATATCAATCTCAAACAAGTTCAAAGCGACACTAAAACAGGGGATTTCGAAGACAACATTTAAAACCGGCGATTACGTCGCCCCACGCGTAAAAACAGAGCATCATGAAAAAGGGGTTTAAAACCGGCGACCACGTTGCCCAAACACATAGAACAGAGTATCACGAAAAAGAATATGAAACCGGCGACCACGTCGCCCTCACTTCAGAAACAGCTAATCTATGGCTTGTATTGAAAATGAAGGCTAGCTTCCCTTACCTGGACTTGCGCAAAACACCAAGAGCTCCAAAACCCACCGAGCTTAAAGGATGCCTTGGCTCTGTTTTAGCGTCTGGTTTGTAGAACTTGCAGAGAACCTCCCAGGTGCTCTACAGCAGTCGTCGATAGCCAAGCAGGAACGTGATAGGGCCTGAATCGCAGAGTGAAGGAGAGAAAAGAGAAGGATGAAGGTAACTCACTCACTCACTCTGTCACTCTTGAACCACAACACCCTCTTTGCCTCTCAGAAGTGAGTTTTTAAATCTTAAACCAACTTGTCCACAAAAGCCGCTGCCACCACCCACTCTGCAGGAAGCTTGCGTGCACGCTGCCCTGAACAGTACGACCACGCGTGACTCTGCGCATGCCAACCCTCTGATGTCACTATTCTGAACCACCCTTTTTGTCTACGTGTCGCGCGTGCAGTACGTTTGATGTTGAGAGCCTGGGTCCCACCTTATCTGTGTGAAACTCGACATCGCGTGATAACCTTCCACCGATGACCGCTCGCGCGATGACTATCCACCGAGGGCTCATCCTGGAGGACGACCGATGTCCCTCCCTGGAAAACGACTGATGTGTCCCTCATCCCGGCGATGACCATCTGCCTCTCATACCGGCGATGACTGATGCCTCATCCCGGTGATGACTGATTCCCCATCCTGGCAGACAACCGATGTGTGATCCTGGAGGACCACCGATGTGTCACCCTGGCAGACAACCGATGTCTCAACCTAGCAGACCACCGATGGGTCACCCTGGCAGACAACCGATGTCTCAACCTAGCAGACCACCGATGTGTCTCCCATCCTGGTCGATGACCGATGTTCCTCTCATCCTGTTGGCGTTCTCTTATCGCCCTTGTGTGTGACGAGAACACATCGCCTTACTGCTCACCGATGTCATATCGTCACACCTTGCTGAAGGTTCTTCATCCCACTATGTTACGTCCAAGGTATCACCTCCACATGGCTTGGTGACGTCGGTAGCTTCACATTTCCAAGAGTGGATCAGCACCACTCCTCTTGCGCCCATGCATGCAACACTAAGGGCGATCTCTTATGCTCAAGCATAGAGCCTCGCATGCACAGCGTATCTAAGGCTTAGCCCATACTTTGATACGCGTGGTTGTTGGAACCCACTCTAGTTGATCCAGTATCTTGACCACATACTGAGTGCACTTTCGGCGATCATGTGCACCATAGGCGGCAGGCGATCATGTGCAACCTACTCGACAGGCGATCATGCACTAACCAGGCGATCTCATAGGAGACTTCTTAGCTACACTTTTCTTCCTTTACTCTTCTTGATCCACATGTCTTCCTCGAGCACATCCACGTGATTACCTCACGATAAAGTCATCGCACCTGACTACTATGTTACTGCAATGGTAAGCCGACCGACCTCTACCAGCTGACCCCAGACCTTGGGCGACGTTCGAGGTCCGACCACTGAGAAACTTCATTTATCAGTTCTTTGTATTTTAAATAATAACATCTTCTGAAATTATTTAAATGTAACACTTTCATTCCAATTAAAGTTTCTAGGTCCTTACAATCGGGGTCATGTTAACACGTGTTAAGCTGGGACCCAGGCTCCCAGCGAGAGCGTTACGCATGCACCTCCATGATTCCAGAAGAAGGTTGGTCATCGGGGTCGTGCTAACACGTGTTAAGCTGGGACCCAGGTTCCCAGCGAGAGCGTTACGCACGCACCTCGCATGATTCCAGAAGAAGGTTGGTCATCGGGGTCTTGTTAACACGTGTTAAGTTGGGACCCAGGCTCCCAGCGAGAGCGTTACGCATGCACCCCGCATGATTCCAAACCAGAAGAAGAGGAGTTGCCCACTCAAAGGGCGTGCGGTGATACCATGCAGGCAGGGATGCGCCTGGCGAGTGCGCTTAGACAGCCACCCCTGGTGCTCCCCTGGGAGCATGCACCCACTCAGTAGAGAAAGTCCTCACCCTCGACTTTGTACAGCGGGGTGCAGGCAGGGAAAGTCCTCACCCTCGACTTTGTACAGCGGGGTGCAGGCAGAGAAAGTCCTCTTCCTCTGCTTTTTACAGCAAGGTTGAGGCGAGAGAAAGTCCTCACCCTCGACTTTCTACGGCGGGGTGCAGGCAGAGAAAGCCCTCTTCCTCTGCTTTTTACAGCAAGGTTGAGGCGAGAGAAGTCCTCTTCCTCTGCTTCTTACGGCAAGGTTGAGGCAAGAGAACCAAGTCCTTCTCCTCTGCTTCATACAGCAAGGTTAAGGCAACAGAGAAAGTCCTCACCCTCGACTTTGTACAGCGGGGTGCAGGCGAGAGAAAGTCGTCATCATCGAAGTTATACAGCGAGGCTGAGGCGAGATAAAAGGTCCTCACCTCGACTTGTTACAGCGAGGCTGGGGCGAGAGGAGAAAGACCTCACCTCAACTTCCTACAGCGAGGCCGAGGCAAGAGGGGTCAATCAAGAAGCAGTCCTCTTCCCCAAAACACAAGCATCATCTTCAGAGGTCGGGCCCTCTATGCACTTAGCGCTGGAGTGACACGGAAGTAATGCAAAGCCTGAAGCGCGATGACTGATCGGTGGTGCGCTAACATGCTAGTCGGTGGTCGGTAGCAAAGCTCTTAGTATGAAAGCTTGCCCAAACAAGCTCTTGGACGATCAGTCGAAGCATTTAGACGCCATCAGGTCAGTCATCCAACATGAACTTATGCATAAAAGATTATATACAAGTTCGTAGCAGCCAGGGAAATTACACAAAAGGAGAAGTGGCGAGGGAAGAAGCTCAAGGAGGAGGAATGAGCCTGCCATCGACCGCTGAATGGTGGAGGCTAGGTTGGGTAGAGTCCAAGTCTGGAAGGACGCAGTGAACCTGCCGCCAGCCCATGGAACCCATCTATCAGAACCTCGGCACCAGCAGCCATGGTCTCAGGTACATCAGCTTCGAGCTCCTTCTTCCCTTTGGCAACGAAGACCACATAGTCTCTTCGCTGAGAACAAGTTAACGGCTCGAGACTGGGGGGCTTGTGATCCGGTCGGTCATCGGTGGACGATGACGTCAGCAGCTGATGACGACGTGGGTCAGTCGCAGAGTGACGCGTGGCACGAGAAAGCAGATGAACCAGGGTGGAGATCGTTCAAGAACGGCGATCAGTGGTTAGCTACCGAGTGACCACCACAAGAAGATCGGTTCCTACTTGAGCGCCTGGAAGAAGGGCGCGAGAAGTAGTGAAGCACCGATCAGTCATTGGTGTATACAGAGTGATCAGTCATCGGTGCATGCAGAGTGATCAGTCATCGGTGCATGAAGAGTGATCAGTCGTCGGGGGTTCCTTGACAACACGTGTTAAACTGGACCCAGGCTCCCAGCGAGAACGTTACTCAAGGACCTCGCCTGATTCCATAAGCAGAGCACGAGGACGTGAAGAAGCACATCGGTCCTCGGTGTGTGTTGAGGTGACATCGGCCGCGCGATGTGAACAACGCAACCAAAGATCAATAAAGCGCCCAGAGGCAGGGAGCGGCCTTAGTCGCGAGACGACCACGCTGGAAGATGAGAAGACGCAGTTAAGTGCAGAATCCTGTTGGGACGAGAAGCCATCAAGGTTAGAGTCTCCCAGTGGGGTTGCATGTCTGCCACGTGGATGGTGAAGATGTTCCCAGAGAATAGGTAGGGCAGATAGGCACAGAAGTCGAGGGGTGCAGAGGTACCCACGCGGCCTCCCCTGTCAGACTTGGCACTCAAGTGAAGAAGGCTGGCACGCAAGGTAGCCCTGGGGAGTGGAAACGACAGTGCAGAGTAATTAAGTGGCCCTAGAGGTAGCCTGTAGGGGCTACGCGGGTTTATATGAGGAAGAAGAACACTAAACCAGGTAGGCAATCCTTACCTCAGATTACACAACACAAATCCGAGAGCACTCAGTCTTCGAATCAAAGAGGACTGAGGGCACACACACACGGTCTCACACAGAGAAACCTGAGAGAGACCTTTTGGTGTTCCCGTTGCCTGACTTGAGCGTCGGAGCTACAACGGCCGCTAGAGACGCCGTCTGTGTGTTTTGCAGGCACCATTCGGAGTTTCGGTGAAGGTTCCTGGAGCCTCCTTGCAGAGCGCGCAGCAGATAGAAAGTCAAACGAATGAGTGACGAGGCATTCTCCCCACACTTGAGTCCGCGGCGAGATCATCTTCAATTGCTGTCCTCTCCAAATAATCACTGTTTTTAGCCTTTAGCTATGAATCAAGAAATTAGTTTTACAACTTCAAAACCAAACTTCCACTCAATATGAATTTCAACTTATGAGGTCAGTAAGTAAAAAATCAAGAAAAGCTCAATTAAAATTGCTAAACTCAAATGGAATTATTATGAGAACTGCAAGGAGTATTTTAAGACACAAATCAACAATTAAAGCTAACAAAAACAGTGACCACTCAAATAGGAAACCTAGTAATAGCACTAGAATAGATTTCAAAAACAATAATTCTAGAATGAAACAGACACTGAAACTTCCAAAATTTGTAAAAATTTATCCAGAGACATTTTGTGTATGAAATTTTTATGTGAGAATATAAACACAATATTTGATAAAAAAAAACAAATTGGAGGTCAAACGGATGTGTATTCTGAGAGAAATAAATCAAACACTGCAGCACTAGTATTGAGAGATTGAAACTATTTTTCAGCACTGGTAGAGATGATTCAAAACTTTACTGGGGAAAAATTATAATGAATTTGAATCCCAAACATTTATCCCAACTCCAAAACACATAAACTAAGGTGTGGTAAAAAATTCAGGTAAAAAAGCCCAAGGAATAAGGTGTAGTAAAGTTTTTACTGAGAGCGACACCACACTGAAATTGTTTTTTTCTGGGCTAAAAACATCCTGACTTTTACTATTTATAAATTTTTTGCTATTTTTTTTTTTGGACGTTCTGTTTTAACTAGTTATCAAAAACATCTCAATAAGGTTCTGTGAATTTTTTCATATTTTTTTACCAAAATAAAACCCACAATAAATTCTCACAAGAGAGACAAAATTTCACAAAAACTAGAAAAGAAGAAACCTAAGGGATTTGAAAAAAAGAATTGAAACTCAAGGCATAATAGAAATATAACTCTAATGAACTTGTTAATGATCTAATTACAACATAAGAGACTCAAAAACATAAAAAGAAGAGCACACAAAAGGCAAAAAATGACTCAAACCACATGGATATTCATTGTAAAAGCAAGAAACAAAAAATCAAACAAAGGACTACTTGATTTTATGACATATATGGAAACAACATGACTTTAGACAACTAGAAATGGATCATAAATAAAAATGAAACCAACATAAACTATTTTTACCAAAAGAAAATGAAAGAAGACTCAAAAAAATTCAAAAGCACAGAAGTAAACTCAAAAAGAACTCTTAAACACCAATATAGATGGTTCAAGAAACAACAAGCTAATTCAATTGATTAAACCAAAAAAACAACAAAGAAATGGTAGAACTAAAACAAAAAACAGAATCAAGACATGAAAAAGAACATGTAAACAATATGGAAAAATGAAGAACAATTTTTTTTGAGAACTTATCTCTTGAAGAACTATGAACCTAATGCTCTAGATACCAAATGATGCAAAACTAGCTTGTTTTGGCTTCTTTTTTTTGTTGTAGTTTTGTATGTTGCGGAAGAATGGACTTGAAAATGACATCAATGGATGAATTGAAGTGTGGAAAAAATGAAATGAATAGGGAAAGTAGAGGCCTAGAAGAGGTGTGGCCAACTTCTAAGAAGATTCAAGCAAAACACTAATAGAAGTGCAAACTTGAGATTGAGAATTTGAAGACAAATGAGCTAGTAACTTGGTAAGCATTTCATTATCAATTCAAATCTAATTTACATGGGGGCTAGCACTTGTATTTATAGTGCTATGGGAAGCCAAGGTGCAAACTTTAATCCTAAAAGCTCTCCACTCATGATGGAGATCAAGTAGAAGAGGATTTCACTAATGGAGGAAGAGGTCATCCACCCAAGCATTTAAAATTATTCTTACTAGTCTTCTTAAAAAGTAGAACATTTTGGGTTCTTTTGAGAATTCAAAAGATAGTAGTATAAATAAATGTTTGTAAATACTCTTGTATAAATTTGTAAATAATATAGAAATATCCTTAGGAGTATGCCAAAGAGGAAAACCAAAAGAAACCTCTAAATGTAAGGCATTTTAGGCACTTTCTATAAGGATCTAGATAATTATTTGGAATAGAAGAAGTATAATTTTAATGAATTCTGAATATGTTATTACTTAAAACGAAAAGAGCTTGTAATGGAAATTTCATGGTGGTCAGACCTCGGATGTCGCCCAAGGTCTGAGGGCGGCGTGGTAGAGGTCGGTCGGTGGACCATAGTGGGTTCTAGAAATCACATGTAGGGAGGTGTGATTTGAACCTTAGGAGCGCCATGCATGCAGAATAACTGCGGGACTTTACGCTTGGACATAAGGGATTTACCTTACTGTTGCATGCTTAGGCACGTAAGGATTGAGTACTGAGCTGCCCTCGGGCAGGAGAAGCTACCGACGTCACCGAGCCATGTGGGGGTGATAACACAGGTGTGGAGTAGTGGTAGGACGAGCCCTCAACAGGGTGTGACGATGTGGCATCAGTCGATAAAAGCAAGGCGATGTGTCCTCGCCACATCAAGGACGATGAGAGATCGCTAGGGCGAGAGACACGCGGGGATCGCCAGAGCGAGAGACACGCGGGCATCGCCAGGGCGAGAGACAGACGGTCATCGCCGGGATGAGGGACGCATCGGTCGACTTCCAGGGAGAGACATCGGTCGTCTTCCAGGGAGAGACATCGGTCATCTTCCAGGGAGAGACATCGTTCGTCCGCCAGGATGAGACATCGGTGGATGGTCATCGCGCGAGGTCGTGTTCCACACAGATGAGGTGGGGCCCAGGCTCCCAGCATGAGTGTCTTGCATGCGCGACACGTAGTCAGTGAGAGTGCTTCAGAACAGTGGCTCCAGAGAGTTGGTATGGAAAGTGACCCAGAGTTGGTGTGCGCAGAGACCCACGTGGCCATACTGTTAGAGGAAACCCACACGCAAGGTTGCTCAGAGAGTGGGTAATGGCAGTGAAGGCTAAAGAGTTGTTCGACCTTAAGAGTTGAGGGAATCAGCTCATTTAGTTCCCCTTTCTCCTTTCTCCTCCACTCAAAGACGCAGCTATCCTCACGTACCAGTGCTACGATCGGCGACTGCCATTGTCCTTCTAGGAAGTCTCTGCAAGTTCTCCCGTCAGGATGCTAGAACAGAGTAAGTCGTTTTACTCTGTTTTTCGAGTCGAATCTGAGCTTGAGAGGGTTGCCTCTGCATAGGCGTTGCCGGCGACTCCCTTAGCTCCAGAAATCGTCTCTGTTAGCGTAGAAAATGAGTAGTATAGTCAGTTGTGTGATAAATGCTCCATGGTGCAGGTTAGGACATCTTTAAGCTTCGGTGGATTTTGGAGCTCTTAGTGATTTTGCGCAAGTTCAGGTAAGGGAAGCTAGCATTTTCGTTTATAAAAGCTTTAGACGAGTAGGTTCTGAAGTGAGGGCGACGTGGTCGTCGGTTTCATATTCTATTTCACGATGCTCTGTTTTTATGTGTGGGGTGACGTGATCGCCGGTTTTAATGCAAATTTAGAAATCCCCTGTTTTAGTGTCATTTTGAAATTATTTGAGATTGAAAGGTGAAATGCATATGATATTCGAAAATCTGAACTTTGGTATGATTGTTTCTGTGATTGGGATTGTTTAAAAAAAAAAAGATTCAAAATATTATATGATGGAATTGTGCTTTTACGTGTGGTATGATATACTGGATGAATGTGAAAGAGTGATCAAAGCATAGTATTTTCAGGAAAGAAAATACCGTCTGGAGATTTTATGAGGGTGTATTGATCTGTGAGTATCCTGTGAATGAGGCGATCCTGACTCTGCTGATATGATGGAATCACATAGATGAAGTCATTCAGTTGGTGAGAGTCGAAAGAGGTCCATATGTATGGGTAAGTCGTTTGAAAGATAACTGACTTGACCTGTTATATGGATTAACCCTGTCATACTGAGAGAGTGATGATATTGAGATGGTTTATGCGCATGGCTGTGTTGATTCACAGCGACCCTGTGTGGATTCACAGTGGTGTAGTATGACAGGTGCAGGTCTCTGGATGCTAAGTTCAACGCACGAGTCTTCCGGAAGTAGAGTCATGTGTCTATGTGTTATGAGTCAGTGGAAAGTCTGACATGTGAACCATGAGTATTGAATGTATTGAATAGACACTTGACAAGTTTGTGGAATATGGGGATATTGATGGCTGAAATTGATATAGATTATGAATGGTGTGAAGATTTATGCTTCTATTGATATAAAGTTTCATATTTAAAGTTTTTAAAAATATCTAGCTTACCCTTTGTTTTGTATCGTGGTTGTTTTTCTTAAACCTGTGATGATCGTGTATATTTGCACGGGAGCAGATGAGGTTGCAGGTGGTAGAGCTCCTCAGTGAGCATTTCTGGAGGAGGAGATCGCCGGTTTTTGAATGCTGTTGTTTTGTTTTATTTTGAAAACTCCTGTATGGAGATGTATTAAAACTTCCTCGAAAAGGGATATTATTCTGAGGCACATTTGTATTAATGGATGAATTATATTATGTATATACCTATGTTAAATTTTTGATATTATTGTTTCACCTTTATTTTATTATATAAAAATGAACAATATTTTGAGGGGCGTTACACTTTCTTTAGGAAAAAGTGGAAAAAGTGACTTTTCTACTCCTTTCTCTCTTAGGCACTAGAAGGAGCTAGAAGAGTGACTCTTCCCACTCCTTCCCCTTTGTAACATGTCCAGCCCTCCTTATTATAAATAGGAGTGCTTGGTTCTTAATAATAAGAAAAGAGTTGAAAGTTTGAAGAAAAGAAACTATCTTGAAATTGAGAGAGAGTGAGTTTGTGAGACTTGTCTCTTCTTCTCCTTCATGTCTTATCTTGTGAGCTTTGGAGACTCTCAAGTGGCGGCACCACCCACTCATCTTGGAAGAACCACCCTCCAAGTGGCGTGAATCATCTCCAAAAGGCTACAACCACATAAGTCATTTCTATTCATCTTCTAAAAATACCCATTTGTGTTTTCTTGTAGTTTTTCCATTTTTAATCGGTTCAATCTTTTCCATGAGTTGTTTCCTTTCATTTGCTGCCTTTGTTCTGCACTTTGTTGGTTTATTTCCTTGTTTTCTTGCTGTTTTAATTTCGTCCAAACCATGGGTTTCCATATACATGTGTTGTTCTTGTTTTCCATCCATAGAGTTTTAACGACTAACAAAGATTTTAATGATTTTTGTATCCCTTATTGGCGGTGTATGATTTGCAGCAGACACTGGATGCAATCACCACTAGTGCAAAATGATGAAAGGAATACTCTTTCCAAGTGCGGTTTCGCGCTAAAACGCATTTGTTAAAAACGCGGTGGCATTTTTGAAATGACTTTGTTTTACAAATGCGGTTATTAGTTAAAACCGCATTTGTAAATGAAAGTTTTTCATTTACAAATGCGGTCACGTGTATAACCGCATTTGTAAATGAAATGCCTTTCATTTACAGATGCGGTCATGTGTATAACCGCATTTGTAAATGAAAGGCATTTCATTTACAGATGCGGTCATGTGTATAACCGCATTTGTAAATGAAATGCCTTTCATTTACAAATGCGGTCATTTGTATGACCGCATTTGTAAATTAAAAACTTTCATTTACAAATGCGGTTTTAACTAATAACCGCATTTGTAAAATGTTTTTAACCTAAAATTTGAAGCGCGCCACTGCACTTTCACTCTTTCTTCTCTGCTCTTGCTTGTCGCTGTTGCTGCGCTGCGCTGTGTTCCTTGCTTCTGTGCATCTTCATTGCTATTGCTTCCATTGTGAGTTTCGTATCCCATTTCATTCTCTTCAGTTCGCTTTAGGAATGCTGTTCTTATATATGGTTTTTTCCTTGCAGTGCTTGAACTTACTGTTGCATTGCTCCGCCGTTGTCGTGCCAGTCTTCCGCTTCCATCTCTGGTTTTCTATCACTTGAATCATCATTTTCGCACACAAGGTTAGTTCATTTTTAGATTTTTTGAATTTTACTTTTGTTTATTTTGAATTTTTGACTTTATTTATTATAATTTGTATATTATTTAATATAAATTTGTATTATATAATTTTTAATTTTTAAAATTTATATTATTTAGTTGGTAGTTTTTATGTTAGTTTTGTTAATTTTTTTTTGCTGTACTTTGAATATTTTTTTTTATGTATTATAATTTGTATATTATTTAATATAAATTTGTATTAATTTATATAATTTGTATTATATAATTTCTATTTTCTAAAATTTAAATTATTTAGTAATTATTTGTTAGTTTATAGTAGAATTTATGTTATGTTAGTTGTTACATTAGAATAGAATATCGTGTTTGTATTTGGACCTCCGACAATAATACGTGCTGGTATTGAGTCCGGGGGTGTTTGACCCTCGGCAAATGCATGAGATAGAACACTTATTAGAAAATCCTAGGTAACTATATTGTAGAATATATAATGGATCGAAGTTGGATTCATTGTGCTCGTATAAGTGATGAGTACGAAAGAGGAGTAGAAGAATTTATACAATTTGCGCAGCGTAACGTGATTAATAGTGGTCGTGATGGAGGAAAGATTAGGTGTCCGTGCGTTAACTGTTTGAATGGAAGGATACTGGATGTGAATATCATGAGGGAACACCTGCTATGTGATGGGTTTCTTCGATCTTATACAACTTGGATATGGCATGCTGAATTATTAAATTTATCACGTGTTTCCGTAACTGAAGAATATGTGGGATCCACCACGGATGAAGCAGAACACGATGATGTAGTTGATGATCGATTGGAGGACATGATTCGTGATGTGGGAGCTGAGTCTTTTGCAAAAGCGCATGGATATGGAAGTATGTCAAGCGATGCAGAGACTCCATTGTATCCTGGATCAACTAATAACTTCACACGGTTGTCGGCGGTGTTAAGATTGATGAATTTGAAGGCACTAAATGGATGGACCGATAAAAGTTTCACGGAATTGCTCCAGCTGTTGAAGGATATGCTTCCAGAGGGAAATACTCTACCTAATCGTAATTACGAGGCCAAAAAGATTCTTTGTCCAATGGGTATGGAGTATAAAAAGATACATGCATGTCCTAATGATTGTATATTATACCGGAAAGATTTTGAATTGTTGAAAAGTTGTCCGAGGTGTGGGTTATCACGTTATAAATTGAAACAAACAGATGATGATACTATTGAAGAGATGGAAAAGCATGGACCCCCAATGAAGGTTATGTGGTATCTTCCCATCATTCCAAGGATGAAGCGTTTGTTTGCAAACCCAGATGATGCTAAGAATCTTAGATGGCATACAGATGAGAGGAAATGTGATGGCATGTACCGACATCCAGCTGATTCTGTTCAGTGGAAGAAATTTGATGATGAGTTTCCAGAGTTTGGTAAAGAATCAAGAAATATCCGACTTGGTCTAACTACAGATGGAATGAATCCGTTTGGTAATATGAGTACAAATCACAGTTCATGGCCTGTTTTACTAGTTATTTACAACTTACCTCCTGGATTGTGCATGAAGCGAAAGTACATGATGTTGTCTATGATGATATCTGGTCCGAAACAGCCAGGGAATGACATAGATGTTTATCTAAGTCCCTTAATCGAAGATTTGAAGTTAATGTGGGATGAGGGTGTTCAAGTATTTGACGGATTTGCTAATGAAACTTTCAAGCTTCATGCCATGTTATTTTGCACCATCAATGACTTTCCGGCATATGGTAACTTATCAGGTTATAGTGTTAAGGGTCATAAAGCATGTCCAATATGTGAAGAAGACACTGCTTCTCAACAATTGAAACATGGAAGGAAGACAGTATATCTTCGCCATCGGAGGTTTCTTAGAAGTCATCATCCTTACCGGAGGTTGAAAAAAGCCTTTAATGGACACCAAGAGACTAGTGGTCCACCAACTCCACTAACTGCTGCTGAGGTTTACGAAAAGGTAAATAACATAGACCACACCTTCGGTAAGTCAAAAAAAAAGTCAGTTGTGACTAACATTTGGAAGAAAAAATCAATCTTCTTTGATCTTCCGTACTGGTCGAGGTTAGAAATCAGACATTGTATAGATGTAATGCATGTTGAGAAGAATGTGTGTGATAGCTTAATTGGTACACTTCTTAACATTAACGGGAAGACGAAGGATGGTCTAAATGCTCGTTTAGATTTGGTTGAGATGAACATACGAGGGGAGTTGGCACCGATAGAAATGGGTAAGCGTACATATTTGCCCCCAGCCTGTTATACCATGCCAAAAAATGAAAAAGTAAGTTTCTGTCAATGTCTAAAGGGTGTAAAAGTGCCACAAGGACATTCCTCAAATGTGAAGAGCCTAGTCTCAATGCAAGATTTGAAGCTAATTGGGTTGAAGTCTCATGATTGCCACATCTTGATGCAACAGCTTCTGCCTGTAGCTATTCGTGGGATCTTACCAAAAAATGTTAGACATACCATAACCCGTTTGTGCTCATTCTTCTCTTCCATCTGTTGTAAAGTCATTGATCCATTAAAACTAGATGAACTTCAAGATGAAATTATTGTTATCTTATGTGAATTGGAGATGTTTTTTCCTCCATCTTTTTTTGACATCATGGTTCATCTACTTGTGCATCTGGTTAGAGAGGTTAGATTGTGTGGACCAGTGTACTTAAGATGGATGTATCCTGTTGAGCGGTATATGAAAATTTTGAAAGGTTATGTGAAAAATCATTATCGTCCAGAAGCTTCAATGATTGAAAGGTACATAGCTGAAGAAAGTATTGAATTTTGTTCAGATTACATGTCAAAAGCAAATCCAATAGGTCTTCCAGCTAATTCATGGCACCATAGGCGTTCTACAAGTAAATGTTTACGTGGTGTGAATATTGTAAGCAAATCTCGATCAGAAGTCTTGCAAGCACATTTGTATATATTGAATAATACAGATTAAGTTATACCTTACATAGAAGCTCATAAAGCCATTGTGAAGGCAAATAATCCAAGACAAGCAGACAAATGGGTCTTGATGGAACATAATAGAACATTCATGCCTTGGTTTAAAGAGGAGGTGTTAAAGGATTCAACGGCATCGCAGACCTTGACCTGGTTGGCTGCTGGATTGAAGTTTGATGTCATTTCTTGTAAAGCGTACGAAGTGAATAATTGTATATTTTACACTAAGTCTATGGATGAAAAGCGTACAGTTCAAAATTCTGGTGTTACTCTTGAAGCCGAGTCAATGCAGTTTTCCACCTCGAAAGATACAAATCCTGTAATTGGATCAATGGCATATTATGGATTTATAGAAGAGATATGGGAGCTTGACTATACTAAGTTTTCAGTTCCAGTTTTCAAGTGTATATGGGTTGACAATAAAAGTGGGGTTAAAATTGATGAATCAGGATACACACTAGTGGACTTTCGAAAGATAGGGTATCGAGATGAGCCATTTATAATGGTTCAACAAGCATCTCAAGTTTTCTATGTGAAAGATCCTACGTCAGAACATTGGTATGTTGTTTTACACGGGAAAAAACAAGGGTAGGCCATAGATGATATTGAAAATGGTGAACCCCATTCATTCACACCAATGATAACTAATAAAGATGACGATGTACTTGATCATGTACATTGTAACATCCCTCCAAATTACTTTGAAATAAATATAAAATGAAAGTAAGGGTGACAAATAGATTCTATGAACAAAATATTATATATATGAAATGAAGTTGCTCCTCTTAGGGAGTTTAATACAAATTCGGTCAAATTTTCCAGAAACATAAACAAAATACAGTAAAAAACAAAGCAGGCGATCTCCTATCGGAAGAAACCGATCTCCTATCAGAGGAGCCAAAACAGCCGATCACCTATCAGGGCAGAAAAAAACAGGCGATCACCCGATAGAGGCAGAAACAGGCGATCACCCGATAGAGACAGAAAACCGGCGATCTCCTCCTCGGCGATCACTCACTAAGGAGCTCTACTTCCTGGAAGATCATCTGCTCCCGTGTAAAATACACGATCATCACAGTTTTAAGAGAAAACCACAGAACCAAAACACGCAGGGTAAGCTAGATATTTTAAAGAGAGTTTAAATCATGAACATGACAATCAAAGTAAAACAAGTTTCAAAATATCCATGTAAAACGTAGAGTTGCTCATATCATTCACCTGATCGCCCAAAATCACACATTTCACAACATTCACCCATAGTCATTCCATTTCACAATACTGCATCAAGTGTCTATAAACTATCAATGTTTCTCATTTCTCACGTCAGACTTTCCACTGACTCACCACACAAGACACTTGACACTACTTCCGGATTGACTCGTGCGTTGATTAGACTCAGAGATCTGCACCTGTCATACCACACCACTGTGAAATCCACACAGCATGCGCATATATCATCTCAATGTCAATAGTTCTCCTGGTATGACAGGGTTAATCCATAGGACAGGCGGAGCTCGTTCTTTTTCACACGAGACGCCCATCATATAGACCTCCTTCGACTCTCAACAACTGAGTAACTTCCTCTACGTGATTCCATTACCTCAGCAGAGTCAGGATATCCCCTTAGGAATCACCGATCAATGCACCTACTACAAGATCTTACACGGTATTTTCTTTCCTGAAAATACTATGCCTCGATCCCACATTCACAGCATTCAAGACGTCATGCCATACAAAGGAATATTTCAAATCACAGCAACAACCATTTCAACGTTTCAAACTTTCGAATATCACATATATATTGTATTTAAAATCCCAAACAGCTTCAAACAACGTCAAACACAGGGGAGTTCGTAAAACAGCGCCAAAACCGGCGATCTAGTTTAAAAAAACAGGGTGTTTCGAAGACTGTATATAAAACCGGCGACCACGTCGCCCAAGCACACAAACAGAGCATTTTACGCAGATGAAAACAAAAATGGCGACCACGTCGCCCTCACTTCAGAGATAGCTACACTGTGGCTTGTATGGAAAAAGAGGTCTAGCTTCCCTTACCTGGACTTGCGCCAAACACCAGGAGCTCCGAAACCCAACGAAGCTTGAACGACGCCTTGGCTCTGTTTTTGCGTCTGGTTGAAGGACTTGCAGAGAACCTCCCAGGTGCTCTAATGGTGGCCGTCGCTCGTCGTACTCTCGTGTGAAGGTGCTAGAATCGCAGCGCGAAGGAGAGAATGGAGGAGAAGGGAGATAAACGCACCCTTTAGCTCTGGAACCACAGCAACGTTTCTTTCCTTCTCCCTCAGAAATGGGTTTTTGCATCTTAAGCTGACTTCTCCACAAAAACCGCTGCCACTACCCACTCTGCAGGGAGTTTGCGTGTACGCTTCGCTGAATAGTACACCTAAGCGTGCCTCTGCGCAGGCTAACACTCTGAGGTCACTAGCCTGAACCACTCTTTTTGTCTACGTGGCGCGCGTGCAGGGCGTTTCATGCTGGGGGTCTGGGTCCCACTTTACTCTGTGTGAAACTCGTCGTCGCGCGATAACTTTCCACTGCTGACTCATCCTGGCGAACGACCGATGTCTCCTTCGTCCTGGAAGACGACCGATGTCTTCTTCTGGGAGACGACCGATGTCATCCCTGGCGACGCCCTCATAACTCTCGTGCCCTGGCCACGTCCACATGCATCGTGCCCTGGCGATGCCCGCACGCCTCTTGTGTCTTGGCCACGTCCACATGCCTCGTGCCCTGGTGATTCCCGCATGCCTCTCGCGCTCTGACAATGCCTCATGCCTCGCGCGCCCTGGCGACGTCCACACGCCTCGCGCGCCCTGGCGACGTCCACATGCCTCGCGCGCCCTTGCATGCAACACTAAGGGTGATCTCTTTTGCTCAAGCGTAGAGCTTCGCATGCACAGCGTATCTAAGGCTTAACCCACACCTTGATACGCGTGGTTGTTGGAACCCACTCTGGTTGATTCAGTATCTTGACCACATACTACGTGCATTCCCGCCGATCACGTACACTCTAGGCGATTGGCGCTCATGTCTCCTCTAGGCGACAGGCGATTATGTGCCAGAGGAGTCGGAGATCGCCTCCATCTTCAATAACGGCGATCTCGTAGGAGACTTAGCTACACATTTCCTCCTTTACTCTTCTTGATCTACATGTCAGCCGACCGACCTCTACCAGCTGGCCCCAGATCTTGGGCGACGTCCGAGGTCCGACTACTACGAAACTTCATATACCAGCTCTTTGTATTTTAAATAATAACATCTGAATTTATTTAAATATACCACTTTTATTCCAATTCAATTTTACAGGTCCTTACATTCTCCCCAACAAGAAAAATTTTCGTCCTCGAAAATTGAATTATAAGGGAAGGAGGTAGGGATATGCTTCTCTCATGTTTTCTTCAAACTCCCCCTGGCGAATCACCCGATCTTCACGTCGTCCGCTTCCAACACGTGACTAGGGTCCGCAAGATACTTCCTTAGCCGTGATACGTGAAATACATTATGCAGGTTTGCTAAATGGGGAGGTGGGGCGATCTCATAAACCACTGGACTGATCCCCCCCCTTAGAATCTGATATGGCCCAACAAACTTAGGGGACAGCTTCTTTGATCTGATCGCCCATCCTACACCCTTGGCTGGTGTCCTCCCTCATAAAGACATGATCCCCCAGCAGCAAACCCCAAAGGTCTTCTCCTCTGCTCTGCCTCGGACATCTGCCGACTTTGAGAAACTTTCATTCTGCCCTGTATCAGTTTCGCCCTCTCGGTTGTCTGCTGAGCCAACTCTTCCTACTCCAATACTTCATCGAATTCCATTTTACATTCCTGCTTATGGAATATGCTGCCCCAATGAGCGCCAACTCCAGTACTCACACTCTACTTCCAACCCTGAAGACTTGGTCGAGCAAGTCCAGAACTAGGCCCTTAACAGAACCAGGACTAGCCCCTTTAGAGAAAAGTGAGCAAGATCCCTTCATCGGAAGGAAAAAGGACAGCTGGCTACTGCTCATGCCTCCTAGTCCATTCAAACTAGGATCCGAAATATCCTTCTAGGAATCAACTTCCGCTTCTTGATCAAAACCATCCATCGACTTCCCACTGCTGATCTAATTCTCACGCTCCCTACAGGAATACCTTTGGTTCACCACTATGCTACATAATTCTGCACCTTATAACGACAAAGTTCTTGTTGCTGTTACTTTCTAAATCATCCTTATGACTTCTTTTGCCAACTCGGCTTCCTGTCCCCATCATTTCCTCCTTGTCCAATGTATACATTGGATGCATTGATTTGGGTTCAGGTGCCCATCTGAAAAGGCATACAAGATCGAACACACCATATATCTCAACCACAACCATGCAAGTAGTGGAGCCGATTGGAAAATTTCCTCTACATCCAGGATTTTCTTTCTTAAGGACAACTCTATTCCTCTTCTCCAAGATACAACAGACTATTGCCACCCACATTCCCTTCCACACCTGATTCTACTTGGATGACATACGTATAAGATAAAAGTTCTCAAGGTGGGACCTCAAATCCTTATGTCGAACAAATAGAGCACTTATCCACTTGAAGCACATAGACCAGCCACGTTGCTTTAAAGTTAGAGTTAGTGGCCCACACATCCTCCTGAAATCTCACATCCCCTCTGCCTCTAACTTTCCAAACAATGACTTTTTGGAACTAACCATCATCTTCACCCTCCTCGCACATCCTACGTACGTCTCTCCACCACCACGATTGATATTTCGGATGAGCTCGGCTTCTCCCAAGTTCCGAGTCATATTCGGATACAAGAATATCTTTCCATTTCCCTTTCTCATCACTCCTCATCCACCATTTCCATACTCATCTTCCAAATCACGATCCACAAAACGGCATCCATTCTGCGTGGAGCTTTCTCTCTTCTCCCAGTAATTTCTCTACTTGGTATTCTTCAACAACTTCCTCTGGCCTAAAGAACTTTAGACACAAATACAATATCTCTTCTTTCCTTTTAAGCTTGTGGTTAAGTTAACGTCACCTCATGCTGTTTCATCGACACGATACATCTCCCAAGTTTCAAATAGAAGAAAATTCATTCTTTCATTCTTGGAACTTAACTCCGGTACTTCCCCTGGATACACGTGCTTAAGTCCTTAAACCCTCAACATTCTGCTTATATACTCTCCATAACTTATATGTAGCTGGAACTAAACCTTGGTACACTAAATCTAACTTACACTTCCTTCTTTGATTCCATCAACTCAGCTGGAGCCATTGACACTGGTCCAGTTCCAGGTACCAAAACAATAGAGAGTTCCACCTCTCTCTTAGGAGGTAATCCATATATCTCTTCTGGAAATACATCCATGAAATCTTTCACCAAGGTATCTTGCTTACGTCCTCTTCATTCTTCACTCCCAACCGAGCTGGGATCATGAAGCACCTCGCTTCTTTCTCCCAACTCCGACTACCCATGCTGAGCAGATATCACCTCTGACTCTTGGAGGTTTGGAACAGCGAACTTCTGATTACCGCAGACTACGAGAACGTGATTGGCAGCTAGCCAATCCATTCCCAGGATAACATCCAGATCCTGAAGAGGTAGGCAGATCAAGTTTACTTTGAATCTGCGTCCCTCTACCATCACTGGACATTCAGGGCAAACTGTAGAGGTCAACACCTGTCTTGATACAGGTGTAGAGACCAACAGTTCAAACGGTACTCCTTCACTAGAAGGCCCAACTCGGCTACACACGAGCTTGACACAAAGGAGTGTGTCGCTCCAGAATCAATCAAAATTCTAACGCATCAACCAGCTATAGAGCAACACTCTGTACTAAGTTACCTGACTGAGATGCCTCCGCTCCAGACATGGCAACCACTCTCTCTGCTGCTCGAGGTTGACTGCCTTTGTTCCTCAACTGCTGGGAACTAACAGGTTGAGTCATCCTTTTTCTGTTAGGACAATCTCTAGAAATGTGCCCCATCTCTTGACATGTGAAACACCCTTTCTCTGAATTCCTCTTGGAGCACACCTTGACGTTATGTAACCCACCACAACGGAAACACCTTGATTTCCACGGTTGTTGCTGCTGAAGCTGGAGAGGAACTGCTCCTGCTTGATGTGGTGGAGGTCTCGCATAAGGCTCGCTTTGTGGGTGCTGCACCTTGGCCTTCCCATTGGAGGGACCCCCTGGGTGTGATCTGATTACCCTGGAACCACCCCTCTCCAGGGTCTCCACTCTCTTTGCCTTCTCTACTAAGGCATGGAATTCCCTGATCCACTGATCTGGTTGGTTCAGAGAAACGTTCCCACCGAACTGGGTTGGGTTGTGCCTCATGAACTCGGTCATCCCCATCTGCTCCCGAGGCTGATTGACAGGGGAAGCTGTTGCAGCCGATCCAGCAGTTTCCAAATGATTCATTACAGCCTGATGAATCTGGGCCATTACCGTATTCTGCTGTTGGATGGCAGTCGCCATCATCTCCATGGCCCTGGCGATCTGACCCATCTTTGAAGAAGGTTGGGGAGGGGTAGAAGGTCTACGTGCCATCTCTCTTTGTTCCAGATTTGGAACTATAGGTTTCTATATTCCCTACAACTACAAGAATGAGATCGATAAGAAATCAATTCATTCAGGAGGTAACTGTAACATCCCGCCAAAATACTATACAAATGTATATAATGAAAATAAAGGTAACAAATAGATTCTATGAACAAAATAATATATATATGAAATGAAGTTGCTCCTCTTAGGGAGTTTAATACAAATTCGGTCAAATTTTCCAGAAACATAAACAAAATACAGTAAAAAAAAAACAAAGCAGGCGATCTCCTATCGGAAGAAACCGATCTCCTATCGGAGGAGCCAAAACAGCCGATCACCTATCAGGACAGAAAAAAAAACAGGCGATCACCCGATAGAGGCAGAAACAGGCGATCACCCGATAGAGACAGAAGAAAACCGGCGATCTCCTCCTCGGCAATCACTCACTAAGGAACTCTTCTTCCTGGAAGATCATCTGCTCCCGTGTAACAATTACACGATCATCACAGTTTTGAGAAAACAACCACAATAACAGATAAAAGGGTAAGCTAGATAATTTAAAAGAAGTTTAAATCAAGAACATGAAAATCCAAGTAAACCAAGTTCCAAAATATCCATGTAAAACGTAGAGCTGCTCATAGCATTCAGCTGATCGCCCAAAATCACAAACTTCACAACATTCACCCATAGTCATTCCATTTCACAATACAGCATCAAGTGTCTATCAATATTCAAGTTTCTCATTTCACATGTCAGACTTTCCACTGACTCACCACACAAGACACTTGACACTACTTCCGGATTGACTCGTGCGTTGATTAGACTCAGAGATCTGCACCTGTCATACCACACCACTGTGAAATCCACACAGGGTCGCTGTGAATCCACACAGCATGCGCATATATCATCTCAATGTTACCATAGTTCTCCTGGTATGACAGGGTTAATCCATAGGACAGACGGAGCTCGTTCTTTTTCACACGAGACGCCCATCATATAGACCTCCTTCGACTCTCAACAACTGAGTAACTTCCTCTACGTGATTCCATCACCTCAGCAGAGTCAGGATATCCCCTTAGGAATCACCGATCAATGCACCTACCACAAGATCTTACACGGTATTTTCTTTCCTGAAAATACTATGCCTCGATCCCACATTCACAGCATTCAAAGACATCATGCCACACTTAAAAGAATGATTTCAATCACAGCAATAGCCATTTCAAAGGATTCATATTTTCGAATATCTCATGTAAATCTCAAGCAGTTCTCAAAACAACATCAAACACAAGGAGTTCGCAAAACAGCGCCAAAACCGGCGATCTAGTTCAAAATATGGTATTTCGAAGGCTGTATATTAAAACAGGCGACCTCGTCGCCCAAGAACACAACACAGAGCATTTCACGAAGACGAAAGCGAAAACGGCGACCACGTCGCCCACACTTCAGAAATGGTTCAACTATGGCTCGTAGTAAAGATGAAGGCTAGCTTCCCTTACCTGGACTTGCGCAACCACCAGGAGCTTCGAAATCCAACGAAGCTTGCAGAATACCTTGGCTCTGTTTTTCGCGTCTGGTCTGAAGAACTTGCAGAGGACTACCCAAGTGCTCCAATGGTGTTGCTTCTCGTCGTACTCTTGTGTGGAGAGGCTGAAATCGCAACGCGGAGGAGGGAACTCACTCTTTCTCTCTTCGACTACAACAACGTTTTCTTCCTCTTCAGTAGTGGATTTCAGTAACTTAAACCAACTTATCCCTCCAAAAGCAGCTGCCACCACCCACTCTGCAGGGAAGTTTGCGTGTACGCTTCCCTGCACAGTACTACTAAGCATGCCTCTGCGCAGGCTACGCTATGAGGTCACTATTCTGAACCACCTTTTCGTCTACGTGGCGCGCGTGCAGAACGTCTCTTGCTGGGAGTCTGGGGCCCACGTTCTCTGGGTGTAACTCAACGTCGCGCGATGACCTTTCGCCGATGACTACCAGCTCGAAGAGAAACCACTGATGACCTCTCGCGCGAAGACGATCTACCGATGACCTCGCGCGAAGACTACCACCGATGACCTCGCGCGAAGACTACCACCGATGACCTCGCGCGAAGACTACCACCGATGACATCTTCCTGGCGAACGACCGATGTCTTCCTCTGGGAGACAACCGATGTCTTCCCTGGCGAGGCCCTCATAACTCTCGCGTCTTGGCCACGTCCACATGCATCGCGCCCTGGCAATGCCCGCGTGCCTCGCGCCCGCGCGATGCCCGCATGCCTCTCGCGCCCGCGCGATGCCTGCATGCCTCTCGCGCCCGCGCGATGCCTGCATGCCTCTCGCGCCCGCGCGATGCCTGCATGCCTCTCACGCCCGCGCGATGCCTGCATGCCTCTCACGCCCGCGCGATGACTGCATGCCTCTCACGCCCGCGCGATGACGTGTAGTCTAGGCGACCGGCGATGATGTATAAACAAGGAACTGTTATAGTTTTTTCTAGACTACACTTTCCTTCCTTTTTAACTTAGATAAAACATACTTAGAATTTACTTAAAACATACTCTTTCATTCCAATAAATTTCAGGTCCTTACAGTAACAGCTAGACCCTACAAAGGTCAGCATCTCAAAGTCATTAAGAATTTGAGTTCATCAACCGGATCATAATACTCAAAATCTCAAGCAAAACACCAGAACAGCTACTGGTATACAACCATCAATCCAATCAACACTTTCAATCAATTACAAAACACTCAATAAAACAAAATAAATCACACCAGAATTTAATATATGCTAAACATCAACCCTTTGGAATTAAGATTGAGACTCATCTTGATCCAGTTATGAGTGTGCACCCTCACTACTTCATCAAGACCTTCTCATTCTTAATACTAAGATTTTCAGTTAGAACATATATTCACCAAAGCACACACAAAAATTTCAATACAAAAACGTTTGAAAACCTTTCACTATAGTTGTTATTTTAAACTCAAATAAATTTCATGAGCAGAAGAAACACAATGGATCCACAGCCCTCAGGTCATCCTAAGGACGAACTGCTCTGATACCATTAATGTAACATCCCTCCAAATTACTTTGAAATAAATATAAAATGAAAGTAAGGGTGACAAATAGATTCTATGAACAAAATATTATATATATGAAATGAAGTTGCTCCTCTTAGGGAGTTTAATACAAATTCGGTCAAATTTTCCAGAAACATAAACAAAATACAGTAAAAAACAAAGCAGGCGATCTCCTATCGGAAGAAACCGATCTCCTATCGGAGGAGCCAAAACAGCCGATCACCTATCAGGGCAGAAAAAAACAGGCGATCACCCGATAGAGGCAGAAACAGGCGATCACCCGATAGAGACAGAAAACCGGCGATCTCCTCCTCGGCGATCACTCACTAAGGAGCTCTACTTCCTGGAAGATCATCTGCTCCCGTGTAAAATACACGATCATCACAGTTTTAAGAAAAAACCACAGAACCAAAACACGCAGGGTAAGCTAGATATTTTAAAGAGAGTTTAAATCATGAACATGACAATCAAAGTAAAACAAGTTTCAAAATATCCATGTAAAACGTAGAGTTGCTCATATCATTCACCTGATCGCCCAAAATCACACATTTCACAACATTCACCCATAGTCATTCCATTTCACAATACTGCATCAAGTGTCTATAAACTATCAATGTTTCTCATTTCTCACGTCAGACTTTCCACTGACTCACCACACAAGACACTTGACACTACTTCCGGATTGACTCGTGCGTTGATTAGACTCAGAAATCTGCACCTGTCATACCACACCACTGTGAAATCCACACAGCATGCGCATATATCATCTCAATGTCAATAGTTCTCCTGGTATGACAGGGTTAATCCATAGGACAGGCGGAGCTCGTTCTTTTTCACACGAGACGCCCATCATATAGACCTCCTTCGACTCTCAACAACTGAGTAACTTCCTCTACGTGATTCCATTACCTCAGCAGAGTCAGGATATCCCCTTAGGAATCACCGATCAATGCACCTACTACAAGATCTTACACGGTATTTTCTTTCCTGAAAATACTATGCCTCGATCCCACATTCACAGCATTCAAGACGTCATGCCATACAAAGGAATATTTCAAATCACAGCAACAACCATTTCAACGTTTCAAACTTTCGAATATCACATATATATTGTATTTAAAATCCCAAACAGCTTCAAACAACGTCAAACACAGGGGAGTTCGTAAAACAGCGCCAAAACCGGCGATCTAGTTTAAAAAAACAGGGTGTTTCGAAGACTGTATATAAAACCGGCGACCACGTCGCCCAAGAACACAAACAGAGCATTTTACGCAGATGAAAACAAAAATGGCGACCACGTCGCCCTCACTTCAGAGATAGCTACACTGTGGCTTGTATGGAAAAAGAGGTCTAGCTTCCCTTACCTGGACTTGCGCCAAACACCAGGAGCTCCGAAACCCAACGAAGCTTGAACGACGCCTTGGCTCTGTTTTTGCGTCTGGTTGAAGGACTTGCAGAGAACCTCCCAGGTGCTCTAATGGTGGCCGTCGCTCGTCGTACTCTCGTGTGAAGGTGCTAGAATCGCAGCGCGAAGGAGAGAATGGAGGAGAAGGGAGATAAACGCACCCTTTAGCTCTGGAACCACAGCAACGTTTCTTTCCTTCTCCCTCAGAAATGGGTTTTTGCATCTTAAGCTGACTTCTCCACAAAAACCGCTGCCACTACCCACTCTGCAGGGAGTTTGCGTGTACGCTTCGCTGAACAGTACACCTAAGCGTGCCTCTGCGCAGGCTAACACTCTGAGGTCACTAGCCTGAACCACTCTTTTTGTCTACGTGGCGCGCGTGCAGGGCGTTTCATGCTGGGGGTCTGGGTCCCACTTTACTCTGTGTGAAACTCGTCGTCGCGCGATAACTTTCCACTACTGACTCATCCTGGCGAACGACCGATGTCTCCTTCGTCCTGGAAGACGACCGATGTCTTCTTCTGGGAGACGACCGATGTCATCCCTGGCGACGCCCTCATAACTCTCGTGCCCTGGCCACGTCCACATGCATCGTGCCCTGGCGATGCCCGCACGCCTCTCGTGTCTTGGCCACGTCCACATGCCTCGTGCCCTGGTGATTCCCGCATGCCTCTCGCGCTCTGACGATGCCTCATGCCTCGCGCGCCCTGGCGACGTCCACACGCCTCGCGCGCCCTGGCGACGTCCACATGCCTCGCGCGCCCTTGCATGCAACACTAAGGGTGATCTCTTTTGCTCAAGCGTAGAGCTTCGCATGCACAGCGTATCTAAGGCTTAACCCACACCTTGATACGCGTGGTTGTTGGAACCCACTCTGGTTGATTCAGTATCTTGACCACATACTACGTGCATTCCCGCCGATCACGTACACTCTAGGCGATTGGCGCTCATGTCTCCTCTAGGCGACAGGCGATTATGTGCCAGAGGAGTCGGAGATCGCCTCCATCTTCAATAACGGCGATCTCGTAGGAGACTTAGCTACACATTTCCTCCTTTACTCTTCTTGATCTACATGTCAGCCGACTAACCTCTACCAGCTGGCCCCAGATCTTGGGCGACGTCCGAGGTCCGACTACTACGAAACTTCATATACCAGCTCTTTGTATTTTAAATAATAACATCTTCTGAATTTATTTAAATATACCACTTTTATTCCAATTCAATTTTACAGGTCCTTACATACATGCAACCCGTAAAGACCACAGTGAAGGAATTTACATATGAACTTGTAACCCATTATGGTAATAAATTTAGAAATATTTTTTATAATATGCATTTACTATATTATGTTTTTGTTTTATATGATTTTCTTTCCATGCAGATGAACTAATGTTTGTTAAATAATTTTTTTAACAGAGATATGGGTGACGATCAAACTCCAATTAGACCCTGATCCGGACGAGGCAACAGAGGACCTACTAGGATGAAGCGTCTGGCAAAGAAACGTGCCGCTGGTGAGAAGACAGCTGTTGACATTGACGTCAACACTGGAATGGCATCAGGTCCTAATGCAGATGAGTGTAATAGCTATCTTGGAGTTCTTTCTCGTGAGAGAGTCTCTGTTTTGATTAATTCATGGGACGAGGTGTTAGAGGTCGACCGAAACATGCTGTGGGAGGATGTTCTGGTAAGCTTTACATAATTATTGTTATCATATAAAGCTATTTAATATTCATTGACTAACTTTACTTTGGTGATGTTATTTTGCAGGCAAATTTTGAAATTCCTAATGTGGAACCGCTTCGATCAAGGATTCTATCCAATATCGGACTAAAGTTTCGCGCCTTTAAGTCAAGACTCACGACGAGATACATTTTTGGTGAGCTTAAGGATGAAAGTCCTTGTGAAAGATACAATTTTATTGATGAAGAGACATGGCTTGCTTTTAAAGAAAGCCGTCTAACTGAAGAATGGATTGTAAGTGAAGCTACTTAACTATTTTGACTTATATGACAGCATCGGCGGAAGAAAGCTCAAGAAATAGCTTTAAAGAATCTTTCCCCGCACGTAATGTCTCGTGCGGGGTATCGAAAGCTTGAGCAAGCACTGATGGTTGAAAAGGAGCAATCCAGACAGGGGAGTGAATCTCAGGATGTGGAAACAGGGGTCACTTCTCCTCCATCACCACCTACGCGCCATGACAAATGGAAGAGGGCCCGAATTAAGAAGTCGGGTGCACCAAGTTCAGAGCAATCAGGGCTTATCATTGAAAAAATTGTAAGTTATTTAAGCCTTTTTTCATCTATTATGATGCATTACTTATAATAAAACCTCATGATTTTTGTCTCTTGCAGGATGCCTTGGACTCCCAAGGTAATTTTGTTGCTGATGGTCGTCGCGATATCCTTGTTGAAGCAATTGGACAACCTGAGCACTCTGGTCGTGTTTGTGCAGCTGGACAAGGAGTTGGGATTAGACTTTATTTTGGAGCTGTACCACGACACTCATCCTCCTCCTCCAAAGAGAGCAAAAAAGAAATGGAGCAAAGGCTACGTCAGGAACTAATGGATGAGATGAGAAGGGAGACGGAAAAGATGAGGCTAGAGTTGCGACAAGAGATATCGCAATAACTTTGTGCTGAGCAGCCGATTCAGACGCTTCTTAGTCCCGCTCCCAAGAGCACAAAGGGGAGTTGTGCAGCTCCTACAGCATCAGGGGATGATATCATTGGCCAGATGAGGCAATGTGAGCTACTGGTAGAAGGTGGCATCATTCCTCAGGTGGTGGCCATTGGAAAAGTCTATGAAGACGCCACCACCTTACATAACGTTCCTCTCTCCCCTGATGCAGCAAAGGTCACGGTTGAAAGAGTACGAGTACCTGATGCTCGTCTTCCACTACCTTCAGAAGAGGTAACAACTGTGGCCGAAGCATTTCAATCCTTTGTAGCCTGGCCCAGACACCTGATTCGATATATGCCACAACCACTGGTAATAATTTCATTTCATGACCTAATTTATATTTATATATTACATGTAATTTATAACAAATCTTTTTTCTTTTTGTAGAAACCTCGTCGGAAACCAAGTCCGAAAAAGAAACAAGAGGTTCCGCTTGACGATCCTATAGCTTCCTTAGCTATAGTTGCTAGACAACTTGGACGAGATCCTCTGGAAGTTCCATGGGATGATACCTTTTTTGAAACAAACCCTGAGCTACCATTGTACATATACATGTCAGATCTGCTAGAATTTGTAGCTGGGGATCAGGAGCTGAATATAAATATCATTCAATTTTTTATGATGTAAGTATCGTTACCTACATTTCATTTTCATTTATGTTAAATTAGCATTCATTATGATTTAACTAATTACTTGTAGGTTTTTGAATGGTGTCTCTGTCACTGAGGGGAAGGAAAATGTGTATGGATTCTTAGATCCTACATATACTAATCCCACTGGAGCAAAGACAAATGAGACTCAATCATACATCACTAACACCCTGGAAAGAGAGGGAAAAGAGGTTTATTTGTGCCCTTATATTAACGAGTAAGTTTAAATATATATATATATATATATATATATATATATATATATATATATATATATATATATATGTGTGTGTGTGTGTGTGTGTGTGTGTGTGTGTGTGTGTGTGTGTGTGTGTGTGTGTGTGTGTGTGTGTGTGTGTGTGTGTGTGTTAAAAGTTTATTATATTCATGTTTTATAAATTTACTTAACTATTTTCATGGATGATATAAGGGTCATTGGCAATTACTTGTCTTATCAATGAAGGATAGGACGACTTTGTGGTTTTGTTCCCTACACAAGAAGATATCCACAAGTTTTAAGAATATCATTGATAAGTAAGTACACTATAAACTTAACTATGGTTGAAACTATAAGTAATCCACTAACAAGGTTTTTTGTCTCAACCAGTTCATGGCGTGGATATAACATTCTAAAAGGGAGATCGAATTCAAATTTTCAAAATTTGAACTGGATAAGATTAAAGGTATGTAAGATTTTTCTTTTTTTTTCATTGTTTAATTATACTAACTTTTACAATTTATTGAATTATAGTGTAATAAACAACCAGGAAGCTATGAGTGTGGCTATTACGTCATGCAATGGATGAGTACCATTGTAAGACTAGGTCTTACAAGTAATTGGCAAGAGGTAAGATTTCTTAAATTATTTTTATAACTTCAAACTAATTTATCTATCTTAAAACTAATTTATGTGTCAACCATTTTGAAATGCAGTTCTTCACGGATGAGGAACCCATGAGTTCGGAAGCCATGACATATGTGAGACAATCTTGGTCCACATATTTCCTAAACTTTTATAACTCTACGATTTGATCAATAGTGTAAGAATAGATAGAGATTATTACTATTTTTGTATACATTTTGATCAATTACTATAAATTGACTTTGTTTCTCTGAATCTGTTTATTTGTCTGGCTGGCTGGGATGGGTATAATGAAATTGCATAAGATAATTCGTATGGGAAAACAACTAACCAAATCATTCTAAAAAAAAAAAACCTGATTTACAGATGCGGTTGCTTACTACAACCGCATTTGTAAATCAAGGGAATGATTTACAAATGCGGTTGCTTACTACAACCGCATCTGTAAATGTGATTTACAGAGGCGGTTGTTTACTACAACCGCATCTGTAAATCATTCCCTTGATTTACAAATGCGGTTAAGGTAAACAACCGCATCTGTAAATCATTGTCATTCATGAAACCTGGGCACACCTCTGGAGCATTTACAGATGCGGTTACGGGAAACAACCGCATTTGTAAATAGTATTTACAGATGCGGTTGTTTAACCGCATTTGTAAATCTCTGATTTACAAATGCGTGTTGATCAAATGCGGTTGTTTAGCCGCATTTGTAAAATGAAAATAACCGCATTTATTTTACGTTTCTGCACCAGTGCACCTATATGAGTAATGGGACCACTTGCATGAGATCTTAGCAAGAATTCTAGAGCACTCATGAATATCGGGCACATGCATAGCCTAGTAAGCGCAACACAACAATAACAACAAGAATTGTGGGGTGTATTGATGGAGATCAAGCTCAAGAGGACATGGAGGCCAATCATCACGAAGAAGAAGAGGTTGAGGACGTTCATGGAGATCAAAGTCAACCTCAAAGGCTTACAAGAAGCATGTTCAAAGCTTTAGGAGCAAGGGGACGTTTATTTTCCCTTTTTGTAATTTCATTGTGTGAGGATGCTTAGAGGAAAACATGAGAAACCTCTTGTGTTAAAGCATCTTTAGGTCTTTAGTTAGGAGCATTAGGAGGGGGGTGCGTCAGTAAATAGGTGTAGGAGTTAAAATATGAGGTGCCAAAGTGAAAGAAGAAGTCACACCTTCCTCATGACTTGTTTAGGCACCATTTTCATTTGAATTTGGGGGGAATTTTTGAATTCATTTAGCTTGCATTTCAGCATCTTCACACTATAAATTAAGGTGCTGCCCTTGTATTTTTCAGATCTGAATTTTGAATTAGAGAAATTATACTCAATTTTGGAGTGAGCATTGGAGAGCTTTGCATCTTCTTCACTAGTCTTATCTTGAAGGTTCAATGGTTACCTCAAGTGGTGGCTTGCACACTCATCTAGGAGCCTTCATCCTCTTAGTGGCGTGATCATCCAACCATTCCTCCATCTTCATGAGCATTTTCTTCTTCTTTCTTCCTTCTTTTTAAATTTTCATGTCTTAGCTTGTGTTCTTGTGTGATTGTTCGGTTGATTTGTGTTTCCAGTAGCTTGTTCTTCTTTTCCAGCACTTATATTCAGTTTCCTTGCCTTTAATTTCATCTTTGTTCGGTTCAATTTGACAATAATTGGAACTTCCATGAGTTTGTGTTTTGGCATTAGTTTTGGTGAGTTCTTGACTTAGAACATTGATCCAATTCTAAGAAAAAGTGCCTCTCTAATGACCAACTCGAGATGTTTCCTAAGAATGTCAAGAACCTTTCATCTTATGTTCTTGAATTCACATCATGTATTGTGATTGATAAATCGCTAACACACACTAAATATCTTGGTTCATAAAGCTTGTTATACCAACTACATTATGTGTTAAATTCATCAATCTAGGACTAGTTCATATAGCTTGCTATACCAGCTCTGATGCATTACATCTTATATGAACCCATGATTTTTTTTCTTTCTATGCCTTGCCTTTTGCAATATATGGGGGATTGTTGTGAGCTGAGTATTGCAAAAGGGTTGCAAAACCTAACTCCACATTTGCGAAAGTTTAAAGGAGAATCAGAAGGGAGTAACCAGCGAAGCCACAAAATGGCGCACAACATCCCTCTTTTCTCGGGTGGTTCCAGATCTGGTGCAAAGCTACAAAATGTTATAGATTCTCTACGTTCCTCCTTTCCCGTAAGCCCTTCTCCTTTTTCGGTGACCTGCTCCAATTCCAGAAGTAGTCTTATGGAGCGGTTTCACTGATTTGGGTCCTTTCCCCATCTATAAATAGGAGTACCTAGTTGCCCCAGAAACACATTGATTTTCAAGTTTCTTTCTTTTCTCTTTTCTACTCCTTTCCAAAATATAATTTATTTTTGCTCTTCTCTTTTCTTCTATTTCCGGTAGTTTTTACTCTTTAAGAGTTGCTTGCTAGTTCTGATATCTTTGATATTATCCGAGAAGTTCCTGTCGTATCCTGTAGGACTTACGCAAAACACCGCAGATAAGTCCTTACGGATAGTGATCACCCACATCTTAGGAATCAACCTTATTCATGTTTTCAGATTGTATTTACTAAACCTTTTTACATTGTTTGATTGTAATATAGGCTTTGTTGTTTGCCAAATATGGGGAGGTGCTTTCTGATGGTGCTAACTAAACAACATGTACTGGTTAAGGTAGATTCAAAAGGGAAAGGTATGGAGTAAAATGAAATTAATTTCTAGTGACTTTTATATTTAAATGCTGATACAAAAAAGAGGCCTCCATGCAATGGAGAAGGACAAACAAAGATTGAAAACACACCTAGAAGACTCACAAGATAATTCTCAAATATCAGCCCGAATGGAAAATCAATCTTTACCTCTCTAAGTGAAATTGGATTTTGGGACGGATGAAAACTATCCGGTCTTGAAACTTTCGGCTAAGAAGATAGACGTAGATCGAACGTTAATGAAGCAATTGTAAAGTCTTTTTCATCTTCTTAGCCTTGTAAGAATTGTATAGAGTAGTTAGAAAGTTTGGGGCCTTGTATTTTGGGCAAAGTAGAGAAGGATATAAATAGAAAAGAAAGTAGAGTGTAAAATAGTAAAAGACGGGTGCAAATAGAAATGTGGGCAACGAAGGCATAAGGATCCACATGTCCTCTCCTCAATGAAGAAGATTTTACTCCAACGAAGGCATGCCACTTGTCACTCTCCCAATGGAGAGGATTTGCACCAATAAGGTGGTGGCACTTGTCACACCCTCATTTGAGAGGTTTTGAGAGATTTTCTCCTATAAATAAGAGTCTCTTGTACATGATTTTTAACTCTGATTTGAGTAATGAAGTGCTGTGCAATTTGAGACATTTTTATTTGTTCAAAGTTCTCTCTAGAGTTGTCTTCTTGTTAGGCAATTTTATAGAATCCTCCTAGTGATGTTGACCCAACCTCACACTAGAAACTAAGTGTTGGCCTAACCTCACTCAGATTCATTGTCATAATTTTCATCTCTTCCAAATTTCTAAAATTCTTCATTCTTTCGCAATATCATTAATCTTTCGTAGAAGATATTCAAATCAAAATAATGAAGAAGAAGATCTACAAATGAAGATGCAAGGTAGGATTGAATCAAAGACCCTGCAAGCGTTGCCTGTGGACAATAATTGACATTACTTAGTATAGAGGTATAGGAGATTGTACCCCCTTTTACCTGATCCTCAATTTGATGGCATCCACATCATAGCTCTTGTTTTTCAAAATGATAGTGATTCTATTTTTGAAGTCCTAGTTCTTTTACAGAGTAAATTTGTGCCTTGTTAGTTATTTCTTGATTGGTTTTCTATTGTTGACAAAATTTTGTATATTCGTATATACAATATCTCTTAGAGGATGATCACGTACACAACCAAGGTGCTTAGATCGTCCAATAGCTTCAAGCAGAATATCTTAACGACCTTGAGGTACAAATTTACCTAGGGAGCTTTGCTCAACCAAGGAATCCTGTAACATCCCGCCAAAAGCATACATACATCCATGTATAATTGAAATTAAGTGTAACCAAATAATATTGAAGAGTGCAAAATAATATGTATTTATATATATATATCAGAAATGAAGTTACTCCTCTTAGGGAGTTTAATACATAACCAAATCAAATGTTTGAAAATAAAAGAAATGCAGTAAGACAGGCGGTCTCAAAAGAAAACGGCGATCTCCAACTTTAAAACGGCGATCTCTAACAGAAGACCTCAAAACGGGCGATCTTCTATCAGGACACGAAAACCGGCGATCACCACCGAGAGGTAGAAACCGGCGATCTCTCCCTCGGCGACCACTCACTAAGGAGCTCTCCTTCCTGGAAGATCATCTGCTCCCGTGTAACAATTACACGATCATCACAGTTTTTAAAGAGAACCAAGCACAACACCAAAGAAAACACCACAGGGTAAGCTAGACATTTTAAAGAGAGTTTAAATAGGAACATTAAAATTAAAGTAAAACAAGTTTCAAGATTATCCATGTAAAACGTAGAACTACAATTAGCATTCAGCTGATCGCCCAAAATCACAAATTTCACTACATTTCCCATAGTCATTCCATTTCACAATACAGCATCAAGTGTCTATCAATATTCAAGTTTCTCATTTCACATGTCAGACTTTCCACTGACTCTCAACACAAGACACTTGACACTACTTCCGGATTGACTCGTGCGTTGAACTTAGTATCCAGAGACATGCACTTGTCATACCATACCACTGTGAATCCACACAGCATGCGCATATACAATCTCAATGTTACCATTCTCCTGGTATGACAAGGTTAATCCATACAACAGCTCGAGCTCGTTCCCATTTGAACAACTCGCCCATACGTATGAACCTCCTTCGACTCTCACCAACTGAATAACTTCATCTACGTGATTCCATTATCTCAGCAGAGTCAGGATCGTCTCATTAACAGGTTACTCACTGATCAATGCACTTCCTAACCAATCTCAACACGGTATTTCCTTTCCTGAAAATACTATGCCTCGATCCCACATCCAAACACATCATACCATTCAAGTAAATGATTCAAATCACATCGACAAACATTTCAAAGCTTCAGATCTTCGAATATCTCATGTAAATCTCAAGTAGTTTCAAAACAACATCAAAAACAGAGATTTCGCAAAACAGCGCCAAAACCGGCGATCTAGTTCAAAAACATGGTATTTCAAAGGCTATGTTTAAAACCGGCGACCACGTCGCCCAAGCACACAAACCAAGCATTTCACGAAGACAAAAGCGAAAACGGCGACCACGTCGCCCACACTTCAGAAAAAGCTACACTATGGCTTGTATGGAAAAGAGGTCTAGCTTCCCTTACCTGGACTTGCGCAAACACCAGGAGTTCCGAAATTCAACGAAGCTTGAAGAACGCCTTGACTCTGTTCTTGTGTCTGGTTTTGAAGAGCTTGCAGAGAACCACCCAAGTGCTCCAATAGTGGCTGTCGCTCGTCGTATTCCCGCGTGAAGGTGTACTAGAATCGCAGTGTGAAGGAGAGAAATGGAGAGGAAGGAGGTAACTCACTCTTTCTCTCTTTGAATGTTGCAACGTTTTCTCCCTCTGAGCAGTGGCTTTCTGTATCTTAAATCACTTATTCCCCAAAAGCAGCTGCCACCACCCACTCTGCAGGGGAGTTCGCGTGTACGCTTCCCTGAACAGTACGACCACTGTTGCCTCTGGTGCATGCCAACCACTGCTCTGAAAAGTACTGCCACTGTTGTCGCTTGTGCATGCCAGCCACTGCTCTGAACAGTACGACCGCGAGTGTCTCCCGCGCATGCCAACATTCTGATGTCACTATTCTGAACCACCCTTTTTGTCTACGTGGCGCGCGTGCAGAACGTCTCATGCTGGATGTCTGGGTCCCACGTTCTCTGTGTATAACTTAACGTAGCGCGATGACCTTTTCACCGATGACCACAGGCGCGAAGACTATCCACCGATGACCTCTCGCGCGAAGGCTAACAACCGATGACCTCTCGCGCGAAGGCTAACAACCGATGACCTCTCGCGCGAAGGCTAACAACCGATGACCTCTCGCGCGAAGGCTAACAACCGATGACCTCTCGCGCGAAGGTTAACAACCGATGACCTCTCCCCCTGATGATGCCCGCATGCCCCTTGCGCCCAGGCGATCCTGCATGCCTTGCGCCCTGGCGATGCTCGATGACACATCGCCACGCCTTCCTTGAGGTCCTTCATTCCACTATGTTACGTCTAAGGTATCTTCTCCACATGACTCGGTGACGTCGGTGGCTTCATATTTCCAAGAGTAGATCAGCACTTCTCCTCGTTCTTCCATGCATGCTACACTAAGGGTGATCTCTTTCGCTCAAGCATAGAGTTCGCATGCACAGCGCATCTAAGGTTTAACCCACACCTTGATACGCGTGGCTGTTGAAACCCACTCTGGTTGATCCAGGATGGTGACCACCTACTACGTGCATTTTCGGTGATCATGTACAACCTACTCGACAGGCGATCATGTCCCAGGTCAAGGGCGACGTCCGATGTCTGCCACTACGAAACTTCATTTACCAACTTTGTATTTTAGATAATGACACCTTCCGAAATTATTTAAATATACCATTTTTATTCCAATTTAATTTTCCAGGTCCTTACAAATCCTGCAGGAGCAAAATCATATAAGTTTTTAATATAAACAATGCTTTAAAATAAATACAAAAGAAGATAAAAATAACTTACAATTTTTCCCGAGACTATCTATGATTACTCAGAACTATATGTACCCAATTTTTTAATTTGGGCCATTTTCCATTTTTTGTGGCATGTAGGTGGAGATGGAGGTTCACTAACCCTGTATCAATTTCAGAAGTAGTCCCCTGTCTCGATTGCTCCTTTTCAATTATCAATGATTCTTCAAGCTTACGATACCCCAAACGAGACATTAGGTGTGGGGTCACATTCTTGGATGCTATGTCTTAAGCTTTCTTCCTATGATCTTGTCATAAATGAAATAAAAAAAGTGAATAAAATAATATTAAATAATTAATGTTATGATCTATAAATAAAATAATTAAGTAATTTCATTTATCGATCACTGTTTAGATTCATGGCTTTCAACAAAAAGGTACCATGTCTCCTCATCAATATTGGAGTACTTTGAACAAGGATTTTAGCCTTTATAACATCCAAAAACATAATTCGCCGTCAGTTGTGACTTAAATTGATGAAATTTAATGGCGATATTCGATAGAACCTTCGATCTCAACGGTTCCACATTAGGGATATCAAATCGCATCTGCAAAAAAATATCATGAAATTACAATTGGTCAATTAATATTAAAAAGCAATATATGATAACAATAATAATGTATACATTACCAAGACATCCTCCCAGGGTATGTTCTTATCGACCTCAGTCACATCATCCCATGAATTTTTCAATATGGAGATCCTCTCACGAGCAACGACTCCAAGAGAGTTGCTAAAAGTGTCAGCATTAAGATCAGAAGCCACTCCGGTGTTGATGTGAATATTGAGTGGTGTCTTTTCACCACTAGAACGTCTCAATGAGAGACGCCTCAGTTTAGTAGGTCCTCTAGTGGATCTTCCGGAATGGGGGTAGAAGAAATTGAAGCCTAATCGTCAGCCATACTTGTGTTAAAAAATTAGGTAACAAACATTAGTTAAATTGCATCGAAAGAAAATCATATAAAATAAATACATAAAATTCTAAATTCGTATTATCAAAAATATTTCTAAATTCGTACATACTGGGTTGAATGTTCATATGTAACTTCCCTCATTGTGGTTTTTACGGGTTGCATGTACATCATCAACTACATCATCATCTTTATTCATTATCGTTGGTGTGAAAGAATGAGGGTCACCATTTTCAATATCATTAATAGTCTCCCCTTGTTTTTTCCATGTAAAATGACGTACCAATGTTTTGACGTAGGATCTTTGACTAGAAAACCTGAGATGCTTGTTGAACCATTATAAATGGCTCATCTCGATAACCTATCTTTCGAAAGTCTACTAATGTGAATCCTGATTCATCAATTTTAACCTCACTTTTATTTTCAACCCATTTACACTTGAAAAGTAGAACATAAAACTTAGTATAGTCAACCTCCCATATCTCTTCTATAATACCATAGTATGCCATTGATCGAACTACAGGATTTGTATCTTTATTAAATGATTTCTAACTGAATGCGCTCCTGTTTTAAATGCTTTTGACCATTCTGTTGGTCTACATAAAGTTGGTTAGAAGTTTCTAAAAAGTAAGAAATAGTTTTGAGAAATCAAAGTGAGATTTGACTAAGTGTTTTCAAGATTCATTCAAGCTTTGGATTTTCAAGTGTGCGGAATAGGACTGGGTTGTATTTTCTGATCTTGAAGCTTTGTAATTCCCAGGTGTATCCTGTTCTCTCTTCCTTGATTACTGTATTTCTGTAAAAGGTTGTAAGTGCAGATTCAGAGGGGTTCTGAATTCTATGGTGTGGTTTGCCAAAGGTTGTGTGTTTCTTAAGGGGTTCAAGGTCACTACTTTGGTGTGTGGTGTGTGTAATCTGTGATTGATTGCATAGTGGAACCTAGTGGTTTTCTGGGAACTAGATGTAGCCCTTGTGAGTAGGGTGAACCAGTATAAAATTTTTGGTGTGCTTTTCTCTCATCCCTAACTCTTTTAACTGCTGTTTTAAGTTGTTTTAAATATTTGCTGATATAAACAACCGATTGTTTCGAAGAAACAACCTATTGTTTTTCTGTATTTCATTTAAAACAGAATATATTCTTGGCTAACTTGATTGCTTTATCTGTAATTCTGCACTAAGTTTCATTGTACCTTCAAAGTTTGCGAAAATCTTTCTTAAACAAATCACCCCCCTCTTGTTTAAGGCCATATATTCTAGCATTTTTAATTCTGCTGGTATAAACAATCGATTGATTCGTATAAACAACTGATTGATTTTTTTATATCAATTAAAAATAATTTTAATTCTTGGCTGATCTGATTGCTTTGTCTATACCTCTTATTTAATCTTCATTCCACTCCATTATTTGCGAAAATCTTTCAATAAATAATTCACCCCCTCTTGTTTAAGTCATTAAATTCTAACAATTGGCATCAAGAGCTAGGTTCTTAAAATTTACTCAAGTCTTGTTTCTAAAAATTGTTTTAATGGCTGACAAGTTACCTTTTGGGGAGGGATCGTCTATCAATAGACCACCTCTATTTTGTGGTGTGAATTACCAATTCTGGAAAGTAAGAATGAAGATTTTTATTGAATCTACAAATAAAGGAATTTGGGATGCTATAGAAAATGATCCTTTCATTCCAAAAATAGAAAAAAATGATGTATGTGTTGAAAAACCTTGGTCTGAATGGACTGAATCAGATAGCAAGAAAGTTAAGTTTGACTAGATTGCAAAGAATATAATAACTTCTGCATTGAGTTGTGATGAATTTTTCAGGGTATCACAGTGTGCATCTACAAAAGAGATGTGGGACATCCTTGAATTCACACATGAGGGGACAAATGATGTGAAGAGGGCAAGGAAGCATTCTCTCATTCAAGAATATGAAATCTTTAGAATGCAGAAGGGAGAAACAATATCTGAAGTGGAGAAAAGATTCTCTCACATTGTGAATAAGCTTATGAGGCTTGGGAAGAACTTTGAGAAAGAAAAGCTGAATAAAAAGATTCTCCAATGTCTTGACAGAACATGGTAGCCAAAGGTCATTACCATATCTGAATCAAAAGATCTAACCTCTATGACAACAGTTTCTTTGTTTGGTAAGCTAAGGGAGCACAAATTGGAAATGAACAGATTGTTTGTTCAAGAAAATGAGGACAAGCATGTCAAAGGCAGAACTTTAAAGACAGTTGTGTTAGAAATTATGGCTTTAAACTAGAGGGGGGGTGAATTGTTTAAAGAGGTTTTCGCAAACTTTTTGAAGCTAGAATGAGTTTATCTCAGAAACCAATTGATCAAGCAATTCAGTTAGTCAAAACAGTAAGCAAAACTGCACTGTCAGAAAAACAATCGGTTGTTTCTTCAAAACAATCGGTTGTTTTTATCAGCAAACAACAAACAAACTGAATTTAAAGAGTAAGGGATAGAGAGATTGTACACAGTTTTTTATACTGGTTCACTCCAACCCAGAGCTACATCCAGTCTTCTCAGAACCCCTGAGGAAATCCACTAAGCAATCACACCTTGATCACTTACAAGACAACCAAGAGAATGACCTTGAAAACCTCAAGACACACACTCTCCTTGGTCAACACTAAGATTGCTGATCTTGAACACCTCAAGAACACACAGCCAATCTCAGCAACAATACAGAAAAGAAATGTTTCAGCAGATACACAGATTACACTTGTTACAGATGAAGATCTGAAATCAATACAAGTAGAATCCTATTCCAGCACTTTGATCAGTCTCTTTAGCTCTTAAGCAATCTCAGCACTTTGAAAAATCTCTTAGTAGCACTTTGTCAAAAGCATTCTAACCTTTAAAAGAGATTTTCTGAATTATATAAAAGGAAAGTTTGTTATCAAATCTTAACAAACCCATAAAAGCTTTCAGAAAGATTGGTCAAAGTATTTAATGACTGGAGCGTATACAGTTTCAAATCATTTAAAGCTCAGTCAAAGAAAACAGTTTTTCTGTTAAGGTTCCGAAACAAACAATCGGTTGTTTCCTTGAATCAATCGGTTGTTTTGTCACTTAACAGTTTTCTCCATTCAAAAACAGTTTTCAACCTTTCTCAAAACATCTAAGTATAAACAATCGGTTGTTTCGATAGAACAATCGGTTGTTTCAACTTAGTTTGAAAAACACTTTTGTTTTATCAAAAACTGAGATGCTAATTGCTTTGAGATTTAATCTAAGGTTGGATTACACTTTAAACTACCCCAAAACAAAACAACAAAGCAGCACAGCAGTAGCAAGCAAGCAAAAGCTTCATCATCCTTCAAAGGATTTGGATTCTTCAAAACCTTGAACACCACTTGGTTCAACAAGTTGGACATAGAAGATGCCAAGAATCAAGTGACAATGATGAAGATACATTCAACCTACTGTCCAAGAAGTTTAGCAAATTCTTGAGAAAGAACAACAACAAGCTTCAATCTTCCAAAAGGTACAATAGCAAGAAGTTAAATGATTTCAACACTTATAAGTATACATGTTTTAGCTGTGGTGAGCAGGGACACATCAAGCAAGATTATCCTAACAGTGAGAATAAAGAGATAATAGAATTCAAGAAAGGAGAAAGGAGAAAGGAGAAAGGAGAGGCAAGGCTAAGAAGGCTTATATAGCTTGCGAAGATAATGAACTGTCTTCTTCCAATTTCTCCTTAGAAGATGCACAGGCCAATCTGTGTTTAAAAGCTTCTACCTCAAGCATTGTAAGTTCAAATTCTCCCACTAAAGGTGATAGTTATTATCAACTTCTTGAGGCTTTCGAAGAGACTCATGAAGAAGAAAATAAATTGGCTCTCATAAACAATAGGTTGAAAGGTTGAAACAACTGGATGGAATCTAGAGTTAAAATCTTAGAAGAAGAGTTGGATAACTCTTGAAATGATTTTAAAACTCTTGATCTTATTTACCAAAACTCTTCTTGTGAGTGTGACTCAAGTTTTTGTAAAAATTGCAAATCTCTTGAAAATAAAGTTCCTTTATCTTGTGAAAACTGTGGACAAACGTACCAATGGAAAATCCAACTTTGAGAATGTGCTAGCATCTCAAAATTGTGTTTTTGGAAAATCTGGTTTGGGTTTTAATGCACAGAATAAGAATAGTGGAAGTTCAAAACTGTTTTCAACATTTGCAGAAAAACAATCGATTAAAAAATTGAAAAAATCGATTGTTTCCTGCTTTTATTTTTTGAGAATAGGCCATTCATTAGATTTTGCAAAGTGAGAAAAGTTTTTGTTAGAGGCATATTAAATTGGATTCCTAAGAATCTTAAATTTTCTTATGATCAAACTAACATCAAAGAACCCAAATTCTTTAAGGGATCAAATCTTTCCACTTGATATGCTTTTCTTGTAGGACTTTGCTTCTAGGATCAAGAATCTGTAGAAGCTTGCTTGAGTGGAAGCTGTTCAGAATGAAGCTTTAGTTTTGATGTTATGTGCAGTTTTACATATATACTTTGTTTCTTGAAGAATCTTTTTTTTTTCATGTATCATGGTTCTTTTATGCTTGACAAACTATTTCAAATCTATACATTCATTCCTTTGGTTCTGCAATTGCTTCCTAATTGGTTTAATTCTCTTCTATATTCATGCAAATTGTGTATGTGTATCTCTGAATGTTGTTTTCTATCAGAGCTTTTGGTTTTATAAAACTCTATTGCTTTTACAGAAAAACAATCGATTGTTTTCACAAAACAACCGATTGTTTCTTCCCTGATAGTACTGTGATTAAAGCTACTTTAATTCTCTATGCATTGATTTGTGCCTCTGGCCATTCTCAAAGACGTTATAGGACAAAGATACATTTATTACTGCTTTGAATATGTTTCTCTCAATGTACTTACTGTCTTTTATGGAATATATTCTTCCAAATCTTGGAAATTTAAAGCTTTTCTAATTTGGTCAAATCAGCATGTGATTTTTCTGAGCATTATGTTTTGGGTCTAACAGTACACTTTATTACCTTTGAACAAATTCTTTTTCGGTTTGAATTTAATCCACTAAATGCCAAAGTATTGATTGCCTTTTCTGCTTATAAAAATGTGGTTTATCAGCTATTTTACTTCACAAGAAACAACCAACTATTTTCTTCTTCCTTCTTGTCTATATTTGTTTGAATCTACAGCTTGTTGTTTCTCAGTTGTGTGTTGACTCTTAGCCATGGAATCAACACCCCCATCCTCCAAGAGAATAAAGACTAGGGCAGTGAAGAGAGGTGGACAGTTGGAAAAATGGTTTTCGAGTGAAAAAGAGGTAATTGAGAAGTATCTCCATTAAACAAGCAGGAAGGTGATCAACAACCCAAAGTTAATCACCTTTAGTTGGCTGAAAGAGCATAAACTAATGGAGGTAAAGAGTCTACTAAAGGAGTAGTTGCTAAAGAGATTCCTTGAGATGTCTGGAAACATTTATCCAGATTTGGTAAGGGTATTTTACACAAACTTTCAAATTGTTGGAGATAATATCTGTTCACATGTGAAAGGAGTAGATATGGATATCACCCATGATGTCTAGACAACTATCACTGACCTGAAGTATATTGGATTAAGGATCAACAAAGGGAACATAAGAGTTGTTGAAGAGTTTAACAAAATGCTATAGTACAAGAGTTGTCTCAAGAATCCTCTTTTAAGAGTGAGAAATTTTTCAGTAGGAGGGCTGAAAATGAATGAAAGGCTCACTGACTTTATCATCTCATGGATGCTTACTCCAAGGGCCAACAATCACTCCACCTTGTCTGAAGAAGATCTGGTCCTCATCTATTGCATAATGAACAAAGTGAAACTCAACTGGATTAACATATTCAAAGATCATATGCAAAAATCTACAAGGTTAAGTGATTATCATTACCTTTATGCTTTTTGATTTCTAAATTCTTGCATTATTTTGAAGTGGACCTAGAAGAGGAACTTTCTAAAATTGTGAAGAACATAAGTAAGATCAACAATGGTTTCCTAAGCAAGATGGGGTTTACCAAAGTTGATGGTAAATGGGTGAGTAAACATGGAGATCAAGGTGGCTTATCAAGTGGAACTCATGTTGAGGAAGAAAATGAAGCTGCTGCCACTAGAGATGAACCTGCTGCTAGAGCATTTGAAGCTGGACCAAGTTCTGGACACATGGATGAAAGAATAACATCCATGTCTCCCTTTGAAAGACTCATGGTGAACAGGATGGATAGCTTTGTTGATAATCAAAGGAGTCTTCATGAGCTGTGTGCTACAAGATTCCAAACCATGGATGCAAGGTTTTAGACCTTGGATGAGCAAATTGAAGTAGTGCAGAATCAACTGTTTGAACTACAATATGGCAAAGATGACTGAAGAAATTTTACAACTTTCTTTTTCAATTCTAGTTTAAGTTCCTGAACAATTTATTTTCTTTTCTTGCTGTTTTTTATCCTTCTTTCACTCTATTTGTGAAGACAAATAAGGGGAGAAATGCTATGGGTTGTAATGTTTGTAATGTTCTATTTTCTGCCACCTATCCTGAGTTAAAACTGATTTAGCTTGGCTATTTTTTAACTGTTGCACTCTAATTTTTAACTGGTTAATTATGTTTTTTAACTAGTTGATTTTAACTGCTGCATCTATATGTGTTTAACTAGTTTTCACACTGATTTTATTGATCCTCCTTTAAGAAATCACTTATTGAAAACTGGTTTTGTGATGCTTGTAATCTCTGGAATGGATTACCCCTTGTACATGCACATTTTGTGTTTTGCAGAAAGTGCCAAATTCTAATAAGAACATCCCAAAGCAACCCAGGGATTTGTCTTCATCAAATAGGGGGAGAATGTTGAAAATTGAAGCTTTGATGTCTCCAAATCCTAAAGATTGCATGAAGACTGTGTTTTTGTGTATGGGCATGGGTTCTGGGTAGTTTAGAATTTGTTAAATCCACTCTCAGTCAATTCAAATTTGAATCAATCTGTTCTTTAAAAGAAAAAGAGTTTTTCAAAGTTAAGTGAAAAACAACCTATTGATTTATCGTTTTAATCAGTTGTTTTTCTCTTAGTGTGTTTGAAAGGTTTTTAAACTGGTTTGACCTTGGTTGACTTAACTGTCAAACCAATTCAATCGGTTGATTCAACAATTCAACCGGTTGATATTTGAAAATCCTTAACAGCTTTTATTAAAACTGTTAAATCTATTTTCTCTGATTTCAATCTGTTTTGGCTCATGATTAATTGCCATAAACGGCTATTTTCGAAAGCTATAAAACTGGGATTACCTCCCTAATTCAAAAACACAGAAAGAGATATTCAAAAACCTTTTGTGAAAGATTGGATTCAAGATTGCAAGATTGCTTTGGCTTTGCATTAGTTTAAGAGTGGAGTAGGATCAACTGTGATTTCCTGTATCAGGTGTGAGGTGAGTTGATTTTAGATTCATTAATTTGGTGACACTTTCTTAGAATTAGGATCAAGATTCTTAGCAATTTAAAGTGAAAAGTCTACGGAAAATCCTCACTGGACATTAGCTTAACAAGTGTTAAGTAGATGTGAAGGTTCATTTCAAAAGACCAAAGGTAAAAACACAATTATAGGTGATGGATGATGACAAATAAGGTGCTATAAAGAAAGAAAAAAATTCGGTAAAGTGGAGGAACTTAAGGAAACATCAATGGAGCTTAAAGTCTTCCAAGTGATGAATCAAACTCATGAACATGAGTGCCATTCCACAAACCGATTCACAAATAGAACACAAATGGAAACCGAATATAAACACAAGGAAATAAACACAACTACTGAATGAAATGGAGAATTAAGTGCATAATTGAATAGGAAGACAAGAACAAGCAAGAAAAATCGGATAGAATTGAAGAGCAACACAAAATAATCGTATAGAATTTGAATTAAGGTGCGGAAATGGAAATGGAAGTTGAAGTAAGGAGAACTTATGTGGTTAAAGCCATGGAAGGGAAGAATGCGCCACTTGGATGGTGATTGATCCAAGATAAGTGCAAGATGCCACCACTTGAGAGCTTCCCAAACACTCACAAGATGAGACTAAGCTAGGAGAAACAATTCTCACAACTCACACACAATTTGTGTATAGTAACTTCAAAACTCAATGTGTTTTTACAAGAGCCAGACACCTCTATTTATAGTCTGAGAGGGCTGAAATTAAAGTGGGAAAATTCAAATGATAAGCATTTGAATTTGGCGCCTATTACATGTCACAAGGGAGGTGTGACTTGGTTTCTTACTTTGGCACCTCTTAAATCTATACCTACACCTTCTTTTTATGTTGCATGGAAGGTGTGACTTATCTTTGTAAATTGGCACGCCTTATTTCTATATCTACACCTTCCTTTTATGTTCTACTAAAAACTACTCAAAAGAAATTACAAAAAGAGATATTTATCACCCAAGGTCTTTGCCCGACTCCTACAAATCCTCGAAGATATGTTAGATGCTAAGATCATGAGTTGGGCTTGGGCTTGTTGGGCTTGGGCCCACTCTCCTTATTCTTCTATTTTGGAACCCTCAAGACAGCTCCAAATTATTTACACAATCTTCTCATCTTTAAGAAGACTAGTAGGAAGAACTTTAGGTGCTCAGGTGGATGACCCATTCTTCCTCTTATGAAGTCCTCCTTTGATTTTTGAGATGACCCTTAATATTTGTCATCCTTGGTCATCTTCATGTGGTCTTGGCTTGCATCAAGGTGTAATCTATTCTATTCACTTTTGTAATTGTTTTCAAAGTTGTATATCTGTAAACTGTTGGTATAGTAAGGTTAGAGGGTGTTCTGACTTTGTGTGTGTGGTATATCAAAGAGGGTGTGTGTTCTTAAGTGGTCAAGATCACCTCTTTGTGGCTGTGTGGTGTTTGTAATATGTTATTGGTTACATAGTGGAATACCCAATGGTTTATGGGGATTGGATGTAGCTCTAGTAAGGAGTGAACCAGTATAATTGCTTATGTTTTCTCTCTCTCTCTCTCTCTCTCTCATTTAAAACTATTTGATTTGTGTTTTTAACTCTACTGGTATAAATAATCGGTTGATTTGTATAAACAGATGATTGATTTTCTAAAATCAATTAAAAACAGTTTTAGTTCTAGGCTGATCTGATTGCTTTGTCTGTACCTCTTCATTAATCTTCATTCCAGTCCATTATTTGCGAAAATCTTTCAATAAACAATTCACCCCCCTCTTGTTTAAGCCATTAAATTCTAACACTTTCCACCTTGGTTGTGCATGAAACCTGAATATACAATGTTATCATTGCTGATTCCTGGACCACAATCACTAGGAAATGATATTGATGTGTACCTTCAATTGTTGATTCAGGAGCTAAAAGATTTATAGGAGTTTGGAGTAGACACATACGATGCTTCAAAAAATGAAACATTTTTAATGTGTGCCGCTCTTCTATGGACTATTAGTGACTACTTTGGGTATGCAATGTTGTCAGCTTGGAGCACCAAAGGAAGATTAGCTTGTGCATATTGTAATTATGACACTAATTCATCCTACTTGAAACAACCATAAAATGTGCTATATGAACCATCGCGTCTTTTTACCAATGAGCCATCCTTGGAGATCTAATAAGAAGTCTTTTAATGGAAAAAAAGAATCTGGATCTACACCACACATGTTAGAAGGGCTAGAAATCGTAGAAATGTTAAAAGATTTCGTCAATGAATTCGAAAAGAATGCAAAAAAGACAAGTGATGGTCCATGGAAAAAGAGATCAATCTTTTTTGAGTTGCCTTATTGGGCAACAAATAAATTACGTCACAATTTTGACGTCATGCATATTGAGAAAAACTTATGTGATAGTATTGTGGGCACTCTTTTGGATATTCAAGGGAAGACAAAAGATCATGTTAATGTTCATTATGATTTGCAAAATATGGTAATAAGAAAGCATTTTCGTCCAAGGGAGATTGATAAAGGTTAGGTACAATTTTCAGCAGCCTATTTTTTAATGAATGCTAATGAGAAATCTACCTTTTGTGGTATTTTTAAGGCTGCCAAATTACTAGATGGAAGTGCATCAAATATTTCAAAGTGTGTGCATGTTAATAACAAGAAAATATCTGGTTATAAGAGTCATGATGCACATTTCATGTTGCATTACTTACTACCAGTGGCAATAAGAAGCATTATGCTTGATACAATGGTTGATCCTCTAATTCGATTTGGGTCATTCTTTCACTCTATATGTCAAAAGGTTATACAAGTGCAAGATATGGGTTACTTGGAAGCAGAAGTAGTACAAATACTTTGTCAATTAGAGATGATTTTTCCACCTAGTTTTTTTGACATAATGGTTCACTTACCTATTCATTTGCCAAATGAAGTGAGATTAGGTGGCCCCATTCAATTTCGATGAATGTATCTATTATAATCACAATGATGTATGTGAAATAGATGCAATTGATTATTTCTTAAGTCTTGGTCGCCCTATAGGGGGAAAAGTAATGGTAAACCATTTTCTATAGATTTCACATCAAAAGCTCAAGCTCATCTATACCTCTTATTCAATTGTGATGCAATTGACATTTACATTAGGTATGATAATAATTTCCTATCCTTTATATCTTGTCATATAAACTTGTTATGTAGTTTTAACCAATAATATATTGATGCCTTTGTAGAGAGTTTGATGAGAGTGTTAAAAGGCGCACTAAAAGAGGAAAGTGGGTGAAGGCCGAAACCTAAAGTCAAGAATTTAGTGAATGGTTCAAAACTCGAGCCTTGAAAGATGATGTGTCTTCTCAAATTAAAGAGTTTTCTAGAGGGCCAAATAATGTCGCAAAGAGGTTTTTAGGTCACCTCATTAATGGATATAGATTTCATACTATGAAGCGGGATGCCAAACACAAAACTCAAAATTCTGGTGTAATATTGGTTTCATTGACTTCAAGTTTTGCAAGCACAAAGGATGAAAATCCAAAAATTGAACCTGTAACATATTATGGTGCAATCAAAGATATATTCGAGTAAGACTATTATGGTAATTTCAAGTTTGTGATGTTCAAATGTGATTGGTTTGAGGCCGAAGAAGATAAATATGGACTTACTTGTGTATATTTCAACAAAAAGCTTTACCAAAATGATCCTTTTGTGTTAGCTTCTCAAGTTTATCAATGCTTTTATATCGAAGACCCTTTAGATGCAAATAGGCATTATGTTTTGAAAAAGGTTCCAAGAGATTTATTTAACATGGGTGACCAATCAAATGGTGTTGAACTAAATGCTGCAAACAATGATGGTGAACTAAATTGGGTTAGGGAAGACATGCCTGTCACAATATTTGAAAAACCTTCGAGTGTAGGGCAGAGAAATATTTTTAATGAAGATGATATTGATGAAACTTTATTTGACTTCATGGACTAAATACTTAAAAATAGGTAATAATTTTGTTACCTTTGACTACTTACTACTACTATTGTCTTATATATTTGCTTCTCCAATATTAAATGTGGACATATCATTACACTTCTGCATAAAGTCATGCCTACTATCTTTGCAACACACATTATTAGTTAGACTTGATTTTTGAAAGATAGAATTCTTGCTATCTAGTGTTATCTAGCCATTTTGCTATTTGTAACAAACTTATAGTATTATTTCTTGGCAGGCTTGTACCAATTCTTTGCTCAATCTTCTATTGGCTTCAACTGTTCAAACAACAAGGGAGGATATCTTTTATTCACTATTTAGAGGTGAACTTCTGCTCTAACGTATCTTTGAGTTATGAGTTATTAATTGACCCACCACTCACAATTTTGTGTTCATTTTTTAGTCAATGGGAAAGGATGTAGATTCAAAAAAGGAAGTGGATTCAAGTAAGGAATTTCTTAGGAGGCTTTAAGTCAAATGTGAAAAAGGAAGCATTGTTAAGGCAACTAGGGAACCTATGATTGTTTCTAATGGACAATTTAATTTGTCCAATTATCAAGTGGGATTCCAGAATAATAATACTCTTGCTTCTAGTGCGGGACAATTTGAGAGTAATAAGACCCCAATACAAGCCATTAATGATTCAAGAGCCAAGATACAAGCCATTACATGATCTTTTATTCAAGTTCGTGCCAAAAATCAAGGAAAAAAAAGGTTAACTACAAAAGAAGAAACATGTAAATCAAGGTTTGAACATATTGAAGTTGCCTTACTTGAACTTGCCAATTCAAATGCCAAACAACTATCCAAAGAGAGAATACAAAGAGAGATTAGTTCTAAGAGGACTGATAATGTTATGGCAGAAGGATCAAATACAATTAATAAATCCAAGGACAAATCAAAATCTATAAAGAGGGCAGGAGGGGAACATGATAGATCAAGGGTAAACCAAAAGAAGAAAAAGGTGTTAAAAGAAGATTATCACTCAATGATTGAGATGGAAATAGCTTTTAAGAAGAAACAACCAACCAAAGTATGTGGATCAATGTTGATTGGTGAGTTTCTTGATCAAAATGGAGAAATAGTTAATCAAGTGGTTGAAGAAGAAAAGGACCACTAAGATGCAGAATTTCAAAAAGAAATAGAAGATGAAGGACATGAAGAAAGCTTGAGTGAAGGAGAAGACCACGAAATAATTGTTGAAGAAGGTAATAATACTTTATTTGCCAAGTTTAATGCTTGTTATTTTTATATTCCATCACTTTATATATATATATATATGTATATATATTAAAACTTAAAAAATTTTCATGTTCAATTAGCCAATAGCAAGATAAAAACTCGAGGATCAACACAATGCTTAATATTGAAGAGCGTCCAGAAGCTATCTTGGACGAACATGGAGAGCCTGTTGGTCCCAATTGTTGATCAAGGTTGATCTTGGAGCTTTTGATGTCTCCAAATCCATGGCGTTGGATGGAAGCCTGGAGTTACTGCTTGTGTGGGTGGGATATGGGTAGATTAAAGTGTAATCCACTTTTTGTTTAAATCTAAAACTGTTTGGAATCAAAACCTTTTTGAAAAAGATTTTTTTCTAAAGAAGTGGAAAAACAACCAGTTGTTTTATCGTTTTAATCGGTTGTTTGACACTTAGTTGTTTCTGAAAGGGTTTGAAGTTGTTTGACTTGGTTGACTTTGCAGTCAAACCAATTCAATCGGTTGTTTCAAAAATCAACTGATTGCTTTTTGAAAACCCATAACAGAATTCTGTTTTGCTTTGTAAATCAACTTTAAATGTTTTCTAACTGAATAGGCTCCTGCTTTAAATGCTCACTAGCACAGAAAAGTAAATCAAATGCGGTTATTTTTCATTTATAAATGCGGTCACAGGACCGCATTTGCTCAGCACGCATTCGTAAATCGTAGATATACAAATGCGGTCAAAGGACCGCATTTATAAATTAGATTTACAAATGCGGTTATTTGATATAACCGCATTTGTATATTAACCTGAATGAGGGGAAGGGAGCTTGGGTTTATGATTTACGAATGTGGTCTTGGTAAAAACCGCATTCGTAAATCACATTTACAAATGCGGTCTTTGTAAATGACCGCATTTTTAAATAGTTTTTTTTATTAAAAGCCCGGACACCATTTACAAATGCGGTCTTGGTAAATGACCGCATTTGTAAATAGTGTTTTTTTTTTTTAAAGTGCAGTTTGTATTATCCATAAACCACATATATTAATAACCTGCATAATGATCAAATCCCAACCAGACAAATACAGAAATATAGATATAAATTGAGATCATCAAAGTGTACATTTACAAGTAGCTAGTCAAATTACATAATAAAACCACTATTGACTACCTATGCTAGAATTATAAAAGTTTATGAAATAAGTGGACCAAGAATTTCTAACATATGAAATTCCTTCCTCATCCATTGGTGCTTCTTCTGTGAATAACTGCATTGTAAAATATAGTTGACATAAGTTAGTTTTAAATATATATATGTTGAAGAATTATAAAAATGATTTAACATATAGTACCTGTTTCCAACCAGTTTTAACACCTAGTCTTATAATGGTAATCATCCATTGCATAATGTAATATCCACACTCATAGCTTCCTGGTTGTTTATTACACTATAATTCAATAAAAAGTAATATGTTAGTATATTGATAAACAATGATAATAGAGAAAGAAAAAAATTACAAACCTTTATTCTTATCCAATTCAAATTATTTGAACTGGATCGACCTTTTAGGATGTTATATCCACGCTATGAACTGGTTAATACAAAAAACCTCGTTAGTAGATGGTTAATTAGTAACATATACAAAGTTCAGTTTATAATGTACTTACGTATCAATGATATCCTTAAATTTTGTGGGAATCTTATTGTGTAGGGAACAGAACCACACAACAATCCTATCAACCACTGATAAGACAAGTAACTGCCAATGATGCCTATATCATCAATGAAAAGAGTTAGTAAATATTTAAAACATGAAATAATAATACTTGATGACATATAATTAAACTTACTCATTAATATAAGGGCATAAATAAATTTGTTTTCCCTCGTTTTCCAGGGTGTTAGTGATGTATGCTTGAGTCTCAGATGAGTTTGGTCCAACGGGATTAGTATATGCAGGATCTAAGAATCCATACATATTTTCCTTTCGCTCAGTGATACAGACTCTATGCAAAAACCTACAAGTTTATAGTTAAAGCATAATCCATAATAATTTAACATAAAGTAAATTGAATAATAGGTAAAGATACTTACATCATAAAAAATTGAATTATACTTATAGTGAGCTCCTGTTTCCCAGATATAAATTCTGATAAATCTGTGTTGTAAATCATCAGTGGCAGTTCAGTGTTTATCTGAAAGAATGTATCATCCCACGAAACTGGAAAAGGTTCATTGCCAATCTGACTAGCAATGAGACCTAATGAAGCTATAGGATTGTCAACTGGAACCTCACGTTTCTTCTTTGGACTTGGTGGCCGAAAAGGTTTCTACAAGATAAAGAACATTTGTATTAAATTATATGTAATATATAAATATAAATAAAAAATAATATAATGAAATGAAATTATTACATGAGGTTCGGGCATAGATCGAATGAGCTCTCTGGGCCAAGCAACAAATGTCTGAAATGCATCGGCCACAGTGGTTACCTCATCTGTAGGTAGTGGAACACGAGCATCAGGAATTCGTACTTTTTCAATTGTTACCTTCGCCACATCAGGAGAGAGGAACGTTATGTAAGGTGGTGGCATTTTGATAGACTTTTCCAAGTGCCACCACCTGAGGAAGTTTGCCGCCCACTACCAGTAGCTCACAATCCTCCGTTTGATTGATATCATCCCCTGATGTTGGAGGAGCCGCACAACTCCCCTTTGTGCTCTTGGGAGTGGGACTAATAAGGGGTTCGGCACAAACTTGTTGCGATAGAAACTCTTGTCGCATTCGATCATTCTCCTTTTTCATCTCTAGCCACATCAATTCAGTCTCCTTTCTCATCTCCTCCATTAATTCTTCACGTATCTTAGTCTTCAGTTGACTTTCATTCTCTTTGGAGGAGGAGGATGACTGCCTTTGTGAATCTCCAAAAAATAGTTTAATTCCCACCCCTTGTCCAGCTGCACGAACACGACCAGAGTGCTCAGGTCGTCCAATTGCTTCAACCAGGATATCATGACGACCTTCAGCAACAAATGTAACGTCGGATTCCAAGGAATCCTGCAAGAGTACACAAAAATCATATTTTTGCGTTACGTTGTGCAAATTGTATAAATTCTTCTACTCCTCATTTGTACTCATCACTTATACGAACAGAATTTATCCAATTTCGATCCATATTCTGCAATAATCATTGAGAACTCAGGGTTCTATCTAACATTTTTGACGAGGGTCAAAAACCCCGAACTCAATACCAGCACGTATTATTGCCGAAGGTCGAACACCTTCGGACTCAAAACAACAACGATAATTCTATTCAAAACCTAACAACTAAACTAACATAATATAAATACAAATTATAATAAATATTGAATAATATAAATTCAAAAATACAAATTATAATATACAACTAAACTAACATAATATTACAAATTATAATAAATGCTGAATAATATAAATTCAAAAATACAAATTATAACTACATCTAAACTAACATAAAAATTCTAAAATCCATAAAAACTAACCTTGTATAATGCAACTAAATTGAATATTTTAAATTATAATACATAAAAAAAACAAAAATTCAGAACATTATTAAAAATAAAAAAAATAAAAAAAATTTTAAAAACAACACCAACCTTGTATGAGAAGCCTTCGTTGGTGGCAATGGCAGCAGCAGAGAGCAGTGGCAGCGGCAGCGGTGGCAGCAGCAGCGGTGACGGCAGCAGATAGCATTCAAGCTACAGAGGGAAAAAAAACAAGAACCAGTGCGTGCATGGCAATGAAACAGTGAACGAAAACGTGAAAGAAAACCAAAACGAAAACAAAAGCCAAAACTAATCGGTGCAACGAACTCAAAAACGAAAACGAAGGAGAATATTACCAAATGTGAAAGAGAAGAAGGCCAACGGGAACGAATGCACGAGCGAACGGGAACCAGCAGTGCAATAGCAAAACGAAAACGAAAAGCGGTGAAGAGAAACTGTTTAGCGCGTTCAAAATTTTAGGGTAAAAATTATTTACAAATGCGGTCATTTGGTAAGACCGCATTTGTAAATCAATATAATTACAAAAATGCCACCGCTTTTTTAACGAATGCGTTTTGGCGCTGGACCGCGTTAAATAATGAGCAGTCTTTTGTTATTTTTGTACTAGTGGCTTTTGATCAACCTTTGGAGAATAAATAGTTTGTTTTACGCTCCTAAAAGGTAAGAAACAGTTTTGAGAATTTAGTTGTTCCAAATTGATTTCAAGCTTTCAAGATTTGCATTCAAGCTTTTGGATTTTCACAAAGGAGTGCAATAGGATTATTGTAATCTTTTGTATTGATCTTCATCAGGTGTAATCCTTTCTGTATCTCTTGTATTTCTGAATACTGTTGTGTAAGTGCAGAATTAGAGGGTGTTTTGATTTCTGTGCCGATTGTATGCTAAAGGAAGTGTGTGGCTTAAGGTGTTCAAGATCACTTCTTTGGTGGTGTGTTTGTAATTTGGATTTGATTGCATAGTTATACCCAGTGGTTTCTGGGAACTGGATGTAGCTCTTGGGATAAGAGTGAAGCACTATAAATTGCTTATGTGCTTTTCTCTTGCCCTGAACTCATTTACATTATGTTTTTAAGTTGTTTTAATCACTTTTGATAAAAACAACCGGTTGAATCTCAAAAACAACCGGTTGATTTTCTGATAATCAACTTAAACAGTTTTGTTTGATTGTTTCTCTGATTTCTGTATCTGTGATTCTGCATTGAAGTTCATTATACCTTCAAAGTTTGTGAAAATCTTTCTTAAACAATTCACCTCCCTCTTGTTTAAGGCCATATATTCTAACAATTGGCATCAAGAGCTCGGTTTTTGAAAAATATTCAAGTTTGATCCTAAAAACTTTTTTCTTATGGCTGAAAATTACCCTTTGGGGAGGGTGCTTCTATAAACAGACCACCTCTATTTTGTGGTTTGAATTACCAATTTTGGAAGGTACGAATGAAAATCTTTGTTGAATCTCTTGATAGAGGAATATGGGATGCAATTGAAAATGGCCCTTTTATACCTAAGTTTGAAAAAGATGGTGTTTTTTATTGAAAAGCCTTGGTCCCAATGGACTAATGCAGAAAATAAAAGAGCAAAGTTTGATTGCATTGCAAAAAATATTATCACCTCTACCTTAAATTCTGATGAGTTTTTCAGGGTCTCTCACAATGTGGATCTGCTAAAGAGGTGTGGGATACTCTTGAAGTAATTGAAGTAACCCATAAGGGAACCAACGATGTAAAGAGGGCGAGGAAACATACTCTAATCTAAGAGTATGAGATGTTCAGAATGCTTAAAGGAGAATCGATTGTGGATGTGCAAAAGCGGTTCACTCATATTGTCAATCACCTCATGAGTCTTGGAAAGGTCTTTGACAAAGAAGAGTTGAATATCAAGATTCTCAAATGTCTTGATAGATCTTGGCAACCTAAAGTCACGACTATCTTAGAATCTAAAGACTTGACATCTTTGACCACAAACTCCTTGTTTGGAAAACTTAGGGAGCATGAGTTGGAGATGAACAGGCTCAATGTTCAAGAGAGTGAAGATAAGCATGTGAGAAATATTGCTTTGAAAGCTGCCAAGCACTGGAACAACCAGGTTTCAAGTGATGAGAGTGAGGGAGAAACACTTAGTTTGCTGTCCAAAAAGTTCAGCAAATTCTTGAAGAAGAACCGCAACAAAGACTCCAACCAAGAGAGGTATGGCAACAA